>JAVGWX010000008.1:305000-905000 GCA_036924085.1 Ariolimax columbianus
GGGGGGGGGGGGTGCGGGATTCTACGTGAATTTCACATTCAGTGTGAGCTAGGGAAGTGAACTAAGGGAGTAAACTAAAGGAGTGGATTACGGGATTGAACTAAGGGATTAAACTAAGGGAGTGAACTAAGGGATTGAACTAAGGGATTGAACTAAGGGAGTGAATTAAAGGAGTGAATTAATGGAGTGAACTAAGGGATTTAACTAAGGGAGTGAATTAAAGGAGTGAATTACTGGAGTGAACTAAGGGATTGAACTAAGGGAGTGAACTAAAGGAGTGAACTAATGGAGTGAACTAAGGGATTGAACTAAGGAAGTGAACTAAGGAAGTGAACTAAAGGAGTGGATTAAGGGATTGAACTAAGGGATTGAACTAAGGGAGTGAACTAAGGGATTGAACTAATGGATTGAACTAATGGAGTGAACTAAGGGATTGAACTAAGGGAGTGAACTAAGGGATTGAACTAATGGATTGAACTAATGGAGTAAACTAAGGGATTGAACTAAGGGAGTGAACCAAAGGAGTGAACTAAGGGAGTTAACTAAGGGATTGAACTAAGGGATTGAATTGAGGGAGTGAACTAAGGGATTGAACTAATGTATTGAACTGATGGAATGAACTAAGGGATTGAACTAAGGGAGTGAATTAAAGGAGTGAATTAATGGAGTGAACTAAGGGATTGAACTAAGGAAGTGAACTAAGGGAGTAAACTAAAGGAGTGGATTAAGGAATTGAACTAAGGGATTGAACTAAGGGAGTGAACTAAGGGATTGAACTAATGGATTGAACTAATGGAGTGAACTAAGGGATTGAACTAAGGGATTGAACTAAGGGATTGAACTAATGGATTGAACTGATGGAGTGAACTAAGGGATTGAACTAAGGGCGTGAATTAAAGGAGTGAATTAATGGAGTGAACTAAGGGATTGAACTAAGGAAGTGAACTAAGGGATTGAACTAAGGGAGTGAACTAAAGGAGTGAACGAATGGAGTGAACTAAGAGATTGAACTAAGGGAGTGAACTAAAGGAGTGAACTAAGGGAGTGAACTAAGGTAGTGCCCTAAAGGAGGGAACTAAGGGATTAAACAAAGGGATTGAACTAAGGGAATGAACTAAGGGATTGAACTAAGGGAGTGAAATAAGGAATTGAACTAAGGGAGTGAACTAAGGGAGTGAACTAAAGGAGAGAACTAAGTGAGTGAACTAAGGGAGTGAACTAAGGGATTGAACTAAGGGATTGAACTAAGGGATTGAACTAATGGAGTATATTAGGCATTAATCAATATCCGTGGAGTGAAATAAACTGGTTGTATACAGACTATGTAGAGCCGTCTAAACCAGTATAATGAAGTTAAGTTAAAAGTTCGAGGACAGATTTTGTTTTTTAAAAAAAGATTGTGTCAGTGTTTTTTAATTTTATTTGAAATGTTTGCCTCACTAGTTTCTACTGTCTGAGACATGCCTGTTCCACCACCGGCCCGAAGTCAATTAGGCGATATTAAGACGCATTAACCAGTGCTTGGATGTTTGTGTGCGTATGTATGTACCTATGCTAGGTTTGTAGAAACTCTCAGAAGCCAGCCAACAAAATTTTTTGAAATTATTTGTGAGTGTTTGAGCGTGTTTGAGGGAGCGAGCTGAGGGAGTTTGGGAGTGAGGGAGATGGAGGTGAGGGAATTTGGGAGTGTGAGGGAGATGGAGGTGAGGGAGTTTGGGAGTGTTTGAACTGAGGGAGCGAACTGAGGGAGTTTGGGAGTGTGAGGGAGATGGAGGTGAGGGAGTTTGGGAGTGTTTGAACTGAGGGAGCGAACTGAGGGAGTTTGGGAGTGTGAGGGAGATGGAGGTGAGGGAGTTTGGGAGTGAGGGAGATGGAGGTGAGGTAGTTTGGGAGTGGGAGGGAGATGGAGGTGAGGGAGTTTGGGAGTGTGATGGAGATGGAGGTGATGGAGTTTGGGAGTGTTTGAACTGAGGGAGAAAGAGGTGAGGGAGATTGGGAATGTTTGAATTGAGGGAAAAAGAGGTGATGGAGTTTGGGAGTGTGATGGAGATGGAGGTGATGGAGTGAGCTGAGTCTTTAAGCTAAGAGTCTTTAAGGTTAGCGTGTGTTAGCGTGTGTTAGGGTGTGTAAGGGTATGTTAGGGTGTGTTAGCGTGTGTTAGGGTGTGTAAGGGTTTTTAAGGGTGTGTAAGGTCGTTTAAGGGTGTGTAAGGTTGTTTAAGGGTGTGTAATGGTGTGTAAGGTTGTTTAAGGGTGTGTAATGGTGTGTAAGGTTATGTAAAGTTGTTTAAGGGTGTGTAATGGTGTAAGGTTGTGTAAGGTTGTTTAAGGGTGTGTAAGGTTGTGTTATGTTGTTTAAGGGTGTGTAAGGTTGTTTAAGAGTGTGTAAGATTGTTTAAGGGTGTGTAAAATTGTTTAAGGGTGTGTAAGGCTGTTTAAGGGTGTGTAATGGTGTGTAATGGTGTGTAAGGTTGTGTAATGTTGTTTTGGGATGTGTAATTGTGTGTAAGGTTGTGTAAGGTTGTTTAAGTGTGTGTAATGTTGTTTAGGGTGTGCAATGTTGTGTAAGGGTGTGTAAGATTGTGTAAGGCTCTGTAAGAGCGTATAAGGGCGTGCAAAGGTGTGTAAGGGTGTGTAAGGTTGTTTTAGGATGTGTAACGGTGTGTAATGGTGTGTGTATGGGTGTGTAAGGTTGTGTAAGGGTGTGTAATGGTGTTTGTAATGGTGTGTAAGGGTGTTTTAGACTAGGGCAGTGGATGGGATGATGGGTAGGCCATATAAGGACATTTAGTCGAGTCAAAAGGGGAACGATTTCCTAAAATCTTTGATCGGGTCAACTGAACACTTGTTTGGAACCAAATCAGATATTCACAGAGAGTGTTGGTCGGCGGCCTTGATAATCAGAAATTAAGTCAAGGACAAATTTGTCTGCTGTCGGCAAGTCTCTGAGATCAAAAGTGGGATGTAGGTTTGACTTTTGTATCGGTAGTGGTAACCGGGAGGGGTCGTGGGGGTGGATGGTCGGTATACATAAGGACGACGCTGAGGCCCTTTCTTCCTCTCTTCTTACCGCACTCTGTGTTTTCTCTTACTTCACTCTGTTTCAATTGAATCTGTCCTACAATCACACTCTTGCACAACTTTCACATGTGCTCTTAGGGTGAGACCCTTCCATTGCACTTTGGTTAGGCTGGCTTCTGAGAGCGCACAAACCTAGCATAGGTACATACAGACGCACACATACATCCAAGCACTGGTTTATGCGTCTTAATATCGCCCAATTGACTACTGTCTGAGGTGGAATAGGCGCGCCTCCGCCAGTAGAAACTAGTGAGGCAAACACGTCAAATAAAAACAAAATGCTGAACAGATCAGCGCATCAATGCTGTTCTAATTCTAGCTAGTTATCAAACTTTCTGGGTACTTGTTGTTTGTTTATAAATAGCTGTCTCTGTCATCCTCATTTGTTGATGGAGGAACCTACTGAATTGTGTTGTGATCAAGTCAACTTTGACAAGTTATTCTTTATGTTCATGTTGTTGTTGTTGTTGTTGTTGTTGTTGTTGTTGATGTTGTTGATGTTGTTGATGTTGTTGATGTTGTTGATGTTGTTGATGTTGTTGTTGTTGTTGAAGGAATGCCAACAATGGGTAGATGTATCCTTTTGTGTGCCCTAAAAAGAACGTTTAGTTGCTGTTTGTTGTAGCTTTCCTGAGATCGCGAGCGTGCTGATGAAGGTGACCGGGTCCGCAAGGCGGTTGTGCTATGTTTGGCTTCATCTGCGTGTCGCTCACTACTACGGGGATCATGCAGATCCCTCACCTTGTTAGCAAGGCTGTCATAAAATAGCCCATTTCCAGGGAGGACTGCGAGGAAGCCGATATGAGGTCTTGGCCAGTATGTTGTGCCTGACCCTGACTAACATGTCTGACCAGTTTGTTGTGCCTGACCCTGACTAACATGTCTGACCAGTATGTTGTGCCTGACCCTGACTAACATGTCTGACCAGTATGTTGTGTCTGATGGACACTAAAGATGGACCCGATTTTATTTAACATTAATAATAAGTGGTGAATGCGTGAGTTCGCAACATAAACTAGTGACGTTGGTGGGAGGAAATCTCCTAAATACGGCGGCAGTTACTTTGATTTTGGCTTTACATGGACACACGTCAACGACGAAGAGAGACAGCAGTGTTTGGCTTTACATGGACACACGTCAACGACGAAGAGAGACAGCAGTGTTTGGCTTTACATGGACACACGTCAACGACGAAGAGAGACAGCAGTGTTTGGCTTTACATGGACACACGTCAACGACGAAGAGAGATAGCAGTGTTTGGCTTTACATGGACACACGTCAACGACGAAGAGAGACAGCAGTGTTTGGCTTTACATGGACACACGTCAACGACGAAGAGAGACAGCAGTGTTTGGCTTTACATGGACACACGTCAACGACGAAGAGAGATAGCAGTGTGTCTTGTGTATGAAAGTTTTGGCACCAAAGTGCATGCTACAAGAAAACTAAAACGTCACTTAGAAACCATGGATACACGGCTGTTAAACCTCGAGTCTATTTTACCATAAAAAAGCAACAAAAAAGCTACTTTTTCTCAGTAGGTCACCAAACAATGCTTTTCTAGCACATCATTCCGATGTGTACTGAAGAAGGTGGTCCTAGCACCATACAAGTTTGAGTAAAAAGTCGCCAAGTGTAAAAAGTCCAACACCATCACAAAACCAGTTCCACCGGCTGCTGTAGATTTGATGAACATTGTGAGTCTGCCGGGAAATGCCTAACAATACTTTCAGTCGCAGAATCCAGGACATGGCCGAGGATTTCAATGTTAAGTACAAAAATAAAAGGGAAGTAATTGTTGTTGCAGCTGGATCAACTTTCCAGAAATAAGATGAAATATGGCAGAAGCACTTGTAAAGACAAAACCGTTTGTTAAGTGCATAACTGTTGTGGTTCAACGCGTAGAAGCTGCCACCAGAGGCAAACACACACTCGACCTTGTTTTTACTACAGAGGAAAATATGATTGAAAACGTTACAGTTGGTGAATTGTTTGGCTCAAGTGACCATCAAATCATCCTTTTTGGATCTTTTTGCAGGGAAAGAAGTAAACATAAACACGCGAACATACGACTACTTTAAGGCAGATGTTAAGAAAATTTAAGAGGCAGTGAGCCACATAATCTAGAAAGATACTGTCGTAGAAACAGATGTTGTACAAGAGTGGGAGAGTTTCAAAACAGTTCTAGAAAAGCTAAAATATGAATGTTTTCCATGTAGGGAGGTAAACCCCAAGCGTAAAAAGTGGATAACTAGATTTGCAATTAAATGTAAAAAAGCTAAAAATAAAGCACGGATGAAATATATAGAGGCAGGTAAATCAAATGAAACATATTTAAAATATTTGGGCAAGCAGAACACAGCCCAGAAAGTGAATAAAACAGCAAAAATAGATTTAGAAAAAAAACAACCTTGCTAATACGATCAAGACTGACAGTAAAAGCTTCTTCTCTTATGTTAGAAATAAACAAAGAACGAAAGACAAAATAGGCTCTCTCATAGACAGTACAAGGAAAATAATAAGTGAGAATAGGGAGGCAGCTAATCTACTCAATCAGTACTTTGGCAGTTTACACAAAAGAGGACTGCTCCAAGATCCCAGATCCTATAGATATTTTCCAAAGAGACATATATACAGTGGGATTAAGATCAATCTGTATTACAGAGGAAATGGTTATTTTTTTTTAATTTGAGGGGTTGAAAGTGGATAAGTGTCCAGGTCAAGATGGTATTCATCCAAAATTGCTGTTTGAAATACGAGACCAACTAGCAAAACCATTGGTTATATTATGTTCTCAATCACTTGCAAAAGAGATTTTTCAGGGGAGTGGAAAGATGTAGGAGTGATCCCCTTTTTCAAAAAGGGAAAGAAATCAGATCCAGTAAATTATAGACCGGTGAGTTTAACGACCATAGTCTGTAAATTGTTAGAGTCAATAATCAAAGAAAACATTGTAATGCATTTAGATAAGTTAAATATAATCAGAAATAGTCAGCATGGGTTTACTAGAGGGAGATCGTCCTTAACAAATCTATTAGAATTCATGGAGTCTGTTACTACAGTGATAGATAAAGGGGAACCAGTGGATGTTATTTATTTAGATTTTGCAAAGGCCTTTGATAGAGTACCTCATAAAAGATTAATTAGAAAGTAAAAATCACATGGAATAAGTGGGGAACTTGCCAAATGGATTTACAATTGGTTAACAGGAAGAAGGCAGAAGATGGGCATAAATAAGGAGTACTCTGAGTGGTGTGAAGTTAAAAGTGGAGTGCCACAGAGCTCGGTTTTTGGACCAGTTTTCTTCTTGAAATGATTTGGACATTGATATGGTATCCATGATTGCAAAATTCGCGGAAGACACAAAACTATGCCCGGTTCTGTCTTCTATTACTACCACATCTGACAACCTGGTTCTGTCTTCTATCACTACCAAATCTGACAACCCGGTTCTGTCTTCTATCACTACCAGATCTGATAACCCGGTTCTGTCTTCTATCACTACCAGATCTGATAACCCGGTTCAGTCTACCAGATCTAACAACCCGGTTCTGTCTTACATCACTACCAGATCTGATAACCCGGTTCAGTATACCAGATCTAACAACTCGGTTCTGTCTTCTATCACTACCAGATCTGATAACCCGGTTCAGTCTACTAGATCTAACAACCCGGTTCTGTTTTCTGTCACTACTAGATCTGACAACCCGGTTCTGTCTTCTATCACTACCAGATCTGACAACCCTGTTCTGTCTACCAGATCTGACAACCCGGTTCTGTCTTCTATCACTACCAGATCTGACAACCCGGTTCTGTCTACCAGATCTGACAACCCGGTTCTGTCTTCTATCACTACCAGATCTGACAACCCGGTTCTGTCTTCTATCACTACCAGATCTGACAACCCGGTTCTGTCTTCTATCACTACCAGATCTGACAACTCTGTTCTGTCTTCTATCCCTACCAGATTTGACAACTCGGTTCTGTCTTCCATCACTACCAGATCTGACAACCCGGTTCTGTCTTCTATCACTACCAGATCTGACAACCCGGTTCTGTCTTCTATCACTACCAGATCTGACAACCCGGTTCTGTCTTCTATCACTACCAGATCTGACAACCCGGTTCTGTCTTCTATCACTACCAGATCTGACAACCCGGTTCTGTCTTCTATCACTACCAGATCTGACAACCCGGTTCTGTCTTCTATCACTACCAGATCTGATAACCCGGTTCTGTCTTCTATCACTACCAGATCTGATAACCCGGTTCAGTCTACCAGATCTAACAACCCGGTTCTGTCTTGTATCACTACCAGATCTGATAACCCGGTTCAGTCTACGAGATCTAACAACCCGGTTCTGTCTTCTATCACTACCAGATCTGACAACCCGGTTCTGTCTACCAGATCTGACAACCCGGTTCTGTTTTCTATCACTACCAGATCTGACAACCCTGTTCAGTCTACCAGATCTGACAATCCGGTTCTGTCTTCTATCACTACCAGATCTGACAACCCGGGTCTGTCTTCTATCACTACCAGATCTGACAACCCGGTTCTGTCTTCTATCACTACCAGATCTGACAACCCGGTTCTGTCTTCTATCACTACCATATCTGACAACCCGGTTCTGTCTTCTATCACTACCAGATCTGATAACCCGGTTCTGTCTTCTATCACTACCAGATCTGATAACCCGGTTCAGTCTACCAGATCTAACAACCCGGTTCTGTCTTGTATCACTACCAGATCTGATAACCCGGTTCAGTCTACCAGATCTAACAACCCGGTTCTGTCTTCTGTCACTACCAGATCTAACAACCCGGTTCTGTCTTCTATCACTACCAGATCTGATAACCCGGTTCAGTCTACCAGATCTAACAACCCGGTTCTGTCTTCTATCACTACCAGATCTGATAACCCGGTTCAGTCTACTAGATCTAACAACCCGGTTCTGTTTTCTGTCACTACCAGATCTGACAACCCGGTTCTGTCTTCTATCACTACCAGATCTGACAACCCTGTTCTGTCTACCAGATCTGACAACCTGGTTCTGTCTTCTTTCACTACCAGATCTTACAACCCGGTTCTGTCTACCAGATCTGACAACCCGGTTCTGTCTTCTATCACTACCAGATCTGACAAACCTGTTCAGTCTACCAGATCTGACAACCCGGTTCTGTCTTCTATCACTACCAGATCTGACAACCCGGTTCTGTCTTCTATCACTACCAGATCTGACAACCCGGTTCTGTCTTCTATCACTACCAGATCTGACAACTCTGTTCTGTCTTCTATCCCTACCAGATTTGACAACTCGGTTCTGTCTTATGTCACTACCAGATCTGACAACCCGGTTCTGTCTTCTATCACTACCAGATCTGACAACCCGGTTCTGTTTTCTATCACTACCAGATCTAACAACTCTGTTCTGTCTTCTATCACTACCAGATTTGACGACCCGGTTCTGTCTTATGTCACTACCAGATCTGACAACCCGGTTCTGTCTTCTATCACTACCAGATCTAACAACCCGGTTCTGTCTTATATCACTACCACAACTGACAACCCGTTTCTGTCTTCTATCACTACCAGATCTGACATCCCGGTTCTGTCTTCTGTCACTACCAGATCTGACAACCCGTTTCTGTCTTCTATCAATACCAGATCTAACAACCCGGTTTTCTTCTATCACTACCGGATCTCACAGCCCGGTTCTGTCTTCTATCACTACCAGATCTGATAACCCGGTTCAGTCTACCAGATCTAACAACCCGGTTGTCTTCTATCACTACCGGATCTGACAACCCGGTTCTGTCTTCAATCACTACCAGATCTGACAACCCGGTTCTGTCTTCTATCACTACCAGATCTGATAAACCGGTTCAGTCTACCAGATCTAACAACCCGGTTGTCTTCTATCACTACCGGATCTGACAACCCGGTTCTGTCTTCTGTCACTACCAGATCTGACAACCTGGTTCTGTCTTCTATCACTACCAGATCTGACAATCCGGTTCTGTCTTCTGTCACTACCAGATCTGACAACCCGGTTCTGTCTTCTATCACTACCAGATCTGACAACCCAGGTTCTGTCTTCTGTTATTACCAGATCTGACAACCCGGTTATGTCTACCATATCTAACAACCCGGTTCTGTCTTCTATCACTACCAGATCTGACAACCCGGTTCTGTCTTCTATCACTACCAGATCTGACAACTCTGTTCTGTCTTCTATCACTACCAGATTTGACAACTCGGTTCTGTCTTATGTCACTACCAGATCTGACAACCCGGTTCTGTCTTCTATCACTACCAGATCTGACAACCCAGGTTCTGTCTTCTGTTATTACCAGATCTGACAACCCGGTTATGTCTACCATATCTAACAACCCGGTTCTGTCTTCTATCACTACCAGATCTGACAACCCGGTTCTGTCTTCTATCACTACCAGATCTGACAACTCTGTTCTGTCTTCTATCACTACCAGATTTGACAACTCGGTTCTGTCTTATGTCACTACCAGATCTGACAACCCGGTTCTGTCTTCTATCACTACCAGATCTGACAACCCGGTTCTGTCTTCTATCACTACCAGATCTAACAACTCTGTTCTGTCTTCTATCACTACCAGATTTGACGACCCGGTTCTGTCTTATGTCACTACCAGATCTGACAACCCGGTTCTGTCTTCTATCACTACCAGATCTAACAACCCGGTTCTGTCTTATATCACTACCACAACTGACAACCCGGTTCTGTCTTCTATCACTACCAGATCTAACAACCCGGTTCTGTCTTCTTTCACTACCAGATCTAACAACCTGGTTCTGTCTTCTATCACTACCAGATCTAACAACCCGGTTCTGTCTTCTATCACTACCAGATCTAACAACCCGGTTCTGTCTTCTATCACTACCAGATCTGACAATCTGGTTCTGTCTACCAGATCTAACAACCAGGTTCTGTCTACCATATCTGACAACCCAGTTCTGTCTACCATATCTGACAACCCGGTTCTGTCTACCGTTTCTGACAAGCCGGTTCTGTCTACCAGATCTAACAATGTGAACTAGAATTTGATACAAAGATCTTGCTATCACGTGGTCCTTTTATTTAGTGACGTATCTGGTCTCTGACAAAACTGTAACTGTCGTCCTTTCGGTCTGAGCTGATGGGTTCTCACAACACTCGGACTTGGAGAAATGATCACATATATTTCTGGCACACTTTATTGGCTGTTTCTCGTCATGCGATCCCTGGTGCTCGTGCAGTTCCTCTTTCGTACAATCTGACATGAGCAGTTTTCGAGACATTATTTCGTTCTCTTGGATTTTGACTGCTGATTTATCGACTCAGCTTGCTGTAATTTCCAGCAGGGCAGGTCTACTTGTAGAATCTACAGTTGCTATTCGGCCATTGCTCTCATGTTTGCTGGGGTCAGCTACCAGTCCCTTCTATCAGGCAGTAGTGCAGGTCAGGTCAGGTCAGGTCATCCCGTAACCGGTAAGGTCGTTGGGGCACACATGAAGACATCCTCACAACTCCACGCCATCCCTCTCTGTCAGCAGCCGCTGCCTGAGACTCTTCTGGTCGGAGATTGGTCCATTCTTTTATGTTGTTTTCCCATCTCTTTTTGGGCCGGCCTCCTCGTCGTCTGCCATGCACCTTCCCGTGGAGGATTGTGTTTGCAAGACCATTTGATCTCGATATGTGACCGTACCAAGTGACTTTCCTTCTTTTGACAGTTGCCAAGAGATCTTCGAAAGGCCCTATTGCCGTCGTAATTCTATTTCGGATTTCCTCGTTTGCAACTCGATCTTTGTACGTGACATTTAAAAGTCTTCGGAAACATCTCATCTCCAAGGCCTGTATCCTGCGTTGAAGGTCAGCTGTAACTGTCCATGTCTCACACGCATAGAGGAATATTGACAGGACCAGTGTACGCATTAATCTGATTTTCGTGCGTAGTGCTAACCGTTTATCTTGCCAGATTTTGTTAAGCCGTGCAAGTGCCGCTATTGTCTGTGCTATTCTGGCCAATACTTCACATTTTGATCCTTCATCCCTGACAATCGACCCAAGATATTTAAAACGGTCAACTACTTCGAGTTCTTGACCGTTTGCTTTTATCTTGCTGTTGAAGCCCGTTGCGTTGTTTGTCATTAGTTTTGTCTTTCCAGCGTTTATCTCCATACCATAGTCAAGAGCTGTTTCATCGAGCCTTCTGACCCATTCCTGGAGTTCTGCTTCTGAACCCGCCAACCCGTCGATAGCATCTGCAAAACGAAGGTTAGTAATCGTTCGGCCCCCTATCTTGACAGTACCAACGGGATCTCCAAGTGCCTCACTCATAATTCCTTCAAGGAATATATGGAAAAGAGTTGGAGAGAGTATACACCCCTGTCTCACACCAGCTGATGTGCGAAACCAGTCTCCTCGCCTCCCATTCACAAGAACTGCACTAGACGCTTTGTTATACAGGTGTTCAAGGACCGGTTAAATATTTCCGTTGATATTATACATCCTCATGGTTGCCCAAAGCGCTTTATGCCATACCCTATCAAACGCCTTCTTAAAATCCACAAACACATGATACAGTGTTTGCTGCTGTTCTAGATATTTCTCGCTTAGCAGCCTTAAATTAAATATCTGTTCTGAAGTGCTTCTTCCCTGTCTGAACCCTGCTTGCTCCTCGGCAATAATGTTCTCTGCTTGGGGTTTCAATCGGTCGAGGATTAATTTAAGCATGACCTTGCTAGGGTGGTTAATGAGGCTTATTGTTCTGTAATTTTGGCACAGCTTTAGGTTTCCAGACTTATGTAGCGGTATAACTATAGATTTCGTCAATAAGTGCGGCCAGTTTCCTGTCGCCCATATTTTGTTACAGATGTGTGTCAGGCCTTCCACCACTACCTCTCCACCTGCTTGTAAGAGCTCTGCTGGTATATTGTCCACGCCGGCCGCCTTCCCTCTCTCAATGTCTTTACCGCTGCAATTACCTCTTCCTTCGTTATCAGTTGGATATCCTCTATACTTGTTGGTGTTGGGGGAAATGTTTTCTCAGGTTTGTTTCGCCCTTCATAGTTGTATAGCTCAGAACAGTACTCTGTCCATCGTGCCAGTACGTCATTTCCCTCAATGAGACACTTGCCGTTTTTATCATGGATCATAAGGTTCCTGCTTTGTCTTGGTGTTACCAGTTCTTTGACCACCTTGTATGCTCCTTTAGCATCATTTCTGTTTAGTCTCTCTTCGATGTTTGCGCATTGCTCACATATCCACGCTTCTTTCGCCTCTCTCATCTTTTGTTGTATGGCTTTCTTGATCTCTTTATAACTGCCGACCGCCTCCGGTGGGTGATTGTGTTTTTTCAGTGACCTTCTTTTATCACACATATCTAGAATGTCTTTGGTCACCCATGGCTTCTTTTTTGTTTGGTGGCATCCCAGGATCTCTGTTGCAGTATCTATGAGAGCTGCGTTAAGAGACTCTGTAACTGTATCTGTATCCAGTTCCTCTCTGAGAGCCAACAGTGGCGCAAATCTCCCTCCTACCCTTGCTTGGAACACTTCGGTGATTTTTGGGTCCATTAGTTTGTCCAGGTCAAACTTTAGCCTGGTCACATCCTTCTTTGCGACTCCCTTCAATCGCAGACGCATGGTCATCATAACCAGATCGTGGTCGCTTCCTTCTTTGCGACTCCCTTCAATCGCAGACGCATGGTCATCATAACCAGATCGTGGTCGCTTCCTATGTCAGCTCCGGGGAAACTTCTTGTTTTGTCGGTGTTGATGCTCGATCGGAACCTCCTCTGGACCAGTATATAGTCGATCTGGCTATGCGCTTCATTGCTTGGGTTAGGCCATGTCCAGCGTCTCGACGACTTGTTTAACCCAAACGTATTTGCCACCAACAGCTGGTTGTATCTTGCAAATTCTAGGAGTCTGAGGCCCCGGTCATTAGTTTTTTTATTTCCGTATGGTCCACATGTTCCCCTCCAGTCGTGGACTGCATCTTCTCCAATTTTTTGCATTCCAATCTCCCTGGACTACCAAATATGTCTTTTTTTGGCGTTTCATGTATCAGACTTTGAAGTTGGTCATAGAATGCCTCTATTTCACAATCTTCGTAGTCTGCAGTGGTTGCGTAGCACTGTATTATGGTAATGTTAAACGGTGCTGCCTTTAGCCGTAAGGTGATAAGACGGCTAGATATTTGGCGACAACCCAATATGCATCTGGCTGTGTCTTTATGCACCAGTATCCCTACTCCGTGTAGATGTTTGTCTTCCCTGCCACTGAAGTAGAACTTGTGGCCCTCCTCCGTGGTGCGATGCCTATGAAACTCAAGGTGGAAAACTTCCCGGCCCGCTCTGTCTAAACCCTGTCCTGCTCTAGTCTTTATCCGATTTCTATGTTCCATAGACACCGTCTTAACTCCTCCTGTTCCAACATGGCTGGCGGTCACAGTGTACTCTGCCCCCACACCGTAGACCAGCCACTGCTCAGCCTGCACCAACTGTCGATCTGTTAAGTTCCCCAACTTCCCTGGCCCCTAATCAATATCACCGTCATACTAGGCTCAAATACCCTCTCAATTTATTAGGTGTCCGTTAGCCACAACAACATTAGCGGTACGTCAACTCTTCCACAATCCCTCTCAATTTATTTGCCCCCATATTCAATGTCACCTCGAATTCTTCTCTTTTCTAGACACTGTAGGCCGGTTTTTCTGAGTCTTTCCTCATAACTGTAATTCTGGAATCCCACTATCAGCTTTGTCCCACTTTTGTGTATCCTTTCCAGCAGGTTTATATCGCCTTCTATGATAAGGACTCCACACCTGTACACAGTACTCCAATCTAGGTCTAACTAATGCCTTATACAGTTTGACTATCACTTCCTTGCTCCTATGTTCCATATTGGATCTACCCATGTGGATGACTGTACATTTATCTACATTAAACTTCATTTACAAGCTCACAGACCATTCTCGAATTTTATCTATTTTTACCTCAATATATCTACTTCTGCTTTAGATGAGACAATACTCTACATAGTTTTGTTTCATCCTCGGATAGATCCCATATCAAATCGTTTATATATTTCAAGAACAACATTTATCCTCAACCCAATATCATGTTTCTGCTAACTCCACCATTTACAAAAACCAATAACTGGCTTCATGTGATTAGCCTTCATGGCTTAATGTGGTTAACCTTCATGGCTTAATGGGATTAGCCTTCATGGCATAATGTGGTTATCCGTCATGGCTTAATATGGTTATCCTTCATGGTTTAATGGGGTTAGCCTTCATGGTTCAATGTGGTTAGCCTTAATGGCTTAATATGGTTAACCTTCATTGCTTAATGTGGTTAGCCTTCATGGCATAATGTGCTATCCTTCATGGCTTAATGTGGTTATCCGTCATGGCTTAAAATGGTTATCCTTCATGGCTTAATATGGTTAACCTTCATGGCTTAATGTGGTTAGCCTTCATGGCATAATGTGCTATCCTTCATGGCTTAATGTGGTTATCCGTCATGGCTTAATATGGTTATCCTTCATGGCTTAATGTGCTATCCTTCATGGCTCAATGTGGTTAGCCGTCATGGCTTAATGTGGTTAGCCTCCATGGCTTAATGTGGTTAGCATTCATGATTTAAGATGGTTAACCTTTATGGCTTAAAAGAACGTTCTGAGATTCAATACACCGAATGGAAAAGATAGATAATCATTCGTATTTTAGGGTGATCAGAAACAAAACTCAGAATGATAGTAGTGAGTTTAGCACATCGGCTATGTTTTTGTTAATGTGAGGGGCAGAGTGGTACAGCATTAGATTCTCATGATACTAGTATTGGGTTCGAAAACATTTTTCAGACGTTTTAGTCGACTCAGCTGTATCAGGTTTACAGTTAGGGATAGTGATCCAACGTGGAATGGAATTGTCATTCTCACATAATCACAACCCGTTATCGAACACGATGATGTCTTTAACACTTCATCCCTGACAACCATGTCTGTTACGAGACTACCTTGACATTTGGCGTGTTGGTGAAGAGAAGAAGAAAGTTACAATAAGTCGTTATGTATATCTGCTATATATTATCAATGGCTTTGTGTCGCTACTTGTAACTTCAGGCTTTCTTGGTTTCCATGTCCCTCCGTGCTAGGCGGTTGTCTTGGTTTGGTAGTTGTCAACATTGAGCTTTTGTAAGATCATCTATCCATCAGTGATGTGAACAGATCTTCTTTTATTATTTCTGGCACTTGATCATGTTTTCTTCTCATGAGATGGTCTAACCATTGATTTTCTTTCTGGCTGTATACAGAACATCCGATCTAGCTCTCACCAAAGCGAAACTCGATCTCAGAATGGACTCGCCTTTCCGGTAATTTAGTCAAACAGCATACCTGCTGTTCTTCCATAACTTAGATACTTGGTCACCTGATCCCATGGTCACTTGATCACTTAGTCACTTGGTGACATGGTCACTTGGTCACATGTTCACTTGGTCACATTGTCACTTAGTCACTTTGTCATATGGTAATTTGGTCATATGATCCCTTAGTCACATGGTCCCATGGTCACTTGGTCACATGGTGACTTGGTCAAATGGTCACTAGGTCACATGGTCAAATGGTCACTAGGTTACATGGTCACATGGTCACATGGTCACATGGTCACTTGGTCACATGGTCACATTGTCACTTGTCACATGGTCACTTAGTCACATAGTCATTTGGTCACTTGATCACATAGTCACTTTGTCACTTGGTCACATGGTCATTTGGTCACTTGGTCACATGGTCACTTTGTCACATGGTCACTTGGTCACGTAGTCACTTGGTCACTTAGTCACTTTGTCAGATGGTCACTTGGTGACATGGTCACTTGGTCACATGATCACTTGGTCGCTGGTTACATGGTCAATTGGTCACATGACTACTTGGTCACACGGTGACTTGCTGAATTAATCACTTGGTGACATGGTTTCTTGGTCATTTGTGTCACATGGTTTCTTGGTCACTTGGTCACTTGGCCACGTGGTCACTTGCCTACATTTCTGACAAAGTAATCCTTTGATCATATCAGTTGATAACCTTCATTTCGGTTCCTAAATTTCTTGGCCAATTTATCTTACATCGGCGCCCTCATTCGTCGTCCAACAGGGACGGTAGGTGCATGACGCCAACTGATGATCACGGTAGGTGCATGACGCCAACTGATGATGACGGTAGGTGCATGACGCCAACTGATGATGACATTAGATGCATGACGCCAACTGATGATGACGGTAGATGCATGACGCCAACTGAGGATGACATTAGATGCATGACGCCAACTGATGATGACATTAGATGCATGACGCCAACTGATGATGACGGTAGATGCATGACGCCAACTGAGGATGACATTAGATACGTGACGCCAACTGATGATCACGGTAGGTGCATGACGCCAACTGATGATCACGGTAGGTGCATGACGCCAACTGATGATCACGGTAGGTGCATGACGCCAACTGATGATCACGGTAGGTGCATGATGCCAACTGATGATGACAGATGATGCATGACGCCAACTGATGATGACAGATGATGCATGACGCCAACTGAGGATCACGGTAGGTGCATGACGCCAACTGATGATGACAGATGATGCATGACGCCAACTGATGATCACGGTAGGTGCGACGACGTTAGAATAGAGTGATTAAATGTCATTTATTTAACTTCTTGCCACCGCCAACTGCAGATATAGGCCTTCTCACTTACGAAGAAGTCCCAACGCCACACTCCACATGTGAATGATCTGAAATCTGTAGAAGAAGAAAATCAAATCGAGCTGCGACAATAGACTGAAGAGATAATTTGGCAGCATGGAACTAATTCGCTTTCAGATATCAGTAACAGACGGGTATCCCACTGCCAAGTGGTAGGGCTTTGCTAATCTTAATTCGATGTCACATTTGAGCGAAGATGGGTTCTCAGTGGTCGCTGTGATAAAAAAAATTATTATACGAAGATAGATGGGTGTAAGAGATGAGGGTGTTTGAGTTGAGGGTGTATGAGTTGAGGGTGTTTGAGTTGAGGGTGTTTGAGTTGAGTGTCAATAAGTTGAGGGTGTTTGAGTTGAGGGTAAATAAGTTGAGGGTGTTTGAGTTGAGGGTGTTTGAGTTGACGGTAAATAAGTTGAGGATGTTTGAGTTGAGGGTGTTCGAGTTGAGGGTATTTGAGTTGATGGTGTTTGAGTTGAGAGTGTTTGAGTTTAGGGTGTTTGAGTTGAGAGTGGTTGAGTTGTGGGTGTTTGAGTTGAGTGTAAATAAGTTGAGGGTGTTTGAGTTGAGGGTAAATAAGTTGAGGGTGTTTGAGTTGAGGGTGATTGAGTTTAAGGTACATAAGTTGAGGGTGTTTGAGTTGATGGTGTTTGAGTTGACGGTAAATAAGTTGAGAGTGTTTGTTGAGGGTGTTTGAGTCAAGAGTGTTTGAATTGAGGGTGCTTGAGTTGAGGGTGTTTGAGTTGATGGTGTTTGTGTTGAGGGTGTTTGTGTTGAGGGTGTTTGTGTTGAGGGTGTTTGAGTTGAGGTTGTTTGTGTTGAGAGTGTTTGAGTTGAGGTTGTTTGTGTTGAGGGTGTTTGAGTTGAGGGTGTTTGAGTTGAGGGTGTTTGTGTTGAGGGTGTTTGAGTTGAGGGTGATTGAGTTGAGGGTGTTTGTGTTGAGAGTGTTTGAGTTGAGGGTGTTTGTGTTGAGAGTGTTTGAGTTGAGGGTGTTTGAGTTGAGAGTGTTTGAGTTTAGATTGTTTGAGTTTAGGGTGTTTGAGTTGAGGGTGTTTGAGTTGAGGGTGATTGAGTTGAGGGTGTTTGTGTTGAGAGTGTTTGAGTTTAGATTGTTTGAGTTTAGGGTGTTTGAGTTGAGGTTGTTGTTGTTGAGGTTGTTTGAGTTGAGGGTGTTTGAGTTGAGGTTGTTTGAGTTGAGGGTGTTTGAGTTGAGAGTGTTTGAGTTTAGGGTAAATGAGTTTAGAGTGTTTGGGTTGAGGATGTTTGAGTTAAGGGTGTTTGAGTTGAGGGTAAATAAGTTGAGAGTGTTTGAGTTGAGGGTGTTTTGAGTTGAGGGTGTTTGAGTTGAGGGTGTTTGAGTTGAAGGTGTTTGGGTTGAGGGTGTTTGAGTTGAGGGTGTTTGAGTTGAAGGTGTTTGAGTTGAGGGTGTTTGAGTTGAGGGTGTTTGAGTTGGAGGTGTTTGAGCTGAGGGTGTTTGAGTTGAGGGTGTTTGAGTTGAAGGTGTTTGAGTTGAGGGTGTTTGAGTTGAGGGTGTTTGAGTTGAAGGTGTTTGAGTTGAGGGTGTTTGAGTTGAAGGTGTTTGAGTTGAGGGTGTTTGAATTCAGAATGTTAGAAATAAAAGGGTTCTCTCTAATCCTCTTGTTGATAGGACAACATTTGATTTCTGGCCAATGTGCAAGCCGTTCTTGACCGAACTTCTCCTGCCTACGGTTTTCAAAGTAATGGCTGGATGAAGACAGCCGTTTCAAAGACCGGCATCTTTCCAATCAGTGCATAATATTTAGACAATTATTCATTATTTGTGTATTTCTACAGTTAAAGAAAAGAACGTTAATTATTGTGTTCCGAAAATAATACAAAATGAAAGACATAAAGAAAGAAAGAAAGTGAAATATAGAAATACAATAATAAAAAACGAAAGAGAGAAAGAGAGAGAGAGAGAGAGAGACAGAGCGAGAGACAGAGAGAGAGAGAGAGAGACAGAGGGAGAGATAATGAACGAAATGAAAAAATTTAAGACAAAAAAAAAAGAAAAAAGTAAAAGAAATAAGACAGAAATAAAGAAAAAGAGAAAAAAGGAAGAAAAAAAGAAGAGATAGAGAAAGAAAGTGAGAAAGAATGAGATAATGAAAGAAAAAAAGAAAGTAAGAATCAAAAAGATGGAGATAAAAAGAAAAACAGAGAAATAAAGAAACAAAGAAAGAAAAAGGAAAATAACAAAGAGGGAAAGAGAGAAAGAAACAAAGAAAGAAAAAGAGAAGCAAAGTGAGAAAGGGAAGAGAAAAGCAAAGTTAGAATTAGAGAAAAAAAGTAAGAAAGAAAGAACGAAAGAACGAAAGACAGAGAGAAAGGGAGAAAGTAAGTAATAAAGATATAGAGAAAGAAAATGAAAAAGAAAGAAATAAAGAAATATAAAACAATAAGAAAGAAAGATAGAAACAGAGAAAGAAAGTATTAAAGAAAGAAAGAAAGAGAGATAGAGAAACAAAAAGAGGAAGAAAGCGATAGAAAAAAGAAAGACAGCGAGAAAGAAAGTAAGAAAGAAATAAAGTGAGAAAAAAACAAAGAATGAAAGAAAGTAAGAGAGAGAGAAACAAAGAGAGAAAGAAAGGAGAGAAAAATAAAGAAAGAAAGAAAGAAAGTAAGAAAGAAAGAAAGTAAGAACAAGTGAATGAAAGTAAGAAATGAAGAAAGAAAGAAAGAAATAAAGAAAGAGAGAAAAATAGACAGAAAACAAGAAAGAAGGGAAAGAAAGAAATGTAGAATGAAAGTAAGAAAGAAAGAAAGAAAGAGAGAAAGATGTAAGAAAGAAAGAGAGAAACTAAGAAAGAAAGGTAGAACGAAAGAAAGAAAGTAAGAAAGAAAAAAAGTAAAAAAGAAACTATGAAAGAGAGAAAGAAAGTTAAAAGAATGAGATAAGGAAGTAAGAAAGATAGACCGAAAGAAAGAGAGAAAAAGAGACGACAAGACTAAAAACGAGAGAAAGAGAGAAAAAAAGAAACAAATGTAGAACGAAAGAAAGAAAGAAAGAAAGGAAGAGAAAAATAGACAACAGAGCACTAAAAAAAAGGTAGAAAGAAAGAAAGTAAGTAAGAAGGAAAGAGAGAAAGAAAGTAAAAAAGAAATAGACTAAGAAGTAAGAAAGATAGACCGAAAGAAAGAGAAAACCAGAAATAAATAAAGAAAGAAAAAGAGTAAGAAAATAAGAAATAGGGGAAAAAAAGAAAATAAAGAAAAAACGGAAGAAAGAAATAAAAGAGAAGGAAAGAAAGAAACAGACAAAGAAAGTAAGAAAGAAAGATAGAAAGAAAAAAGATAGAGCAAAAGAATGTGAGAAAGAAAGAACGAAAGATAGTAAAACAAAAAAGTACGAAAGAAAGAGAGAAAGACAGTATGAAAGAAAGAAAGAAAGAGAGACAGAGAAAGAAAGAAAGAAAGAAAGAAAGAAAGAAAAAGAAAAACTGTATGAAAGAAAGAAAGAAAGAATAAGAAAGAGAAAGAAGGAAAGATAGAAAAAAGTAAATAAGAACGAAAGAGAGAGAGAGAGAGAGAGAAAAGAGAGAGAGAGAGAGGTAGCGAGATAAAGGAAGAAAGTAAGAAAGAAAGAAGGAAAGAAAGAGAGAAAGACAGAAAGAAGACAACCAAATGCAGAGACTGAAACAGAACGTTCTCCATCGACTGTCGATCCATCGATCCATCGATCAATATTTCCATTAATCTCCATTAACAATCAATTAATTCAGTTTAAACCAAATTCCAGATTTAGTGCGGGTACATTGGCGTCTCGCATCATCCCATCTGATCTCATCTCATCTCATCTGTTATCTCATCTCTCAATTACACTCACATCTCATCTCTTATCTCATCTCATCTCATCTCATCTCATCTCCAATCTCGCCTCTGATTTCTCATCTCATCTCTAATCTCTCATCTCATTTCTCATCTCATCTCATCTCTCCTCTCATATCCTCTCATCTCATCTCTCTTCTCATCTATCACTTAATTTCATCTCATCTCTAATCTATCTCATCTCTCATTTAATCTCATCTCTCATCTCTAATCTCATCTATCTCTCATATCTCATCTCATCTCTCATTTAATCTCATCTCTAATCTCTCATGTTATCTCTCATCTCTCATCTCATCTCTTATTTCATCTTTCATGATCCAATATGGAACATAATTACAGAATGGGAGAGAACAATATTAGAAAGATAGATAAAGAAAGGGACCTAGGGGTTATAATAGATCATACAGGAAAGGTGAGTGAGCAAGTTCAGGTAGCAGTGAAAAAGGCAAATGCAATGTTAGGTATGATAAAAAGAAATATTGAACATAAGAGCAAGGAAGTGATCGTCAAACTGTATAAAGCTTTAGTTAGACCTAGATTGGAGTACTGTGTACAGGTGTGGAGTCCGTATCATAGAGGGGATATAGACATGCTGGAGAGAATACAAAAAAGAGCGACAAAGCTGATAGTGGGATTCCAGAATTACAGTTATGAAGAAAGATTAAAAAGAACTGGCCTTCAGTGTCTAGAAGAGAGAAGAATTCGTGGTGACTTAATACAGGTGTATAAGATGATCAGATGAATGGATAAAGTGGACTATAACACGTTTTTTAAAGTACAACCACCAACAAGGACAAGAGGGCACAGCTACAAGTTGACTAAGGAGAGGTCCAGATTAGATATTAGGAAGTATTTCTTTAGCCAGAGAGTAGTGAATGCTTGGAATGCATTGCCAGGTGAGGTGGTGGAGGCTGGGACGGTCAGTGCATTTAAGAACAGATTGGATGCGTACAGCTTCTAGAGGAAGGTGTTGTAAATGGAACTGGTTGTTTACAGACTCTGCAGAGTCTTCTAAACCAGTATAAAGACGTTAAGTTAAGTTATCTAATCTCTCCTCTCATTACTGCATCTCTTATCTCACCTACTATCCCTCATCTCTCGTCTCATCTCATTTCATCCCTCATTTCATCGTTCATCTCTGATCCCATCCAATCTCTCATCTTATCTCTCATCTTATACTCCATCTCTAATCTCATCTCCTATCTCTCATTTCATCTATAATCTCCACTCTCATTTCACCTATCATCTCATCTTTCATTTAATCTCATCTCATCTCTAATCTCGCCTCTCATTTCTCATCTCATCTCTAATCTCTCATCTCATCTCATCTCATCTCTCCTCTCATATCCTCTCATCTCATATCTCTTCTCATCTATCATTTAATTTCATCTCATCTCTAATCTATCTCATCTCTCATTTAATCTCATCTCTCATCTCATCTCTAATCTCATCTATCTCTCATCTCATCTATCTCTCATATCTCATCTCATCTCTCATTTAATCTCATCTCTAATCTCTCATGTCATCTCTCATCTCTCATCTCATTTCTTATCTCTCATCATCGTCTCATCTCGCCTTTCATTCCGTTTCATTTTCTTCTTCTCTTCTTCTGCATCCGTTCTCAATCTTCCGCTACCAAGACCTGAACAGGGCTTTGCAAGTAGCAGGATGTAGTCCGGAAAACGGAATGCGTTGTGTTGCTAGTTTACAGTTTGGCTGCGATATTCGCTTTTTTCGGTCTGACATCCGTCTTCGGCAGTCCGTTTTATCTAATTTTTCAAATCTCATTTTATCTCTCATCTCATCTCATCTCATCTCATCTCTCATCTCACTACCATCTCATCTCTCATCTCATTTGATCTCTCATCTCATTTCCTCTCATCGCCCTTCTCATTTTTCATCTCTCATCTCCTCTAATCTATCATCTCATCTTTCATCTCATATCTTATTTTTCTCTCATCTCACTTCTCATATATCATCACTCATTTTAACTCATTTCTCATTTTCCATCTCATCTCACTTCTCATTTGATTTCATCTCATCTTACCTCATCTCATTTCTCATCGCATCTCTTGTCTCTCATCTCATCTCATCTATCATCCCTCCTCTAATCTCATCTCTCATCTGATCCGTCATCTAATCTCATCCCTCATCTGATCCCATCCCATCTCTCTCAGGGATTTAAGATAAATTCGTGACAAAGCTATGGTGTGCTAGGCAGCAACAGTGTGTCACAGATGACAAGATGGCTTCTAGCGTGTCATCTATAGTGTGTCACAGATGACAAGATGGCTTCTAGCGTGTCATCTATAGTGTGTCACAGATGACAAGATGGCTTCTAGCGTGTCATCTATAGTGTGTTACAGAGGACAAGATGGCTTCTAGCGTGTCATCTATAGTGTGTCACAGATGACAAGATGGTTTCTAGCGTGATTTAAAGGGACGGTATAAAAACGTTATTTAAAAGCTAATGTGATAAAGACACGCGCACAAAATATATTTACAGAAACAAAATTGTTAATTTGTGTAAATGTGTGAGCACTCAATAGATTTTGAAGTTCAACTTTTTGCTATTGGGCAGGAAACTTTCGTTTCACCCAAAGCACGTTTTTGAAAAAGCCGACACATGGCCAGAAATATCATTTCCGGTATAGTGTCTCCATCTGGCCTCCGAAATGAGAAATCCATTTGTCCATCTTCAGTATTCGGTTTCGGTTTGTCTGCATCCTTCTCCTGGTCTTTACTGATCACTTTCTCCGGGAAAATGGTTATTAATTTCAATTATACTACAGGAAGTAGCTATTTCCGCTTCCGCTTTAATTAGTGGGCTAACTGAATGTGGGTATCCCAGGAATAGGAGATCTGAACGAACAGTATCAGAGGCTGATCACAATTATCAATGTACAAATTAGGAAAGTGTCTGCGAAAAGTATTCCCACAGTTCGAGTTCCCACATTGATCTAAAAACAATAGCCCATTTGATCATTCAAGTGATCCATTATTGATTGAAAGGAAATTTGAATAATGCTGGCTGCATGTGTTGTAGTTGGTTAACAGTTTTTGATCTTCTGTGTTATAGATCTTCTGTCGTGGGTGTGATTCAGTGAACAACAATAGGGGCCTGTCGGTACTCCGAGCGTCACAGGACTGACGTACCACTAGTAGGGAGGTTCATGGAGTCTTTTGGTGTTGTCATTACAATTGTTACAAATATCGATGCTGTTGTTGTTGTTGATGTTGTTGATGCTGTTGATGTTGTGGCTGTTGTTGTTGATGCTGTTGATGTTGTTGATGCTGTTGATGTTGTGGCTGTTGGGGCCTTTGCTGTTGTTGTTGTTGATGTTGTGCCTGTTGTTGTTGTTGATGCTGTTGATGTTGTGGCTGTTGTTGTTGTTGATGATGTTGTGCCTGTTGTTGTTGTTGATGCTGTTGATGTTGTGGCTGTTGGGGCCTTTGCTGTTGTTGTTGTTGATGTTGTGCCTGTTGTTGTTGTTGATGCTGTTGATGTTGTGGCTGTTGTTGTTGTTGATGATGTTGTGCCTGTTGTTGTTGTTGATGCTGTTGATGTTGTGGCTGTTGGGGCCTTTGCTGTTGTTGCTGTTGATGTTGTGCCTGTTGTTGTTGATGCTGTTGATGTTGTTGTTGTTGTTGATGCTGTTGATGTTGTGCCTGTTGTTGTTGTTGTTGTTGATGTTGTGCCTGTTGTTGTTGATGTTGATGTTGTGCCTGTTGTTGTTGATGCTGTTGATGTTGTGGCTGTTGTTGTTGTTGTTGTTGATGTTGTGCCTGTTGTTGTTGATGTTGATGTTGTGCCTGTTGTTGTTGATGTTGTTGTTGTTGATGTTGTGGCTGTTGTTGTTGATGTTGATGTTGTGCCTGTTGTTGTTGATGCTGTTGATGTTGTAGCTGTTGTTGTTATTGATGTTGTGGCTGTTGTTGTTGTTGATGTTGTGAATTTTAACAATGAGAATGTTTACACTTTTGTGCGCCCAGAAAATGACGTTAAGTGGCAGTTTGGAGTGGCTTTTCTCACATCCCGAGCTTTCGGATGAAGATGAACTGTGGCTTTTCTCACATCCCGAGCTTTCGGATGAAGATGAACTGTGGCTTTTCTCACATCCCGAGCTTTCGGATGAAGATGAACTGTGGCTTTTCTCACATCCCGAGCTTTCGGATGAAGATGAACTGGTTCCTCCTGGCGATTGTGCTACAATTGGCTTCATCCGCGTGTCGCTGACTACTGCGGAGATCATGTCAATGCCCCACTTGATTATCCAGAATGTGACGAAATGACATGTATCTATGGAGAGCTTAATGAATGCGAACAGGGGGTTTTGGTCAGCGTTTTTCGCCTGGCCCGGACCAATGTAACAGTTCCAGCCGGAACATGAGCGTTTAGGGTAGGAGTGATGTGGTCAGCGACTCCGAAAACGAAGGTACCTGAATGTGTGCCAAGGTCACTCTCTCCGTCTCGATACTAAGTCAACAAAGGAAAACAGGGGGTTGAGGGAATGAATGTGTCTATTACAGGTAGGGGCTAGATGCTGACCTCTCTGGCGTTCCGATTTGGGTAGTGTGAGATTAGTGACAGACAGAGGCCAGCAGAGCTTGCTGCGACATTTTGAGTGACAGGAATTCGGAGTGATTCGTTCCAATAACAACTAAATAAAGTAGATCCAAACTAGGTGATGACTGGAGCAGACATCCCACAGAGTTCGATTGGACAGCTCTGATACTGGTTGAGACTATATAATACTAGACAAAGTTTAACTCAAGCAGACTGGCCACGGAGAGCGAGAGAGAGAGAGAGAGAGAGAGAGAATTTAGCTAAGAGTCTGTTTAGCTCACCGACTTTATAGAAAAGCGATTGATAGGCTGTTTGGTGAATGTTAGTGAGATAAAATGGAATGCAGGGTTGCTGAACCAGAATACGCCTTTGAGTCTTGGCCAGTCTCTCTATAAGGTGTGTGTTGTGCGCCCTGTGTCTAGAAGAGATCTTCTTCTTCTTCTTCGTACGCAGTCAGACATCAACCTTTATTTTTTCGAAAAAAAGCAGCGGTCATCCTGAGGCTGTCGATACTGCCATAGAGCTTGTCTAGTGTTGCCACTGGTGATGGCCACATCTGCTCTCTCTGATCCTCGTATGTCGGGCAGTTTTGCAGCAAATGCTCAGCAGTCATTTTCCCGGTACCACACGGGCATTCGTCAGTGCCACCTATCTTCAATTTGTTGAATAGGTGGTACCTAAGTCTATTGTGGCCAATGCGAAGTCTGAAGACCACGAGTTGCTCTCTTCTGTTCAACTGGTAATAGGCATCGTTTTTTGTGTATCCAGTATGTTTGGTTTCCCATTTGGTCATGTATCTAGCTCTAATAAGCCGTTTTGACTCTTCGTATGTCATACTAGTATCTGGTTGTGGAAGTCTTGCACCTTCTTTAGCCAGTCTGTCTGCCTCCTTGTTGCCTTGGATGTTGCAGTGGGATGGAACCCACTGTACCACTACCCTTTTTGGTGCGGACTGCTGGCATAGTTGACAGAGTACTGCTTTTAGATCATTAAGTTCAGTATTTTTCGGGCTTTTTAGTGCTGTGACTACGGTCAAGGCATCGGTAAGCAGGACTATATGGCTTTCATTCCTTTTACCTGTCACCATTTCTTCCACTGCCGCCCTCAGTGCCTCTGCCTCCGCTTTGAAATTGCTTGTGTATTTTCCAGTAGCGAATGACAGTGTTATTTTTCTGCCATTTGGTAGGTTCAGAAATGCTCCTGCCCCTCCGTTCTGTGTTGTGTTTGTTACAGAACCGTCGGTGTATGCATGGTCCATGCTTGGGTAGTTTTCATTTATATAGCTCAGGGTAGTATCTCTTCTTTCTTTTTCAGTCTGGCAGTTTTTGTATCCAATACCTGGTATATTTTCTACCACCTCTGGAAATATATGCTGCCTCCAGGTGGGTTTTCGTACAGTAGTGATGGGCTTTGGTGTTGTTAGTACGTTCATGGGGTTTTCGTGCATCTTTGTTTTGGCTATTTCTGCAAAGTTTCTCCGCTTTAGTTTCCCATTTCCGAAATTGTTTAGTCTCTATTGCATTCTATGGTCAGTCAGTCTTCTGAGTTTCTCCGATTACAGCTGGGCTCTGCAGTCTCTTCTGTCGGTCATGGATTGCAGTTTTGTAATCTTTTCAAGTTCTACAATTGGCGTTGACTTCATGCCTCCTGTTATAACTCTCATGGCTTGGTTTTGGAGTTTGCTAATTTTATCGAAGTTCGCCTTTGCTGCTGTTGTCCATTAGAAGAGATCTGAATGTGTGTTATACGTGCAGGACACACTGTGAACGATGTATGCCCTGAATGGTTACACGAGTGTACATATCGCCTAGGAGAGATCTGGATGTGTGTGTGTGTGGTGTGTGAAGGACACCGAGGGAACGATGTATGTTCCAGAGTGTGTGTATACGGAGATCGATTGAGTGTGTGATCACATGTGAGTATACATTGATTAGATTGAATGTATAATGTTCAGATCACCTGCATGAGGGGATCTGAGTGTGAATGACTGAACAGAATACAATCGTAAAGACGAGTTTTTTTAGTGTGTGTTGAGGGTGCAGATAAGGGAAGGGTAGCGTGCCGCTAGAACTGGGCTGGATTAGTTGGGAGCAATATTCTATAGCTTTTGCTTACAACCTTCGCGTATCTATTTAGTTAAGTTGTATTTCTTGTGTTGTTTGTAATTTCATTGCACTCACTTTAATAGTTGTTGTATGAGTATAATGTAATAAATCTGCCACCTGCTGTGTGCTATGTTATTTGCTGTGTGTGGTCGTGAATGATGTGGATGAGTGTGGTAACATTATAGATAGAAAAACCCCAGTGAAAACATGGACTCTGCTACACCAACATGTTTCACCTGACCAAACGTTTTTCTCCTCTCGCGGACAAAGTAAAGATAAAATGCTTTTAGAAATGAAAAAAGGGTAACAGAAATGGAAAGTGAAAGAAATTGAGAGAAAGTGAGAGAATGTGAGAGAAAGGTGTCGCTAACGGTTTATATAAACAGACGTCTAACATAAACTGGAGAGAACGTATTTACGTCAAACATAAACTGGAGAGAACGCATTTACGTCTAACATAAACTGGAGAGAACGCGTTTACGTCTATCATAAGCTGGAGTAACGTGTGTACGTCAAAAATAAACTGGATAGAACACGTTTACGTCTAACATAAACTGGAGAGAACACGTTTATGTCTAACATAAATTAGAGAACGCGTTTTACTTCAAGCAGAAACTGCGGAAGAAGTGTTTACTTCCAGCAGAAACCGGAGAAGGTGTATTCAGGTCTTGATTGCAGACCAAAGGCTAAAGGTTGAAACCATCATTTTACAATGTAGAATTCAGGAAGGGTCCTACTTGGGATTCAGGAAGGGTCCTACTTGGGATTCGGGAAGGGTCCTGTTTGAGATTCGGGAAGGGTCCTGTTTGAGATTCGGGAAGGGTCCTACTTGGGATTCGGGAAGGGTCCTGTTTGAGATTCGGGAAGGGTCCTGTTTGAGATTCGGGAAGGGTCCTACTTGGGATTCAGGAAGGGTCCTACTTGGGATTCAGGAAGGGTCCTACTTGGGATTCGGGAAGGGTCCTACTTGGGATTCGGGAAGGGTCCTGTTTGAGATTCAGGAAGGGTCCTACTTGGGATTCGGGAAGGGTCCTGTTTGAGATTCGGGAAGGGTCCTACTTGGGATTCGGGAAGGGTCCTGTTTGAGATTCGGGAAGGGTCCTACTTGGGATTTGGGAAGGGTCCTGTTTGAGATTCGGGAAGGGTCCTGTTTGAGATTCGGGAAGGGTCCTACTTGGGATTCGGGAAGGGTCCTGTTTGAGATTCGGGAAGGGTCCTGTTTGAGATTCGGGAAGGGTCCTACTTGGGATTCGGGAAGGGTCCTACTTGGGATTCGGGAAGGGTCCTGTTTGAGATTCGGGAAGGGTCCTGTTTGAGATTCGGGAAGGGTCCTGTTTGAGATTCGGGAAAAGTTGTCAACCATTTTAGACGACCGAGTAAAGGAATAGTTAACACCACCACGTCACAACAGCTGATTCACAGAACAGTATCCAACAGCGACACAGAAGGTCAGACCTAGAACAGTATCCCACAGCGACACAGAAGGTCAGACCTAGAACAGTATCCAACAGCGACACAGAAGGTTAGACCTAGAACAGTATCGAACACCGACACAGAAGGTCAGACCTAGAACAGTATCCAACACCGACACAGAAGGTCAGGCCTAGAACAGTATCAAACACCGACACAGAAGGTTAGACCTAGAACAGTATCCAACACCGACACAGAAGGTCAGGCCTAGAACAGTATCAAACACCGACACAGAAGGTCAGACCTAGAACAGTATCCAGCACCGACACAGAAGGTCAGACCTATAACAGTATCCAACACCGACACAGAAGGTTAGACATAGAACAATATCCAACACCGACACAGAAGGTCAGGCCTAGAACAGTATCAAACACCGACACAGAAGGTCAGACCTAGAACAGTATCCAGCACCGACACAGAAGGTCAGACCTAGAACAGTATCCAACACCGACACAGAAGGTCAGAACTTGCAGTATTTGCTCTATGGGGACCTCTAGTGTCAAGGACATAAACATGGATCGAAAATGGAAGGTCATAGCATTCATGTGAACGTCAAGTGGGGCACGATGAGGTCACGGACAAATGTTGCTCAACCAAGAGAGGTCAAGGATACGTTGTGTTCAGAGAGGCTCAGGATACGTTGTGTTCAGAGAGGCTCAGGATACGTTGTGTTCAGAGAGGCTCAGGATACGTTGTGTTCAGAGAGGCCCAGCCTATCTTTGGATTCTGAGAGGCACAGGCTGCGTTGAGGGTCAGCAAAGTGGAAGTGTAATACATCGATTAGGGCATCAAACAAAACTAGGGGAGATTAACAAGAGAATGCAACATTATAAAACATGGAAAACACACAACAATACAACAAGACACGTCTCTATTGGAAACCACATGAGAATAGCAGAGCCTAGCAGGCTGATGGCGTCTAACGAAAATGAGTAGACGATTAACAAAAAGTTGGACGGAGTTTCAGAAGACACGTCAGTCGATGCAGAATTATACTCATATCAAACCGAAAGAGAATAATCAATTGAAATGGAGGGGAGTGAAGGTAAATGGAGGGGAGTGAAGGTAAATGGAGCGAAGTGAAGGTAAATGGAGGGGAGTGAAGGTAAATGGAGGGGAGTGAAGGTAAATGGAGGGAAGTGAAGGTAAATGGAGGGAGGTGAAAGTAAATGGAGGGAAGTGAAGCTAAATGGAGGGAAGTGAAGCTAAATGAAGGGAAGTGAAGCTAAATGGAGGGAAGTGAAGCTAAATGAAGTATTTTATACCATTCTGTCACAATCTGTTATACCGTTCTGTCACAATCTGTTATACCATTCTGTCACAATCTGTTATTCCTAGAGGAGATGTTATGAAATGATAACACATTGACAGCCGTGACACAGTCATACGATACGACAGTTGTAACACAATCGTTAAGGCACATCACAACTCGGAATCTTCATCACCATCAAGAACTTCATCACCATCAAGAACATCATCACCATCAAGAACATCATCACTTCCATCGTTACAATCGTCGTTCATATCATCTTCTCCATCATTATTATTGCAACCATTATCAATTGTCCACAGAAGATTAGCGCCCAACTGCCAAGCTGTTGTTTGGAGATCAAGAACTGGTCATGTCTTACTCCCTGTCAAGGTTACACTTAATGTAAATAGACCAGTGCCTATTGGTGGGTGTCACTCGAGCAGGATACGACGTTTCACACTTTTACTCCATCAGCGATGTCACCTGACCTGACCAGACAGTGCTGACTTCAGAAAGATCGTCCGAGGTCAAGGTTACCTACAGGTCACTGGGATTATATTGGTAACGGACCGTTATCGCTGGGACCTTTCACATTAAACCAATTGGTCACTTACAAGTAATCAAACATGTAATTGATTGGATTCAATCTTTGGGGAACAATCTGAGATGTAGACTTGGTGATACTGGAAGGTATGTTGGAATTGCGCTGTTCAAACCAGCATGCCAGTTAGCCAATAGCAAATCCATGGCGTCATCTTTGCTTTGTTTATCGAGCTTTGGTTTAAGTGTGGCATCCTTACTGCGGCTAGCTAGTCCTGAGTAGATGCGTCTCCGAGGATTGTACCTATTGCAACTGAACATACCATGCAACCATTGGTGCTTGATGGAGTCGGGGTTAGACTTGTACCTTTGGAGATTTGGTTGGTGGATTGAGGATATGAACGTACACATGTTCTATGGCCTGTTTTGATTGATATTTTTCGGTGTTAAATACTTGATTCAAATACTTTATGATCCTTGTAGGCTCCATAAGTTTAGTGTACAATTAATTTAGGCTATATTGTAGGACAAAAATTAGCTAAGAACATGCCTTTTTCCGAACTGAAAGTTTGCATTTTTAAGCAGGCTCAAAACAAAATGAGATCAGATTTAATTAATAGCAATAGTATTTGAATTAAGATATTTCTACACACAAAATATTTGTCTTTGCGACCACGCGATAGACATTTGGCCCGGGATACAAGAGTATCAAGCAGACGTATTCCTTTCGTCATTAAAGCAAGGCAAGTTAGTCCACCATCCTTCATGTTGTCGTGTTCAGTCTTTAATTCTCCCTGAAGCCGAACAACTGCATTCGACGCCGATCGTTGTGCTTGGCAGCGTAATCACTAATGCACAGAGATCGATAGATAAATATTGAAATATATATAATAGTCATGCGTCAATAATAGCTTATCTAAGAGCAGGCTGCAAAAATATTCGTTGTAAGCTGCCAGAACAACGAGAAGCAGATTCAACCGAGCTTGAGATCCTTGCTTTGGACTAACACACTTCCCTCGCTCAACGCCACTCGCTCCACGCATTTTCATCCATTTACGATTTGTGAAAGCAGAGTCTTCAATTCTTCGCTTCCTATTTCCTCCTTCAACCACATTTATAGGTTGCGTCATGAAATAGTGCTGTGTCTATTTCCGCTTGGGGCCAGGAGTTTAGGGACAACACCTCCTACAGCCAAAGTATATTTTAAGATTTCCAAAATCATAATCAGCTGGACAAGGGAAAAATAGTTCTAGATTTGTCTGTTATGGGAAGGCAAGCAATGCTTTGATTGCTTATATGGACCGACCGCGCTTGTAATACAGTCTCTCAAAGAGTGTGTGTCCTTTCTGTTGCTTGCAACCGTCAAGCTGTCATTGTATAGCTATAGGACGTTTCCCACCATCACCCCCTAGAGGAGTGTCATTGTGTGAGGTCTCGCTACAAAACGTTTCCCACCATCACCCCCTAGAGGGGTGTCATTGTGTGAGGTCTCGCTACAAAACTTTTCCCACCATCACCCCCTAGAGGGGTGTCATTGTGTGAGGTCTCGCTACAGGACGTTTCCCATCATCACCCCCTAGAGGAGTGTCATTGTGTGAGGTCTCGCACAGGACGTTTCCCACCATCACCTCCTAGAGGGGTGTCATTGTGTGAGGTCTCGCTACAGGACGTTTCCCATCATCACCCCCTAGAGGAGTGTCATTGTGTGAGGTCTCGCTACAGGACGTTTCATACCATCACCCCTAGAGGAGTGTCAATGTGTGAGGTCTCTCTACAAAACGTTTCATACCATCACCCATTAGAGGAATGTCATTGTGTGAGGTATCGCTACAAAACTTTTCCCACCATCACCCCCTAGAGGGGTGTTATTGGGTGAGGTCTCTCTATAGGACGTTTCATACCATCACCCCCTAGAAGGGTGTCATTGTGTGAGATCTCGCTACAGGACGTTTCCCATCATCACCCCCTAGAGGAGTGTCATTGTGTGAGGTCTCGCTACAGGACGTTTCCCACCATCACCTCCTAGAGGAGTGTCATTGTGTGAGGTCTCGCTACAAAACGTTTCGCACCATCACCCCCTAGATGGGTGTCATTGTGTGAGGTCTCGCTACATGACGTTTCCCACCATCACTCCCTAGAGGGGTGTCATTGTGTGAGGTCTCGCTACAGGACGTTTCCCATCATCACCCCCTAGAGGAGTGTCATTGTGTGAGGTCTCGCACAGGACGTTTCCCACCTTCACCTCCTAGAGGGGTGTCATTGTGTGAGGTCTCGCTACAGGACGTTTCCCATCATCACCCCCTAGAGGAGTGTCATTGTGTGAGGTCTCGCTACAGGACGTTTCATACCATCACCCCTAGAGGAGTGTCAATGTGTGAGGTCTCTCTACAAAACGTTTCATACCATCACCCATTAGAGGAGTGTCATTGTGTGAGGTCTCGCTACAGGACGTTTCCCACCATCACCCCCTAGAGGAGTGTCATTGTGTGAGGTCTCGCTACAGGACGTTTCCCACCATCACCCCCTAGAGGAGTGTCATTGTGTGAGGTCTCGCTACAGGACGTTTCCCACCATCACCCCCTAGAGGGGTGTCATTGTGTGAGGTCTCGCTACAGGACGTTTCCCATCATCACCCCCTAGAGGAGTGTCATTGTGTGAGGTCTCGCTAAAGGACGTTTCCCACCATCACCCCCTAGAGGAGTGTCATTGTGTGAGGTCTCGCTACAGGACGTTTCCCACTATCACCCCCTAGAGGGGTGTCATTGTGTGATGTCTCGCTACAGGACGTTTCCCATCATCACCCCCTAGAGGAGTGTCATTGTGTGAGGTCTCGCTACAGGACGTTTCCCACCATCACCCCCTAGAGGAGTGTCATTGTGTGATGTCTCGCTACAGCAAAGTGAATACTGCACGCGAGAAATATTGAGCACATATAGTTTTGTGTTAGAACTTGTGTAGTAGATAAAACTCACCAACTTATGACTTTCCGCGCAGAACTCGAACGTGCCAAAATCCTGGCTAATGTGAAAGTCACGTGATTGTGAAAGAAAGCTGTCTAAGCCATTCTTGTCATACCCCTACAGAAAAGAAGAGAGAACAGCCATTTTCTAACGGATCAGAAGTGTGAATGTCATATTGTGTGGTTATTTATTTGCAGTTCTGTGTAGTTGGACGCTTTGTAGTTTATGATGTTAGAAAACTGGGGGATAATGAACGATTTACATTTAGACAAATCGCACAAGCGTGATAACAGTCTCCATTGTTTGTCTGGTCAAGAAAACATGTGACCTCGATAGCACGAGCAATGAGCAGCCAAGACACTGATGGTACACACTATAGGGACAATCCCAACACGCGCCAGACCGCAGGTGGCGCTGATATCGGATCTGAATATTCAGATTCACCTACCGTAAATGCTAGACAGACGGAGGTTTGCCCAGCAGACGCTGTAGCATCCTCCAAGATCCAACCAGACAAATATGCAGATAGAACCAGGAAGGAAGAGTCCAGCAGAATCGCCAGTGGTTCATCCAGTGGAATTAGCAGCAAAGGTTCTGAACTATCAGGTAAGACACCTGGTGTGTGTGTCCAAGTTTGAAGTTGTTCTGGTCTTTCTCCTCTTTCTTATATATTTAACAACGACTAATATTAATTACAATGTCTCATCATCGAACAGCGGATGCCACATTCAACCTGGACTGTGAGATTTGTTTGCAGGTCAGATAATCGAATTCTCTGTCGTCCTTTCGCGCTGCTGATCGTACCTCATCAGACTTGCCTCGACGAATGGTTCCCCGGTTAGGTAGCCACTACTGTCTTTCCTGACATGTTGCAAGGTTGTGCATGTGACTAGCAATCTCATCACGAATAAACTATTGCTACAAAAACTATTGGAAACAATTAGATTCCTGATTTCCTATTTACTAGTTTAGGACAACCAAATATAGGCTGAATCTATACTCAGACATGGGGAGTGACAGATCAACCAAATATAGGCTGAATATATACTCAGACATGGCGAGTGACAGATCAACCAAATGTAGGCTGAATCTATACTCAGACATGGGAAGTGACAGATCAACCAAATATAGACTGAATCTATACTCAGACATGGGAAGTGACAGATCAACCAAATATAGGCTGAATCTATACTCAGACACAGGAAATGACAGATCAACCAAATATAGACTGAATCTATACTCAGACATAGGAAGTGACAGGCTGAATCTATACTCAGACATGGGCCAGTGTAGGTGAGTAAATGGTGGGCCAGTGTAGGATAATAAATGGTGTGCCAGTGTAGGAGAGTAAATAGTGGACCAGTGTAGGGGAGTAAATGGTGGGCCAGTGTAGGAGAGTAAATGGTGGGCCAGTGTAGGAGAGTAAACGGTGGGCCAGTGTAGGAGAGTAAATAGTGGGCCAGTGTAGGAGAGTAAATGGTGGGCCAGTGTAGGAGAGTAAATGGCGGGCCAGTGTAGGAGAGTAAATGGCGGGCCAGTGTAGGGGAGTAAATGGTGGGGCAGTGTAGGAGACTACATTGTGGGGCAGTGTAGGTGTCCAGGAAAGAAGATGTGTACCACAATGGCGACACTAAATGTTAATGGTTTGGGTCCACCAGACAGTAGTGGTGACACTAGATGTTAGTGGTTTGGGTCCACCAGACAGTAGTGGTGACACTAGATGTTAGTGGTTTGGGCCCACCAGACAGTAGTGGTGACACTAAATGTTAGTGGTTTAGGCCCACCAGACAGTAGTGGTGACACTATATGTTAGTGGTTTGGGCCCGCCAGAGAGTAGAGATGGTCACAATCGTGAGAAAGACAAGAATAGAAAGAATGGAACTGTCATATTTGAGGGAAAAGAGCCAAAATATCATGAGGTAAATGACAGCTATGCCCTTACATGGAGAGGAGTAGGACTGCCTGAAAGAGTAAATCATGGTGTGGGTTTCATAATACACCCGGAGAGGGTAAAACTCGTCACAGAGATAGAGTATGTATTGCACAGAATTATACACCTACAATCCAGAACAGGCGGAAACAACAACTGCCATCCAAGTGTATGCTCAGTGGAAGGACAGCTACAGTGAGGAAGATAAAAGGGAAGTCTTCGAGCAATTGTCAGATGCCTTAAATATGGAGAATAAGAAGAACGAGTTGATAGTGATGGCGATTTCAACGGTCGTTGAGGGGGTGGTGGGCTGGGGAGGTCGACATGTCTTGGTGCGTTCAGTGATTGCACACCAAAACGGAACAGCAATGGGGAAGAGCTGATAAATCTATGCATTCAACAGGGGCTGATTATAACAAACACTTTTTTCCAACACCAGAAAAGGCATATACAAACATGGTATCGATGGATTGATGCTGGCGTATCATACCAAATAGATTACATATTAGTCGGAGGGAGACATTGGACCAGACATTACAGACTCAGAGTGTTTCCCAGCATCATTATGGTCACCGATCATCATCCTGTTGTACTAACTCAAATACCTACTTTCTAAAGCAAACACAAGTTGCAAAGACAGATATACGTCAGAAATATGGCAACACGTGAGGATGAAACAACCCCAAAGATATACAACGTGAAATGAAAGACATATTCGAGGCTCTGACAGTAACAACTGGCAATGTAACGAAGGATTGGCAGTGATTCAAATCATCAATGATGAACACAGTGAACGCTGCAGAAAGAAACTTGGACAATTCCAGAAGAAAATAACAGCCTGGTGGAATCAACAGGTATAGGGAGCAATACAAGCTAAGACAAAAGTATACAAGAAGTGGTTGAAATGGAAGTCACACGAAGATGACACAATCTACAGACTCGCAAGAACGCATTCGTAAACCATAATCAAGAACCCAAAAGCAGACGCTTGGAATAAATACGGCGAACAATTAGCGCTGAGGTGTAGGCAGACGAGAGATTTCTTGAAAAGTGTCAGGGCAATGAGAGTTAGAGACGACAGCTTTAACCGCACCATAATTATAAGCGACAACCACGGGACGCAGATTTTCTATCCATAATAAAGGAAGACACAATGGAGAGAATATTTCCTAGAACTCCTAAACCCAAATGGTACGCAGAGGCACTCCATACATAGAAGTTCAAACACAGGAAAAACAAGGCCCAAAATATTAATCCAGGTGATTGAGGAAGTCCTTAAAAAAAGCCCAAATCATAAAGCTGCAGGTGTGGACGGAATAACCTGCAATACAATTGAAGCTTGTGGATACCTAGGAATAGAATGGCTACATAGAATATTCTCAGCTGCTTGGGAGCAAAGTAGAGTCCCCGAAGACTGGCAGAAAGGTATCATTGTGCCAATCTGGAAAAAACAAAGATAACAAAAAAGAGTGCAATACCTACCGGGTGATATCGCTTCTAAGCCACACAGGAAAACTGTACGCAAAAATCCTGGAGCAGAAAATTTAGCTTATCTTAGAACCACAGCTGAGTGGGGCTCAATTTGGTTTCCGACGAGGTAGGAGCTGCACAGACGTTCTATTCACCCTGAGTCAACTAAGCGAAACAAACATCGAATACGATCGGAAACTCAACATGGCTTTCATAGATCAAGAAAAGGCTTTAGATAGAGTAGACAAAAATAAACTATGGGTCATCCTAGACGACTACGGAGTACAGAGACAGGAGAATATTAGAGCACTGTACCAAGGGGGTCAAAGTATAGTAAGAACAACAGATGGTCTGACCGAAACAAGGGAGATAACAACCGGGGTGGGACAAGGGTGTGTGTTGTGGCCCCTACTCTTCAACACTTATTTGGACAGAATAACGTTGGAGATCAGATTGGAGCATTTGCCAAGAAATGCAGAAGAAGAAAGGACAGAGGTTGATCAGTTAAATGAACTTATTTTTGCAGATGATCAATGTCTACTTTACGATAGTGAAGATCAAACAAGTGCAGGAGTTCAAGTACTTGGGCAGTGTTTTCACACAGGATGGAGGTTTAGATAGAGAAATTGAGATCAGGTGCCAAAAAGGAAATACAATTGCATACCGTCTGTCACCATTATTTAAACACCCCAAACAAAGACATGTCCACAGAAGGAATGCTAATCAACAGTATATTCATTACCACGGCCAAACTAGGACTTCCACAAAAACTCGAGAGAGAAAGATCACGACATGAGAGATGAGACGCTGCCGGACAACAATCGACGTAGGGCATAGCTACAAGCTGACTAAAGACAGGTCCAGATTAGATATTATGAAATATTTGTTTGGTCAGAGAGTGGGGAATGCTTGGAATGCATTGTCACAGGAGGTAGTGGAGGCAGGGACAATTAATGCATTTAAGAATAAATTAAATGCGCATAGCTTTTAGAGCAAGGTAATGTAAATTAAACTGGCTGTATACAGACCCCGCAGAGCCTTCTAAACCAGTATAAAGACGTTAAGTTGAATTAAGTTACTAGGAGAGACAGAATGCGCAGCGACGATGTGAGAAGGATAGTTGAGGCACGGCCCTGCTCTGAATATATTCATGAAGCTAGAATCATTTGGTTCGGCCACCTAATGAGAATGCATCCTGACCAACAACCACTGTGCACATATATCGCAACCGGGTTTTCGTGACCGTTTCAGACCGAGAATTAGATGGATAGAAAATGTTGCGGATATTCTAAATTTTCGTGGCATAATGACCACTTCAACAACATGTCTGACCCTGGACAGAAACCTACGGCTTCCCACGACGCCTCAGGGCACAAGTGGATAAGACAAGACCTCACATTTTGATCCTTCATCACCGACAATCGAGCACAGATATTTAAAACGGTCGACCACTTCGAGTTCCTGGCCATTAGCTTTTACCTGACCGCTGCATTCTCGGCCTTGTTGGTCATTAATGTTGTCTCTCAATCTTTTATCTCCATATCATAACCAAAAGCTGTTTTATCGATCCTTCTGACCCATTCCCAGGGTTCCGCTTCTAGACCCACCAACCCGTCGATGTCATCTGCATGAACTACATAACGTTACAACATGGATTACATAACGTTACAGCATGGACTAGATAATGTTACAACATGGACTACATAACGTTACTACAACATGGACTACATAACGTTACAACATGGACTGACTACATAACGTTACAACATGGACTACATAACGTTAAAACATGGACTACATAACGTTACAACATGGGTTACATAACGTTACAACATGGGCTACACAATGTTACAACATAGACTACTTAACGTTACGACTTCAACATAGAAAACACTCCATTTTTCATTAACCGTATAACAAAAAGACACACAAAAGACAAGAGCTACTAAGCTCAATAATATCATATACTAAACTAACACATAGAGCTCAAGCATGAGTTGTGGGTGTAACCTCCGTAACTAAAGTACCCAGGCTCTAAGTCTACTATCTGAACTAACATAAAACTAAGGAAAGCAAAGGCAAAGGTCGCCGTCCATCGTAGACGATGATGGCATAATTAATTTTGCTAGCGCTATTTTTACTAAGGATTAACTGCGCTACTTTTCATCCTCACTCTCTCGTCTCGAGCTGCCCGACCCCAGTAAAAAGTCAAGGACAAGATGACTAGTGGGCGACTACGAGATGCAGGGGACTCTGCATCAAGCACCGGTGAAAAAGACAGCGGAGTCCAGAGTCGAACCCACACCACATGATCAAAACCTAAACTTCTTCTAATCCAATCCTGTTACAAATCAGTGGTTAATTAATTAACTCGTTGTCACCTGCCGTTCTTCTGGGTAGTCTATGTTGGGGATGATCTTCCGTCCTCCGTCCGGGTTGACTGTCTTAGGCTGTCGAGCGGATAAACATGGGTTAAACCAAAGGAGATTCCTGCAACCACTCACTCTCAGACCAGTTACCGGTTCTCAAGTGGTTTGAACGCGTCTCTCTGGTGTTCAAGTTACACCCGTTCTGAGAGAATGTATTCTTTGAGGATTCTTAGGGCTTAACTTCCTTCTGTCTTCACTGGCAATGGGTTAACAAACCATTTTCGACACAATACTTTGGAATTTGAATCCTGAGGTTCACCAGACCCATATTGACACAGACAATGGATTCACCAGACCCCTATCGATACAGACACTGGATTCACCAGCCCGTTTTAGACATGAGACTTTGGGATTTGTATCCCGGGGTTCAAAAGACCGATCACGACAGATCTTCTCACTCAAAAGTGATCAGATCTCTATCTCATATTGTTTACAGGGTGTCCATCATTCACACATTTGAGTGAAATAAAAGACTCTCGGTGTATGATGGGATAACTACCGAGTAAACTTTCTCTCCCAAATCGTCAATCTCTCATCTACTACCTCTTTTATAGACCCTTCTAGCTCTGGAAACCCAAAATGGCTGTTCAATGGTCCTCCCCAGCTGGCTGATTAGCCGTCAATCCCCTCCCATCTAGAGGCTTATTGCTTCCAATTTCTACATGACACTGTCACTCCAGATGTGACAGCCTGACGTGCGAGTCCTTCAAGTAAATCTGTTTCTATCCCCCCCCCCCCCCCCCCCGCCTCCCCCCCTTATGTCTGGTACCAGTCCGATACTAAGAATGGTTAGATCTAACACCTACCCCCAGTCCAGACAAGTTCCAACTTATAATCAACGCTATACTCTCACTTCGGTCTGTACAAAAGTGTTGAGCTGACCCTGGACTGACCTGGCTTCGCTAACTATTACTCAGCCCGACTCTCAAAGAATAACAGAAATGGACAAACAAAAGATTCCAAGATTGCATCACCAAGATAAACAAGAGTGTTTGACATTCTTCGACCTGACTGATTAAGATTTGGCACTTCTTTGGGATGACATTCAGACTTTGTTGTAGAATACAGTTTTGAGGATTGTCTTCCAGATTCTGCTTCTGAAGGTTCTGGTCCCGGTCAGATCAGTCGGGGCAAGGAGTTGTCGATCCTTGGTCTCTGCAAACGTGGAGAATGGCTGCTGGTCGAGAGGAAGATCCGGGTATTGTCATCGGAAGCCAGGGCCTACCAGGTCTCGGACAAGGACGAGGTATTTTAGTCGTATCCACACACTCACTCAATCAGCCATCAATGTATCACTCCATCTATACATGCGTCTACACATTCATGCAACCGTTATCCATCTGTCAATCTATTTATCTACGCATTATGTCTCTTCTTTTCTTTCTTCTTGCCTGTCTGACGTTAGAGTTATGTCCGTCTACTCAGAGGCGATATTTTACTTATCAATTGATTCGCCTGTATTTTTTTCGTTCGTACATCTTTGATTCACTCCACCTTGCATCAATCTTGTCTCTGTCAATTATTAGTTATACATGTGTTTGCTGGTCTCTATGGGTAAAAGTCAAGTTTTATCTGTTGATCAAAGTTAAGCTCCAACTGTATGAAAGCCTAGTTTCGTCTATTGGTCAATGCCAAGTTTTATCTATTCACCAAAGTTAAGCTCCAACTGTATGAACGTCTAGTTTCGTCTATTGGTCAATGTCAAGTTTTATCTATTCACTAAAGTTAAGCTCCGACTGTATGAAAGTCTAGTTTTTGCTATTGGTGAAAGTCTAGTTTTGGTTATCGATGAATGTCAAGTTTCATCAATATATCCAAGAGAAATTATATTTATCAGTGAAAGTTAACCTCCATCTTCTCTGCAAAAATGAAATGACATCTATCGGAGAAAGACAAATTCTATCAACTGGTGAGAGTGAAGTTCCTGATTTGGTAAAAGTAAAGTTCCATCTATTAGTTAAAAAATCAAGTCCCGTCTATCAAGTAAAAGTCAAATTCCTTCTATTAGTTGAGTCAAGTTTCATCTATTGGTGAACGGCAGATTCCATCTATTGATTAAAGTCGTTCCTTCTTTTGGTGAATGTCAAATTTAATCTATTAGTTAAAGTCAAATTATATCTATTGGTGAAAGTCAAGTTTCATCTATTGGTGAAAGTCAAGTCTCATATATTGGTGAAAGTCAAGTCTCATATATTGGTGAAAGTCAAGTTTCATCTATTGGTGAAAGTCAAGTTTCATATATTGGTTAAAGATAATGTTCCATCCATTAGTTTAAATCAAGCCCCGTCTATCAGTAAAAGTCAAGTTCCATCTATTGGTAAACGTCAAGTTCCATTTATTGGTTAAAGTCTAGTACTATCTTTTTGCAAATGTCAAGTTTCATCTATTGGTTAAAGTCAAGTTCCATCTTTTGGTGAATGTCAAGTTTCATCTATTGGTTAAAGTCAAGTGCCATCTATTGGTGAAAACTATGTTCTATTATTTTGGTGAAAGTAGAGTTCCATCTAATTGTAAAAGTCAAGTTTCATTTGTAGGTAAAAGCCAAATTCTATCTATTGTTTAAAGTCAAGTTTAATCTTTTGGTGAAAGTCAAGTTTCCTATTTTGGTTAAAGGCAAGTTCCTCACTAATGAAGCTGTCATTTCATATATTCAGCTGTTTGTTGTTCTTATTGTTGTTATTGTGGCTGTGTATGTTGTTGTTGTTATTGTGGCTGTGTATGTTGTTGTTATTGTGGCTTTGTATGTTGTTCTTATTGTTGTTATTGTGGCTGTGTATGTTGTTGTTGTTATTGTGGCTGTGTATGTTGTTGTTGTTATTGTGGCTGTGTATGTTGTTGTTGTTATTGTGGCTGTGTATGTTGTTCTTATTGTTGTTATTGTGGCTGTGTATGTTGTTGTTGTTATTGTGGCTGTGTATGTTGTTGTTGTTATTGTGGCTGTGTATGTTGTTGTTGTTATTGTGGCTGTGTATGTTGTTGTTATTGTGGCTGTGTATGTTGTTGTTGTTATTGTGGCTGTGTATGTTGTTCTTATTGTGGCTGTGTATGTTGTTCTTATTGTGGCTTTGTATGTTGTTGTTGTTATTGTGGCTGTGTATGTTGTTGTTGTTATTGTGGCTTTGTATGTTGTTGTTGTTATTGTGGCTGTGTATGTTGTTCTTATTGTTGTTATTGTGGCTGTGTATGTTGTTCTTATTGTTGTTATTGTGGCTGTGTATGTTGTTGTTATTGTGGCTGTGTATGCTGTTGTTATTGTGGCTGTGTATGTTGTTCTTATTGTTGTTATTGTGGCTGTGTATGTTGTTCTTATTGTTGTTATTGTGGCTGTGTATGTTGTTGTTATTGTGGCTGTGTATGTTGTTGTTATTGTGGCTGTGTATGTTGTTGTTATTGTGGCTGTGTATGTTGTTGTTGTTATTGTGGATGTGTATGTTGTTCTTATTGTGGCTGTGTATGTTGTTGTTGTTATTGTGGCTGTGTATGTTGTTCTTATTGTGGCTTTGTATGTTGTTGTTGTTATTGTGGCTGTGTATGTTGTTGTTGTTATTGTGGCTGTGTATGTTGTTCTTATTGTTGTTATTGTGGCTGTGTATGTTGTTGTTATTGTGGCTGTGTATGTTGTTGTTGTTATTGTGGCTGTGTATGTTGTTGTTGTTATTGTGGCTGTGTATGTTGTTGTTGTTATTGTGGCTGTGTATGTTGTTGTTGTTATTGTGGCTGTGTATGTTGTTCTTATTGTTGTCATTATGGCTGTGTATGTAGCTGTTATTGTTGTTATTATGGTCGTGTATGTTGTTGTTTTTGTGGCTGTGTATGTTGTTCTTATTATGGCAATAATTACATTGCAATTATCGTTGTCTACTGCTGTGAAGGTTTTTGTTTTCCTTGTTGTTGTTGTTGTTGTTATTATGAATGTTAATGAACCTTTTTTTTGTTGTGCTTGTTGTTATTGTTGTCACTGTTGTTCTTAATGATTTTCTGTTTGTTGTTGTGATTGCTGCTACTGCTCTAGATGCTGTTCATCTTTATCATTTTGTTCTTGATAATGTTCCTCTTCGTGTTGTTTCATGTTGTTCTAGATATAACATATGCTCTTCCTGATCTACATCAACCATAAAGGGGAGGGTGTGGAAGGGTAGCGGAAGGGGATTTGGGGGTACGAGTTTTCGAGGGAGGTGGTAGAACGGTGCGATGTCAGATTTTGGTTGCCCCTCTAGGGAAGGAGCTGTCATGCCCTTTTCAGATTATTTTTAGCTACAATCTACCTCGGGACCGATCGAAATTGATAGGTGGGCCGGTTCTGGCCCACTGGTTCTGGCCCACTGGTCGTAGCTTGGCCACCCTGATTTAAAAGATCCACAGTCAACATCCAAGCCAGACACTTTCAACAACATGCCTACAATCGTCCAATATATTTCCTTCACGAAGATGTCAACTGGCTACATTATGACCACATTGCTACCAAAATAAATCAAATGTTCACAGCCGGCAGGTGAGTGTCCCCCAAAATGTCCGACGTTAGATTCTGATAAACTTCATCTCTTCCTTCAGTCTTCTCAGATCTATGGGACCTGCATCCGGTTATGTGAATATGATAGAAGAGCCGAGCCATCGGCCGAAGCTGTTCTGTCAGGTCCACTGAATTTCATTATTAGTCTTAGATAAGGTTTTCATGATCCAGTCAAAAGTGAAAGGGAAATGGATACACACACACGCGCGCAGGTACACTCACTCCCGTACACACACGCAGGTATACACACACACACGTACACACACGCCCGTACACACACGCACGTACACACACGACCGTACACACACGCACGTACACACACATGCACGTTCACATACACATGTACACACATACATATATGTACACACACGCACATACACACACGCACGTACACACACATACACACACGCACGTACACACAAATACACTCACGCACGTACACACACATACACACACGCACGTACACACGTGCGGCACTCAATCTTATCCAAGAAGTGTTTTGACCCAACGTTTGGTTTTACGTCTCGTCCAGACTACAGGTGTGACGTCACTCATGATAACGGTCCAGGAGAACAAACTCAACATCTGCAACAAACTCATCGAATGTGGAGCAGACGTCAATGACGTCACACAAGTTTGTATTGTTGTGGTCTGGTCTTTGTTGTATTGTTGTGGTCTGGTCTTTGTTGTATTGTTGTGGGGCAGCATAAGCTATTAAGTTGAGTAGTTTACTTATCTTAATAGTTACAACATGTATCTTTACCACGACACGACATCAAAACAGAAAAACACAGTAAACACTATCCTGACCATACATTAAAACAATATCATTTATTACAAGAATAATCGTTGCACAATGTCAACAAAAAGCAAAGAACTTCTAAACTAAATAATCATAATATATATATTTAACAACTTAGGAGGCTGTAAGCACTAGCTTTTGATGTTTCCTCCAAAATCGATGGTACCCAGAATTCTTAATCTTTTTTTTTTTTTTTTTTTTTTTTGGTCACAACAATACTTTAAAACCTCAAGAATTATTCTAGCCATAACTTAATAGCTCCAGTTTGCTCACCGTCCTTCTTCTGCACCCTCAACACACAATCATAAACTCGTCCTCACGATCAGATTACGTACTCAGATGATCTGTGCATTCACATACAATCAGATCACGTCACTTATAATCGGATCACGCACTCACGTGTGATCACGTACTCAGTCGATCTGTACACTCACATATAATTGGATCACTTCCCGTACTCAGACACACATCGTTCCCAAAGTGTCCTGCACATACAGCATACATTCAGATTTTTTACTTTTTACAGAGTGTCCATCAAAACCACCAGTTGAGCGCGACTGGCCAAACTCGAGGTATATGATGGCACAACCACCCTGCAAACTCTCTCATCCAGTCATTCAGCAAGTTTCCCAGCCAGTCTGTCGAGTTTATCCCTGCAGGGTATTTTATAGTCTCAAGGAACAATGTGACTGTCCAATGGTCTTCTGTGGGTTGTCTGATTTAGCCATCACTCCAATTTAAAACTACCCCTCTATAAAATTGTATTGGCTGTCTATCCACGAGTCACTGTCATTCTAAATGTGGTAGCCTGTCGTGGAGGTATCAGACTGCCAACAAATCTCATCCCTGATAAGTCTGACGCTAGAGTGGTCAGCTCCGACACTCCTCCATGTACCAGACAAAGTCTTCCACCTAACGTGTTCCTAACCCCTCGTTTCTTTGTTGACCTAGTGTCAAAACGGTGATTGACCCTGGCGTGACCTGCATTCGTTCAACGTGTTCCGACAACCTTTGTTTCTTAGAGTCGCCAGCACAATCTCCCCTGCCCTAAACGCCCATGCTTCAGCTAGAACTGTCACAGCTGTGGTCTGGTCATTGTTGGCTTGTTGCCGCTATATTTCACATTCTTTCTAGCTTTAATGCACGTTGTGAGACATGTTATGAGACATATTATGAGACATGTTATGAGACATTATTATGTATAAATGCAGCACAGAATGTTGGTCTATAGTGTGCCAACCTCACCGGTTAATCGCCATTATCAATGTTTTATTCTTCTGCTCTCTATGTTGCTGACCTTTTCAATATGTTGTCGTGTCTCGTCCACTTGCATGGTTTCTAGCCATGTGGCATGTTTTACACCGCCAATCCAAGGTTTTATTTGGAATTTCCATTTTTTCGTTTGTATATTTCTGTGTTTGTCGTTCGCTTTGTGTTCTAAACCAAATCTGATTGTACGGTGAACTGTGCCATAGCGACCAGTTCATCCGACTTCAGTACGAATTTTTTAAAAATGGTGGTTCGGCGTTGCCTTGACAACGGATGAGAACACACGCAGATTTACGCTGTGAACAGTAGCCAAGCGTGACGTCATCATATCAATAGTCGCTAGGCGTGATGATAATTTTAGGGTAAGCTGAGTCCTGAACATAAAGGGGGTACGCTTAACGTTCTTAAAAAAATGTTGACAAGTACTTCCTGTCTGTGGTGAATGAGGTAGTTAAAACCCATGCTGTCGACGTACTTCTGCACAGTTGTCTACGTTTTCTTGTAAATCTGTTCTGATCGTCTTTGTTTCATAACAAAAAAATGTTTATCACACCCTCCTTTAACACGTGATCTTGAGAGCCATTACAAGAAAGGTCCTCTTCTATTGAAATAGCACCCAGAATTGGTCACATAATTACGTAGATGTGCTTGAATTCTTGTCAATGTACCCATTGAACGTTCTGCAGTAGCCGGGCCTACTGGAATACTGAAACTCATTTGCAGCAACTGGTCCGTCTGTTCATACACTGTTTGGAGGTCGTTATCTACAATAAAACACAAACATTCGATGCAAAGTTTGGCTTGTCTTCTGAGCTGTTAATATTTACCAGTTCATCGTTCACGTGCTATCAAGTTAAACAGCTTAGGGTATGTGTTTTTTATGTTTTTAAAATTGACAGCCAGAAAAAGATTTTTTGAACTGCCTAAATTTGGCATGGTATTTTTCCTTTCAGATGCACTTTTTGTTCAAAAAACAAACCATCAACATAATGTTTTAACAAAAGGTCAACTGAATGGAAAAAAATCATTGTTGATGTTTACAGCGTCTCCCATTTTGTACGACATTTTCACTCAATCCTCAAATATTGCTGATGAATATTACTGATGAATATTGCTGATGAATATTGTTGATGAATATTTCTGACATGAAAATCGACACAATTTCAAGCAACTAAAAAAACTACAAAAAAAAACCCTTCAAATCGCAAACTGTTCCTGTTCTGCTTCTAATAATCGACGCATATTCCTGGCATACCCATAGGTGCCCAGTCTTTCTCAGCAAATGGTGCAAGGTCTAAATAATGTTGGACCCTCTAGCTTGCTGGTTGTACACGCTACTGTTCCGTCCTCACATGCGCCACACTCCGCTTGATCCTGGCTTGATGTCAAAACTGTGCAGTCAGGGGATTGCTGATTGATTTCAAAATGTCACTTCTATCGATCACTAATGTGCCCATGATGGAAGCTTGTGAAGCCAAGATGTCAGCTCTTTCGTTGCCCTGAACCCCAGAATGAGCAGGAAAGTAATTCCATGTCAACCCCTGGATGTTTGTTGAGGCCTCAACAGCTGCTATCCACTCGTACCTAAGCCCTCCCTTCTGTACCTTCTGAAGTACGGCTTGCGTGTCTGTCACGATGACTGCCTTTGCTATAGAAGTCTATGATATCCATTTCAGTGCTGTGGTCACTGCTTTCGTCTCCATTCTCAAACTGGAGGTTGTTGACAAGTATGCCCCACTGCGCTCGGAAACTCTGACTCTAGCCCAGACGCCCCGCCTAATGTCCCACTGCGCAGCACTGATCCGTCGGTGTATATGACGGCGTCACTCTCCTGCGTCTTCTCAGTTATCAGCTGACTTACCTCGTGCTCTGCTCTCCCGTTACTCCATTCTCTGCATTCCTTACCTAAGGTTATGATGACTCTCTGGTACTCTATCATTCTATCACCAGTGTGGACCCATTCTTCATCTTTGGCTATCGTCTCAGCTGGGGTGACATGTCCGATTGTAGTCTCTGCATGTGCCATCCATGACGACCCTCTCTTGATTCTTGATCCCTTGTTGTCTGAGATAATACTGTGCAGAGGGTGCCGCGTGTCTGTGGTGTCACGCATATAGGCTTTGACTTGTGCCAATTTATGTCTGGATGTCACCGATAACAATCCCAACATGTACCGCATCATCACAATCGGGGTACCTCTAGTGCAGCCCAGAACCTTCATTCTGGATGCGTTCCAACCTTTCACACCGTGTTCTTGATAGTGTGAGGACGCCTAGTCTGTAATCGATGACAGACAACACGACCTGACGAAATAGGATGAACAGGAGGCGTTGTTCCAAGTCGGCAGCAGCCATACTCCTGAGTGGTCCTAACTCTCTGTTGCATCTTTGTACGATGTGATCAACATGGCAATTATAGGAAAGACTACGATCACATGTCACTCCGAGGTATTTCATCTTGTCACACCTGTCAATGGTGCAACCATCAAAAGTGATGCCCGGGAGTTCAGCCTTTACTTTTGAATTATTCAAAGAGCACCACATCATGCAGGCCTTGTTCGGATTGATCTTGGAGCTTGAGTGGCTGCACCACTGTGAGATGCCTTGCAAGGTTTCCTGGATGTCTTTGACCAACTCTTGCCTGTCTGAGCCAGTCCTGTACGTTAGGATGTCATCGGCAAATGTCAACATTCGCCCTGTCCCTGTGGTTTGAATATTGGCCACATTTACTGTGTAAATGTTGAACAGCACCGATGAGAGCGGAGGCATTTGGGGCAGTCCTGAACATATTCGCCTCGGTTCTGATGTTCACGATCCCACGCGTAGCTCAACTGTTCTTTCCATCAGGGCAGCTGATATCCAACTAACCATCCACGGGTTTAATCCACACTACTTCAGACATGTCATTAAAGTCCCAAAATCGACACGGTTGTCTGCGTCTTCCAGGTCGAGTGCCACCGCGACTGTTTCTTGCTTTGTCTGAAAACCCTCGTACACATCATACGCGAAACTTCCAGCGTTAGCCCAGGTCTCCTTCGATGTTCTGTAGCTGCCCAGTGTATCGGGTAGAGTGTGCTCCCGTTCAAGGTAGGTCATTGATTTCCTGGCCACTATCTTCTCGAGCAATTTCCTATATACATTCTGTATGGTGATTATTTTATAGGTGCTGAGAAGCGTGGAGTCCTTACCAGGTTTAGGTAGTGGGCATAGATAGCTATTAAGCCAGTTCTCAGTCACATATGACTTCTCTGTAGTGTGGTTGAACTCCTTGACCATATTTCTTATCTCTGTCTCACCCAACTGCTTGATGTGGTAATACTGTACTCCGTCAGTACCTGGGGCTGTGTTTTGCTGGAACGTAGATTATTTGCTACCTCAGCCTCTGTGATGAGGTCTACATAAGCCTCTTCTCTGCTGAAGGCGTCTAAAATACTTTTCGAATTTCCTGACAGGCATCTATGTCACCTTTGTCCGTCTGGGAAACAGATCCACTGAACAAAACCTAGAATCCTTTCCTCATCTTTCTTCCAGTGGTGTCTTGAATGTTGGGGATACGCTGTCTTTCCATTTATCTTTCGATGCATGTGCCAGAACTTCTGGAGTGTATTATCATTACCCAAATCTCTAATGAACTTTTCCCATTGATCGCTATTGGACTCTCTAGCTCACTCTTGAAAAGAAATGTGGCTTTGTGTTTGACTTCATTTCTCTCATTGACTTCATCAACATTAGTACATGGTCTCTTTCCGTCACTCCTTTATTGCCACCTCTTGTTTTTCTCCGTGCCTGTTCAGCCACTTAAAAATGGACGTTATTTGATGTGTAAGTATGTGATGTGTAAGTGTGTGATGTGTAAGTGTGTGAAGTGTAAGTATGTGATGTGTAAGTATTTGATGTGTATCTGATGTGTATATATGTGATGTGTAAGTATGTGATATGTATATATGTGATGTGTAAGTGTGTGATGTGTAAGTATTTGATATGTATATATGTGATGTGTAAGTGTGTGCTGTGTAAGTATGTGATGTGTAAGTATTTGATGGGTATCTGAGGTGTATATATGTGATGTGTAAGTATGTGATGTGTAAGTATGTGATGTGTAAGTATGTGATGTGTAAGTATTTGATGTGTATCTGATGTGTATATATGTGATGTGTAAGTATGTGATGTGTAAGTATGTGATGTGTAAGTATTTGATGTATAAGCATGTGATGTGTAAGTGTGTGATGTGTAAGTATGTGATGTGTAAGCATATGATGTGTAAGTATTTGATGTGTAAGTATGTGATGTGTAAGCATGTGATGTGTAAGTATGTGATGTGTAAGTATGTGATGTGTAAGCATGTGATGTGTAAGTATGTGATGTGTAAACATGTGATGTGTAAGTATGTGATGTGTAAGTATTTGATGTGTAAGTATGTGATGTGTAAGTATGTGATGTGTAAGTATGTGATGTGTAAGTATGCAAACGTGCCTCTTTTTTGCAAATACTTTTAAATTCCGATTTCTGCCCAATTTTCGAACAATGGCTGTCAGTATTGGAAAGGCTTACATACCTCTCTCCCTCCTTCCTCCCACCTTTCCCTGAAATCTCAGGTTGTCTAGTAGAAATCACATTATCCGTCACACGTGTCACAGAGTTCCATTTCTTATTAAATCCTTTTGCAATGATTAATCTGTTCTCTAGTCAGGGAAAAGCCGGGCTTTTATACGTCTGATGTTTCACGTTTATTCTGTTGTAATTTGAGAGGTTTAACGTGTGTTTTGTTATATTTTTCTGAACTTGTGCATTTGTTTTTAAATAATTTTTTTTAGGTGTAACGTTTGTTTTTGTTATACCTGTTCGAGGCTAACGTTTGTTATACCTGTTTAAGGCTAACGTTTGTTTACATGTGTAAGGCTAACGTTTGGTATACCTGTTTAAGGCGAACGTTTGGTATACCTGTTTAAGGCTAACGTTTGGTATACCAGTTTAAGGCTAACGTTTGGTAAACCAGTTTAAGGCTAACGTTTGGTATACCAGTTTAAGGCTAACGTTTGGTATACCTGTTTAAGGCTAACGTTTGGTATACCAGTTTAAGGCTAACGTTTGGTATACCTTTCTTATGTTTCAGCGTTTGTTTTGCCCATGCAAGAGATCCGCAGGTTGATGTTTTGTGTTTTCCTTCTGCCGAAAAGAATTAACAGTTTCTCTCTCTATGAACAGTTTCTCTCCGTATGAACGGTTTCTCTCTCTCTCTCTCTTATCTCTCTCTCTCTCTCTCTCTCTCTCTGAACAGTTTATCTCTGTATGAAAAGGATTTTCTCTCTCTCTCTGTGAACAGTGTCTCTCTCTATGAACAGTTTCTCTCTCTCTATGAACAGTTTCTGTCTCTATGAACAGTTTCTCTCTCTATGAACAATGTCTCTCTCTATGAACAGTTTCTCTCTCTCTCTCTCTCTCTCTCTGAACAGTTTCTCTCTCTCTCTCTATGAACATTTTCTCTCTCTTTTTCTCTCTCTCTCTCTTTCTCTATGAACAGTTTCTGTCTCTCTCTATGAACATTCTCTCTATATGAACAATTTCTCTCTCTCTCTCTCTCTCTCTCTCTCTCTCTCCCAATGAACAGTTTCTATCTCTATGAACAGTTTCTCTCTCTTTGAACAGTTTCTCTCTCTCTTTGAACAGTTTCTCTCTCTCTCTCTCTCTCTCTCTCTCTATGAACAGTTTCTCTCTCTCTATGAACAGTTTCTCTCTCTATGAACAGTTTCTCTCTCTCTATGAACAGTTTCTGTCTCTATGAGCAGTTTCTCTCTCTATGAACAATGTCTCTCTCTATGAACAGTTTCTCTCTCTCTCTCTCTCTCTCTCTGAACAGTTTCTCTCTCTCTCTCTCTCTATGAACATTTTCTCTCTCTCTTTCTCTCTCTCTCTTTCTCTATGAACAGTTTCTGTCTCTCTCTATGAACATTCTCTCTATATGAACAATTTCTCTCTCTCTCTCTCTCTCTCTCAATGAACAGTTTCTCTCTCTATGAACAGTTTCTCTCTCTTTGAACAGTTTCTCTCTCTCTCTCTCTCTCTCTCTCTCTATGAACAGTTTCTCTCTCTTTGAACAGTTTCTCTCTCTATGAACAGTTTCTCTCTCTATGAACAGTTTCTCTCTCTCTCTCTCTGTCTCTCTCTATGAACAGTTTATCTCTCTATGAACAGTTTCTCTCTCTCTATGAACAACTTCTCTCTCTATGAACAGTTTCTCTCTCTATGAACAGTTTCTCTCTCTATCTGCGTCAAGAAATTTACCATCCTTTTGCACTTTTGCAGTTCAGGGCCGTTTCCCTATTGACTTTTATGTTTGCAGATAATACAAACTGGCACTTACTCTGGTAAACTTTTTATGGTTCACATTTGTATCTTCCTAGTATTTCTGTTATTGTTTTGCTCAATGAATTTTAAATTATTTTTAAAATCTCGCCGGCCTGCAAGTATCGCCATTTGTGTTTGTCAATGCTATTGCCATTGACACATTGTGCCAGTCTTTCATCAGTCCGCACTTATTTGTAATTGTTTACTCGTCCAGCTATCGGCCACTTTCAGTATTTGAAGCAGGCTTTCACTGGGCTCACACTGACGATCAATAACCATGGATTTCTCACTTAATGATAAAGTCATGTTACGGCTCTGCGCAAGAAACTGGTTTTATTCTGACTTGTTCCCGAAATGAGTAGATGTTTTGTGACGTCCCAGGCCAGTGGCTCAGCAGAGAGGCATCCATTGAAAACGGCTCTTTGCCCTATCAGGTGCTTGCTGTATATTGATTGGTCGTGTATGGAAACTCGGCCAATCATGTTTGGCTGATATAAATGTCTTTGGGCGAAGCGCTTTGTGGGAAGTGTGACAGAGTTCACGGTAACATCATCATTATCCTCACCAGTGTAACAGTTCCCGCTGGAGCAAGGGGAGTTTAGGATGCCTGAACATGTTAAAGCTTAAAGCTACCTGAATGCATGTCAAGGTCACTCACCGTCTCAGCAAAGGAGAACAGAGTTGGGTTAAGGAATGTAGACAGATAGAAACTGACCACTGGCCTTCTGATTTTGGTAGGGGGAGATTGATTGACAGACGAAATTGGCAACGGGGCTTGCTGCGAGAGAATGAGTGACAGGTGTGCAAAGTGTTTCGTTCCAATTGGGATTGAAGATGACCATACCTGAGATCGATTGGTCAAGCTCTGGCCTTGCTTGAGGATATATAACTCGAGACAAAGTTTAGCTCGAGGGGGGCTGGAGAGAGAGAGGCTGTGTGGAGGAGAGTGAGAGAGAGAGAGAGACTGAATGTGGATAGTGTGTTTAACTCACCGACTTTAGATAGAGGAGCGATTGATAGACGGTTGGACGAATGTTTAGTGATAGAACAGGATCGCTCAAATAGGTGTGTGAGTTTTGCATTAATGGATAATCTGAAAGTGTGTTTGTAAGCAAGGACACATTGTGAGCGAGCTATGTCGAGATCGCCCGCCTGAGGGGATTTCAGTGAGGAAGAGTATTTGATAAGGTGTGTTGAAGACGCAGTTAAGGCGATGTGTGTGTGATGTAATTGCAAGGCAATAGAACTGGGTTTTTTAGATAGTTGGGAATTCCATCAATAGCTAATGCTTACAATTCCCGTTTTAGTAGAATGTTTAGTTAAGATATGTATTATATTGTGTTTGTAATTTCTCTACTCATTCTATGATATGGGTATGATATAATAAATATGCCACCTGATGTGTGATATGTCATTTACTGAGTATGGTCATGATGATGTGGATGAGTGTGAGAATGTTCTAAGTTAGATCACGGCCAGGGCGAAGAAATAGAGGATCTGCTACACCAGTCACTATATCACCAATAGCTAAACGTGAACATCACCATATCACCAATAGCTAAACGTGAACATCACCATATCACCAATAGCTAAGCGTGAACGTCACCATATCACCAGTAGCTAAGCGTGAACGTCATCATATCACCAGTAGCTAAGCGTGAATGTCATCATATCACCAGTAGCTAAGCTTGAACGTCATCATATCACCAGTAGCTAAGCGTGAACGTCATCATATCATCAGTAGCTAAGCGTGAACGTCATCATATCACCAGTAGCTAAGCGTGAACGCCATAATATCACCAGTAGCTAATCGTGAACGTCATCATATCACCAGTAGCTAAGCGTGAACGTCATCATATCACCAGTAACTAAGCGTGAACGTCATCAGTCCCATTATCACCAGTAGCTAAGCCTGAACGTCATCATATCACCAATAGCTAAGCGTGAACGTCATCATATCACCAGTAGCTGAGCGTGAACTTCATCATATCACCAGTAGCTAACCGTGAACTTCATCATATCACCAGGAGCTAAGCGTGAACGTCATCATATCACCAATAGCTAAGCGTGAACGTCATCATATCACCAATAGCTAAGCGTGAACGTCATCATATCACCAATAGCTAAGCGTGAACGTCATCATATCACCAGTAGCTAAGCGTGACGTCATCATATTACCAGTAGCTAAGCGTGAACGTCATCACGTCACCAATAGCTAAGCGTGAACGTCACCATATCATCAGTAGCTAACGTGAACGTCATCAGTCCCATTATCACCAGTAGCTAAGCGTAAACGTCACCAGTCAAAAGTCACCAGTAGCTAAGCGTAAACGTCACCAGTCAAAAGTCACCAGTAGCTAAGCGTAAACGCCACCAGTCAAAAGTCACCAGTAGCTAAGCGTAAACGTCACCAGTCAAAAGTCACCAGTAGCTAAGCGTAAACGTCACCAGTCAAAAGTCACCAGTAGTTAAGCGTAAATGTCACCAGTTACCATATCACCAATAGCTAAGCGGAAACTTCAACAATCACCATATCACCAGTAGCTAAGCGTGACGTCACCATATCACCAGTAGATAAGCGTGACGTCACCATATCACCAGTAGCTAAGCGTGACGTCATCATATCACCAGTAGCTAAACATGATCATCACCAGTCACCCTATCATAAGTAACTAAGCGTGAACGTCACCAGTCACCATATCGCCATTAACTAAGCGTGAACCTTACCAGATACCATATCACCAGTAGCTAAGCGTGACGTCACCATATCACCAGTAGCTAAGCGTGACGTCACCATATCACCAGTAGATAAGCGTGATGATAATTGTAGGGTAAGCTGAGTCATGAACATGAAGGGGCACATTTAACGATGTGGAAAAGTTTTTCCTGTCTAGGCTGAATGAGGTAGATGGAACCCATGCTGTCGACGTACCTCTGCACAGTTGTCTCTACGTTTTCTCGTAAATCAGTTCTAAACGGTTTTGTTTCATTCAAACAATGCAGTACTTACTTAATGCAGTCGTTTTAACTTTCAAATCCGGAACACGGAAAAGTATGGCTTACATAGAAAACTATGAAAGAAAACTTCTTCCGTGTCATACTTTCTAATTTTAGTTCAAGAACATTCTCGCCATATTATTTTGACCTTTACTGACATTCCTGATGGATCCATCTGTACAAAGAGAATTAGATGGTCTAATGCCAACTAAATGATCCTTCACAACTTTCTCTAGTGAAGCGGAAGCTACTAACAGCATTTATCCACCCATTGCCGTTAGACGCCATGCAAACTGTAGGTTATGCTAATTTCCTAGACAGACATGCGTCATCAGAAATTATATATATATAAATTACAGATAGTTCCATAGCAGACACTGCCGTCTGGGATGAAGTATTAGAGTCTTCATTGTACTAAGCGGAAGCTTTTTGTGAGGTAAATCGTCCAGTTTCCGTCACCACTGCCCATTTCCTTCACTAGCCGTCAGTCAGTTACCATTTTACAGCTAGGTGGACTGGAGCTGCCGGTAACGAAAGTTGTACCCATACCGTTTTCATCACAAGCGAGTGCTCTACTACCGCACTAATCAGCCACTCAATTATATATTCTGGTGCCAAACCTGGCGCCTAACATGCGCCCACTTCTGCTCAACCGTCTAACTCAGTGCTGTTCAACATACCTGAAGTTACACCTCTCCTTACCTGAACTTAAACCTCTCCATACCTGAGCTTACACCTCTCCATACCTGAACTTAAACCTCTCCATACCTGAGCTTACACCTCTCCATACCTGAACTTACACCTCTCCATACCTGAGCTTACACCTCTCCATACCCGAACTTACACCTCTCCATACCTGAGCTTACACCTCTCCCTACCTGAACTTACACCTCTCCTTACCTAAACTTACACCTCTCCTTACCTGAAGTTACACCTCTTCATACCTGAACTTACACCTCTCCATACCTGAGCTTACACCTCTCCCTACCTGAACTTACACCTCTCCATACCTAAACTTACACCTCTCCTTACCTGAAGTTACACCTCTCCATACCTAAACTTACACCTCTCCTTACCTGAAGTTACACCTCTTCATACCTGAACTTACACCTCTCCCTACCTGAACTTACACCTCTCCTTACCTGAACTTAAACCTCTCCATACCTGAACTTACACCTCTCCTTACCTGAACTTACACCTCTCCCTACCTAAACTTACACCTCTCCTTACCTGAACTTAAACCTCTCCATACCTGAACTTACACCTATCCGCACACGTGCCATACCTGGACTGGTCAGACTGGATGGTGTTTCTGCACATTTTATTATTTTTGAAATATTATTGGGCAGGGTAAGACGGATCAAAGAAAGATACGCCCCGGGTGTTAAATTATGTGGGTACGCCTCAGACCACATGTAACAATATAAGATTAATTTTCTGCTTGAAGGCGATAATTTGATGAAGTAATGATGTGATAATTTGATAATTTGATGATGTAATATGTAAGTACAGATTTCCCAATGCTATCAAAGTCTATCAAGTTTAGGAACTGAGCTCAGGAATTCAACGATTGCTACACATCATTGTTTCATTATTGATACGGGTTCATTCGGTCCTGTGCCATTTCACGACGGGAAGCGTCACTTGATGTAGTTTCCGTTAATTTACGTGTCAGCTTGTCTCAATTTCCTGGAAATGTGGATTAGAGCGAACCAAATATTGATGAAATGATGGACAAATTTGGAGGTAGAGATGGATCTGACCTAGTAGAAGTGGCATGCTGACAGTGTCCAGCATTTCAATAGCTTTAGTGTTATGCCTTTTTGTGTTTATATTTTCTATCTTTACTATTGCCAAACACGGTCTTACCTTGAAAAAGTGGTGAGACACATCGGATGAATATTGAATATATTCTCATAGATTCACGAATTTGGTGCCTTCGATTTGAATAAATGTCTGACATGTACCACATTGTTCACTGACTGCAACTTATTGCCCTTCAGGGAATCAGCTTTCAAGACCTCATTGTAGGAGATCTCTCAGCAATTTCTGAGGCAGTTACCAGTAGACTCACGACTACTCCTTTTTCTGCTGCCTTGTATTTATAGCTGCCAGTCAGTTACTCATTTATAACTGCCAGTCAGTTACTCATTTATAGCTGCCAGTCAGTTACTCATTTATATCTCTGTTGACAGGACAGTGGAACTATTTGGGAATTATTCATTTATAGCGCTGTTGACAGGAGAATGGAACTTTTTGGGAATTATTCATTTATAGCTCTGTTGACAGGAGAATGGAACTATTTATCCATTAATAAATTTATAGCTTTGTTGACAGGAGAATGGAACTATTTGGGAATTATTCATTTATAGCTGTGTTGACAGGAGAATTGAACTATTTATCCATTAATTAATTTATAGCTCTGTTGACAAGAGAATGGAACTATTTATCCATTAATTAATTTATAGCTCTGTTGACAAGAGAATGGAACTATTTATTCATTAATTAATTTATAGCTCTGTTGACAGGAGAATGGAACTATTTGGGAGTTATTTATTTATAGCTCTGTTGACAGGAGAATGGAACTATTTGGGAGTTATTTATTTATAGCTCTGTTGACAGGAGAATGGAACTATTTGGGAGTTATTTATTTATAGCTCTGTTGACAGGAGAATGGAACTATTTGGGAGTTATTTATTTATAGCTCTGTTGACAGGAGAATGGAACTATTTGGGAGTTATTTATTTATAGCTCTGTTGACAGGAGAATGGAACTATTTGGGAGATTTATTTATAGCTCTGTTGACAGGAGAATGGAACTATTTGGGAGTTATTTATTTATAGCTCTGTTGACAGGAGAATGGAACTATTTGGGAGATTTATTTATTGAATGATAATAGTCTGTATCTTAAATATAACTTTAGTAAACTTTGTAGCAGATGGAATGGAGTCCTGCTCTTCTGGCTCACTGAAGCCTCTCCTTTACTCTCCACTTCTACAATCTTCAATCTATCACATGAACTAACACTCACTACACTCTTCAATCTATCACATGAACTAACACTCACTTCAATAAACTAAAAACACTATTTCAAAACAATAAGACCAATGCTGTATTCCTACACGTTACTCTTCACTGTTCTATCACACACATCTTACTACATACTCCTCCTTAATGCCTATCTATTCATTAAAACTCTAACTACAGCTAAACCTATAACTATTGTCATTAGCCTACTCTCCGAACTAGGCCTGCTCTACGAAAATTACGTGTAATTAACTCAGATGGTAATTTCGTTGTCTAATCCACGTAATCGTCATTGGCTATGTTGTTCTACGGCGACTGTCGATCTGCGTGCTGGATATCTAAATCTAAGCCGGTTCTGTCAGATCTACGAGGTCTAAGCTGGTTCTGTCAGATCTACGAGGTCTAAGCTGGTTCTGTCAGATCTACGAGGTGTAAGCTGGTTCTGTCAGATCTACGAGGACTCTGACAAAATTCTAAGAGGGCACTGGTCCGCCACGTGACTGGACCTGGCTACAAATGATCTGGCAAAATGATATCTTTTAGCCGATCTAAATTTCGAAAAAGAGCTGCAATCCTCTATAGCGTGGTAGCTGTCCAAAATTTAGGTTGCTTCTGTCAGATCTACGATGACGGACAAAATTCTAATGACTTTCTTCTGTGAACTGAGAATGCAACTCTATTGTCAACTACTGTTTGTCGAACTACTGTATGTCGAACTAATGTCTGTCGAACTAATGTCTGTCGAGCTACTGTCTGTCGAACTACTGTCTGTCGAACTACTGTATGTCGAAATCTGGTCGAATCAGTCTATCCTTGGCTATAAACTACTGTTCACTCTCTCCCGGCGTTTTATCTCTGACTTACCATTTTCCCGGTTTACCTTTGTTTTTATAACCCTCTGACAAATTTTCCTACCCCGGACCTAATTTCAAGATGGCGTCGTTTCCTGCGTGTTTCCTGTCTTCCACGTTGGTGCATCCTTGATTATTCCGCCCACAGTCGTTGCATTGTGTGTGTTATCAGGTTCTGGGGAAACTTCCGTCCCTAATTTTATTGGTTATTTTAAAACGTATCATGCTTGCGGCGTAATTCTGGCAAAACTAAGAACTGTCTAGTCTGATACACTATTTGTCTGACAAGACTAAATCTGTCACAACTTGACCTGAATAGTAGCGTTGATTCACGAGTTGTGTCTCTGTGACAAAGTCATTGGTTCCAATTGGGCACAAGTAGAATTGAACAACTCATGTTGCGTCAAAAGTGGAGACTAGAAGAGAATCCATCTAACACCGTTTTAGTCAAACCTCATAGACTTGACTGTCCTGTAAGCTGATTTGGTCCTGCTGTGTCTCAGACCGTATAGACTTGACTGTCCTGTAAGCTTACTTCGTCTTGTTGTGTCTCAGACCGTAAAGACTTGACTGTCCTGTAAGCTGACTTCGTCTTGTTGTGTCTCAGACCGTATAGACTTGACTGTCCTGTAAGCTGACTTCGTCTTGTTGTGTCTCAGACTGTATAGACTTGACTGTCCTGTAAGCTGACTTCGTCTTGTTGTGTCTCAGACCGTCTTCAACTTTGAATTCGTTCTAGAGACGTCTGCGCTCGGATAATTCGTTTCTGGGCCTGACAATCTTTTTTGTCTCAAGGATGGATAAGACTGACCCCGTGAATCATGGTTTCGGACACATGTTTATGTGATCCAATACACCGAATACGATCCTGTGGACCGCTTGGGCTACCAAAGACCAGGTGGGTTCAGTGCCGTCTGGAAGAGTGCCTATTGCTGAAAACATGTTTTGAATGGATATATAGTACTGACTGCTTAGGATGGGATCGGCTAAAAACGACTCAGTGCTGCACTTAGTTGTAGTGTCGGTATCTTAGTGCGACCACGAGCCTTGAGCCTGACATACGGTGACACGTGCTAGCAGGGTCCTCGGCGCTCCGGTACACACTATAGGACCTTATTAGTTCGAGGTTTCAGGAGAAAGTGGCCCAATTCATTTCATTTCTCGTGATCGTTTGGTACTGGTGGATATACTTCCGTTGAAACCATGGGTCTGCAGTCTTGAGAGGAAAAGAGGCTCAAACAGAGAGCAAGCTAGCCGAGTTATTATTTGAGGCTACATTTCCATGTGAAACCACAATGGTACCGGGGATCGAATACTTTCCCGTCAGTTCTTGGGGATGCTTGGAATCACATATACTTTAATGAGTTTGTCGTGGGAAGGGACTACCTGGGAGGTGGGATCGAGCTTGTCGTGGGAAGGAACTACCTGGGAGGTGGGATCGAGCTTGTGGTGGGAAGGGACTATCTGGGAGGTGGGATCGAGCTTGTCGAGGGCAGGGACTACCTGGGAGGTGGGATCAAGCTTGTGGCTGACAGGGACTACCTGGGAGGTGGCATCGAGGCTTGTGGCGGACAGGGACTACCTGGGAGGTGGGATCGAGCTTGTGGTGGGAAGGGACTACCTGGGAGGTGGCGTCGAGCTTGTTGAGGGCAGGGACTACCTGGGAGGTTTGATCGAGCTTTTGGTTGGAAGGGACTACCTGGGAGGTGGGATCGAGCTTGTGGTGGGAAGGGACTACCTGGGAGGTGGGATCGAGCTTGTGGCGGATAGGGAATACCTGGGAGGTGGCATCGAGCTTGTTGAGGGCAGGGACTACCTGGGAGGTGGCATCGAGCTTGTGGCGGACAGGGACTACCTGGGAGGTGGGATCGAGCTTTTGGTGGGAAGGGACTACCTGGGAGGTGGGATCGAGCTTGTGGTGAATAGGGAATACCTGGGAGGTGGGATCGAGCTTGTAGCGGACAGAGACTACCTGGGAGGTGGGGTCGAGCTTGTAGCTGACAGGGACTACCTGGGAGGTGGGATCGAACTTGTGGCGGACAGGGACTACCTGGGAGGTGGCATCGAGCTTGTGGTGGGAAGGGACTACCTGGGAGGTGGCATCGAGCTTTAGGTCGCCCTTTTCATCTGGCTTTGAATCTCATCAGGAGCATAGGCGACCACGATTGAGATATTTCCATGCCTGTGACATTATCTAGCGTACAGTAATCTGTCTGAGATGGTTGATGGATGGTGAGATGGTGTGACGGGTGGTAAGATGGAGTGACGGATGGTGAGATGGTGTGACGGATGGTGAGATGGTTTGACGGGTGGTAAGATGGAGTGACAGATGGTGACCCCATTGTGTGTAAAGAAAGTCCCACCGTTAAATATGCATCCTCTAGGTACAAAAAGCCAGAGCAAGACCTTGGCTCAACAGGAAGTCCTCATTTCATAAGCAAACGTTCCAGCACTTTCTGGGGTGTCCATTGATGGTAACTTCCGAAGCTGTGGGATGTACTCATTCACCTAGCCTTACTTTGATCTCGAATAATTTGGCCTAAGCTTTCTGTAAGGTGATGCTTGTTTCAGAAACAGTCAGGACAATATTAGCACATACTGGACATACGGGTGTATGAGTGTTGTTGGTGGTTGTAGCTTGACCACATACCGGTAAATGAGTGTTGTTGGTGGTTGTAGCTTGACCACATACCGGTAAATGAGTGTTGTTGGTGGTTGTAGCTTGACCACATACCGGTAAATGAGTGTTGTTGGTGGTTGTAGCTTGACCACATACCGGTAAATGAGTGTTGTTGGTGGTTGTAGCTTGACCACATACCGGTAAATGAGTGTTGTTGGTGGTTGTAGCTTGACCACATACCGGTAAATGAGTGTTGTTGGTGGTTGTAGCTTGACCACATACCGGTAAATGAGTGTTGTTGGTGGTTGTAGCTTGACCACATACCGGTAAATGAGTGTTGTTGGTGGTTGTAGCTTGACCACATACCGGTAAATGAGTGTTGTTGGTGGTTGTAGCTTGACCACATACCGGTAAATGAGTGTTGTTGGTGGTTGTAGCTTGACCACATACCGGTAAATGAGTGTTGTTGGTGGTTGTAGCTTGACCACATACCGGTAAATGAGTGTTGTTGGTGGTTGTAGCTTGACCACATACCGGTAAATGAGTGTTGTTGGTGGTTGTAGCTTGACCACATACCGGTAAATGAGTGTTGTTGGTGGTTGTAGCTTGACCACATACCGGTAAATGAGTGTTGTTGGTGGTTGTAGCTTGACCACATACCGGTAAATGAGTGTTGTTGGTGGTTGTAGCTTGACCACATACCGGTAAATGAGTGTTGTTGGTGGTTGTAGCTTGACCACATACCGGTAAATGAGTGTTGTTGGTGGTTGTAGCTTGACCACATACCGGTAAATGAGTGTTGTTGGTGGTTGTAGCTTGACCACATACCGGTAAATGAGTGTTGTTGGTGGTTGTAGCTTGACCACATACCGGTAAATGAGTGTTGTTGGTGGTTGTAGCTTGACCACATACCGGTAAATGAGTGTTATTGGTGGTTGTAGCTTGACCACATACCGGTAAATGAGTGTTATTGGTGGTTGTAGCTTGACCACATACCGGTAAATGAGTGTTGTTGGTGGTTGTAGCTTGACCACATACCGGTAAATGAGTGTTGTTGGTGGTTGTAGCTTGACCACATACCGGTAAATGAGTGTTATTGGTGGTTGTAGCTTGACCACATACCGGTAAATGAGTGTTATTGGTGGTTGTAGCTTGACCACATACCGGTAAATGAGTGTTGTTGGTGGTTGTAGCTTGACCACATACCGGTAAATGAGTGTTATTGGTGGTTGTAGCTTGACCACATACCGGTAAATGAGTGTTATTGGTGGTTGTAGCTTGACCACATACCGGTTAATGAGTGTTGTTGGAAGTTGTAAAAGAAGAACCTAAATTATAAGTATTTTGAGGGAAAACAAATCATCCACCCATCTATTAACAGTAAATGTTCATGTAAACAAATCATCCACCCATCTATTGACAGAAAATATTCAGGTAAACAAATCATCCACCCATCTTTTGACAGTAAATATTCAGGTAAACAAATCATCCACCCATCACTTGACAGTAAATGTCTGTTAAAATTTAATTTTGTTATTTAAAAGTAGTTCCTTGTTTTGTTTCGTTGCTGGTAAAATACAAATAACTAATCCACTAGTTTAACATTGAAAAATATTCCTTGAAAATAAAAGAAACAATGAATTTGTTTCCTGCAGGATGGATCAACTGTTCTCCACTTTGCAGCAAGCATTGGACGAGATGATATCCTTCGCGTCTTACTAGCCAAGGGAGCTGATCCAATGAGGACAGGGGGTGTAAGTATGCCATCACAAACACACAACTCCAACAATTTCGGTCAACAACAATAGTAGGTAAAGTAAAATACCATCATAATGAACAAACAACATGATTCATGAAAAACGACGTCACTTTCACAACAGAAATAAAACCACCAACAATCACTGTTGCCATGTTGCAGACTCTTCTTCAATACCCAATCCATTTGGCGTGTACACGGAACGCTGGGGCCTTGACCTGTGTCCGAATCTTATTGGCAGCGATGGGCAAAGAAGGCAGACTTGTCAAAGATAAGGTGATTATCTTTAGTGAGTTAATGAGTTGAGTTAATGAGTTGAGTTAATGATTTTAGTGAGTTTAGTGAGAGGTGAGTTTAAGCGTTTTGTGAGTTAATGAGTTGAGTTAATGAGTTGAGTGAGAGGTGAATTATGGCGTTTAGTAAGTTAATGAGTTGAGTTAATGAATTGAGTGAGTTTAGTGAGAGGTGAGTTAGTGCGTTTAGTGAGTTATTGAGTTGAGTTAAGGAAGTTTAGTGAGTTAATGAGCTGAGTGAGTTAATGAGTTTAGTGAGTTGATGAGTATTCATGTTCCATATTGGATCTACCAATGTGGATGACTGTACATTTATCTATATTAAACTCCATTTGGTAGATTACAGACCATTCTCGAATTTCACCTAAATCTAAATCTCAATATATCCCCTTCCGCTTTAGATGAGACACTACTGCATAGTTTTGTGTCATCAGCAAATTTTGCAGTCATGGATCCCACATCAATGTCCAAATCGTTTATATCAAGAACAAAATTGGTCCCAAAACCGAGCTTATTATTTTCCCTGTTCTATCTAGGAGAGGGACTACTTTGTCTTTCGTTCTTTCTTTATTTCTAACATAAGAGGCCTATCAGTAGGGTTTTTTTTAAAGTCTATTTTTGTAGGACAAAGTTGTCCTATTATTATAACCCACTATCTCCGGTAGGACAAAGTTGTCCTATTATTATAACCCACTATCTCCGGTAGGACAAAGTTGTCCTATTATTATAACCCACTATCTCCGGTAGGACAAAGTTGTCCTATTATTATAACCCACTATCTCCGGTAGGACAAAGTTGTCCTATTATTATAACCCATTATCTCATGTAGGACAAAGTTGTCCTATTATTATAACCCATTATCTCATGTAGGACAAAGTTGTCCTATTATTATAACCCATTATCTCATGTAGGACAAAGTTGTCCTATTATTATAACCCATTATCTCGTGTAGGACAAATTATTTCCGAATGAATCACTCTAATGGCACTAGTATAACTTTGCCTTTCTCCAGGATGGAAACATCCCTTTGTTTGCAGCGATCGAGGCCGGGAATGTCTCAGTCATCAGAGAACTGCTGTTAACACATTCAGGCCAGCAAATTGTTTGTCAAAGAGAGGTACCACTGGCGTTCATGTTGTACCAGTTCTCTTATGTAATGACATGTGTTCACATGTTGTATCTGTTCTCTTATGTAATGACATGTGTTCACATGTTGTACCAGTTCTCTTATGTAATGACATGTGTTCACATGTTGTACCTGCTCTCTTATGTAATGACATGTGTTCACATGTTGTATCTGCTCTGCATGTGAAGACCATATAACGTTTTCTAACGCTCCTGATGTTTCCTTTCCTCCGACTGCACTTTGGTCTGTTTACACTTTTGTCCTCAGTTATTCTCTTGTTATTTTTACCAAATATTTTATCTTTTATTGTTTATCTTGTAATGTTTAAAATGTTATTTCATTGTTATTATTTATTCTTTATTTAATTTTTTTTTATGAGTTCTGTATTGATCAATTATATTTGACTGGACATTTCAAACGAGAACGGATCCATTAATCTGTAAGCCAACGGTTACACGACTCGCCAGACTGGCCAACAGATTGTTCGTTGTTCATGTCTACGTCATAAACCTTGCGCATAAAGACTAGCATTTTCCACCGGGCCCGAGGGTCGGTCGGTCAAAGTGAACCTAATCCTTCTGAGGATCGGTATGTAAAAGTGAACCCATTCCTTCTGAGGATCGGTCTGTCAAAGTGTATCCATTCGAGTATCGGTCTGTCAAAGTGAACCCATTCCTTCTGATGATCGGTCGGTCAAAGTGAGCCATTCCTTCTGAGGATCGGTCTGTCAAAGTGAACCCATCCCTTCTGAGGATCGGTCTATCAAAGTGAACCCATTCCTTCTGAGGATCGGTCGGTCAAAGTGAACCCATTCCTTTGATTTGAAGTCATCTCGTGAGCCAACCATTTTATTTAGAAGCAAGTATATTGGTTTTTCTCGACTGTTTCTGGAAGCTGATGATGATAGGGATGTATTCAGAGCCGTATCTTGGCTCCTCTAAGTTGGTTTGCATTTACATTTCTATGGGCAGTTTAGGGAGGAGACTTGATGGCAATGAGTCTGGATATGTGGAGGAATATAGTCCTCTTAAGTCTGGTTTGTTATATTCTGTATGTTATGCTATACATACAGTGTTCTAATGTACACATCAACTTTTCTCTGTGCATAATCAACTACTTGCATCTGTCATCAATGGGGGTGGATGTTTGTATATTGTTACATTGCTGAGCTTGGGCAAACTGTATCCTTCCTGTGATTGGCGTCAAACCTGGCACTTTGCTGAGGTGTTCAGTCTTTGCAGTCAGTGTTATGGTTCAGGTGACATGGCAGTACCACCCAGGCAGTTCTTTGATAGTCATTGTTTTTAGGTTAACTATATTAGCGATGCAACTTGTGCCAGCCAACTTCCTTATAAGGGAGAACTAGTCGACTTGTGCCAGTCAACTTCCTTATAAGGGAGAACTAGTCGACTTGTGCCAGTCAACTTCCTTATAAGGGAGAACTAGTCGACTTGTGCCAGTCAACTTCCTTATAAGGGAGAACTAGTCGACTTGTGCCAGCCAACTTCCTTATAAGGAAGAACTAGTCGACTTGTGCCAGTCAACTTCCTTATAAGGGAGAACTAGTCGACTTGTGCCAGTCAACTTCCTTATAAGGGAGAACTAGTCGACTTGTGCCAGCCAACTTCCTTATAAGGGAGAACTAGTCGACTTGTGCCAGCCAACTTCCTTATAAGGGAGAACTAGTCGACTTGTGCCATTCAACTTCCTTATAAGGGAGAACTAGTCGACTTGTGCCAGTCAACTTCCTTATAAGGGAGAACTAGTCGACTTGTGCCAGCCAACGTCCTTATAAGGGAGAACTAGTCGACTTGTGCCAGCCAACTTCCTTATAAGGGAGAACTAGTCGACTTGTGCCAGCCAACTTCCTTATAAGGGAGAACTAGTCGACTTGTGCCAGTCAACTTCCTTATAAGGGAGAACTAGTCGACTTGTGCCCGCCAACTTCCTTATAAGGGAGAACTAGTCGACTTGTGCCAGCCAACTTCCTTATAAGGGAGAACTAGTCGACTTGTGCCAGTCAACTTCCTTATAAGGGAGAACAAGTCGACTTGTGCCAGCCAACTTCCTTATAAGGGAGAACTAGTCGACTTGTGCCAGCCAACTTCCTTATAAGGGAGAACTAGTCGACTTGTGCCAGCCAACTTCCTTATAAGGGAGAACTAGTCGACTTGTGCCAGCCAACTTCCTTATAAGGGAGAACTATGATCTTAGTGTAGCCAATCATACACGACCTGCTGGAACTGTTCATCGGACTTGCAAATCTTTCCTCCCAATGACTCCTTTAGTCATCTGCCTCATTTAGTCTTCCGCCTCTTTTAGTCATCCGCCTCTTTTAGTTATCCGCCTCTTTTAGTAATCCGCCTCTTTTAGTCATCCGCCTCTTTTAGCCACAAGTCTCTTTTAGTCATCCATCTCTTTTAGTCATCCGCCTCTTTTAGTCATCCGCCTCTTTTAGTCATCCGCCTCTTTTAGTCATCCGCCTATTTTAGTCATCCGCCTCTTTTAGCCATCCGCCTCTTTTAGCCATCCGCCTCTTTTAGCCATCCGCCTCTTTTAGCCATCCGCCTCTTTTAGTCATCCGCCTATTTTAGTCATCCGCCTCTTTTAGTCATCCACCTCTTTTAGTCATCCACCTCTTTTAGTCATCCGCCTATTTTAGCCATCCGCCTCTTTTAGTCATCCGCCTCTTTTAGTCACCGTCTCTTTTAGTCATCCGCCTCTTTTAGGTCTGGTGAGTATGGCGGATGGCGTAGACCCTGAAAGTGGAGGTCCTTGATGGTTGCAGCCGTTGCAGGTGCAGTATAGGTTCGAGCATGGTCATGTTGTAAAAGGTCACCTTTACTCGGGCGTCCACTTCGTCTGGATTTGATTGCGGGTCGAAGGTTATTCCTGGTCACGTGGGACAGGGACAGCGTTGCCTCCGGGCATGAAGTGCTCTAAGATGATTCCTGAGACGATCTGTATACATGACACTGGTGACAGTGTTGCCTCTGGGCATGTAGTGCTCTAAAATAACGCCTCGTTCATCCCAAAATAGAGGCAGCATGGCCTTCCCTGCAGATGGCTGCGTGCAAAACTTCTTCAATTTCAGTGAGGATGGAAGGCACCATTCCTTGCTCGCCCTCTTCATTTCATGCTCGCCCTCTTCATTTCATGCACGCCCTCTTCATTTCATGCTCGCCCTCTTCATTTCATGCTCGTTGTAGCGAAGTCAGGTTTAATCTCCAGTAACAATTCTTGCTAGGAAAACAACACCTTCTGCTTCAAAGCGCTGCAGAAGTTCCTCACAGGTAAACAACGCGTTCTTGTTTACAGAAGTTCCTCACAGGTATCAACGTGTTGTTGTTTACAGAAGTTCCTCACAGGCATCAACGCGTTCTTGTTTAAATTCTTGATTAAGCTGCCGTGGCACAACCCCCCCCCCCCCCCGCCCCCCCCCCTTTGCAGACACTTTGTGCTACTGTAGTACATCATGGAAGATGTGGTGTGCTGCCATCTTTGACTGATGTTCAGGTGTGGTGTGCTGAACTTTGACTGATGTTCAGATGTGTGTCAATCCGTCAATCAGCGGGTTTCCTTTATGAGTTGGTCGACGACTGCGATCGAATCTGGGGTCACTACTCGGTGTGCCTGACCCGGCCGTGAACAGTCTGTCCCATAACTCATTCTGTTTTGGAACTTCCTACTCACCTCATACACTTGCTGAAGTAATAGGCTGGACCTTCATTTGCCGATGACCTTCTACAGGTTTCAGTCCTTGGCTGCTCAAAAAACAGATAACAGACCGCTGCTCCTCTTTGGTGCAAGTCATTAGTGGGGCGGCCATCTTTGGCGCATGTCAATAGTGGGGCCGCCATCTATGATGCATGTCAATAGTAGGGCGGCCATCTTTGATGCATGTCAATAGTGGGGCGGCCATCTTTGGTGCATGTCAATAGTAGGGCGGCCATGTTCGGTGCATTACAATATTGGGCCAGCCTATTTTAACTGCAACTAGGACGTCATGTTGTTTGTCTGCACCGCGATGGCACATGTAAGACACTCTTGGCATCCCTAGCAACCATATTTCAATACACAAATATGGTTTTTGTAATTTCTATCCCACTATTAAAGTTTTCATTTGAAGCCACATTGTAAATTAGTCGAATGTAATGGACATGACTGCTCATTGACGCACACCCTAATAAGTGTAGTGTAGAAGACTTTCAAGCTCAGTGGCGTTGTATTTCCCATCATTCACACAGGCCACAAGCATATAGTGTGTAGATTAGATAGCATACCTGACCACAGATCATGAGCTTGCTTAGTCTAGAAAATATTACTTACCCCACTACAGTCCCATGTCTGTTGAGTATAGTAGATAGCAGACCCCACCAGTGACACAGGCCACAGGTCTGTTGAGTAGAGTAGAAAGCAGACCCCACCAGTGACACAGGCCACAGGTCTGTTGAGTAGAGTAGATAGCAGACCCCACCATTGACACAGGCCACAAGTCTGTTGAGTAGAGTAGATAGCAGACCCCACCAGTGACACAGGCCACAGGTCTGTTGAGTAGAGTAGATAGCAGACCCCACCATTGACACAGGCCACAAGTCTGTTGAGTAGAGTAGATAGCAGACCCCACCAGTGACACAGGCCACAAGTCTGTTGAGTGTAGAGTAAATAGCAGACCCCACCAGTGACACAAGCTGTTCTCACACCAAGTTGCACCTATCCTGACCATGTGAAACTTCTTGATCAAGTTTACATTTTCATTTGTATGTTATTGTTTAGCAACTTGAGAAGATGTCACAGCTTTACAAACCTTGTGTGAGGCTTTGCTAACATTATCAAACAGATGATTTCATTTGAGCTGTTTCATCAATATTGTATTTACCATTTTGTCCTTGACCTTAACCTAGCAACCCAGAAGAGTCATGTGTCGGTAGCTAGGGGAAACAGACCTTTGATGAGTCATAGATTTGAGTATTATCAGTAATAATAGATTTGAGCATTATCAGTTATCATAGATGTGAGTGTTATCAGTAATCATAGATGTGAGTGTTATCAGTAATCATAGATTTGAGTGTTATCAGTTATCATAGATGTGAGTGTTATCAGTAATCATAGATTTGAGTGTTATCAGTTATCATAGATGTGAGTGTTATCAGTTATCATAGATTTGAGTGTTATCAGTTATCATAGATTTGAGTGTTATCAGTTATCATAGATGTGAGTGTTATCAGTATTCATAGATTTGAGTGTTACTAGTTATCATAGATTTGAGTGTTATCAGTTATCGTAGATTTGAGCGTTATCAGTAATCATAGATTTCTTCTTCTTCTTTTTCGTACGCTGTCAGACGTCGACTTGAATAGGTTCGAAGAAAGCAGCTGTCATCCTGAGGCTGTCGGCACTGCCATAGAGCTTGTCTAGTGTTGCCACTGGTGATGGCCACATGTGCTTTCTCTGGTCCTCGTATGTCGGGCAATTTTGCAGCAGATGTTCAGCGATTATTTTCCCTGTACCACAGGTGCATTCGTCAGTGCCACCTATCTTCTGTTTGTTGAATAGGTGGTACCTCAGTCTGTTGTGGCCTGTGCGGAGTCTTAAGACCATGACCTGCTCTCTTCTGTTCAACTGGTAATAGGCATCATTTTTTGTTAGCCAGTATGTTCTGTTTCCCATTTGGCCATGTATCTGGTCTTAATAAACCTTTTGGACTCTTCGTAGGTCACACTAGAATCTATTTGTGGTAGTCTTGCACCTTCCTTTGCCAGTCTTTCTGCCTCCTCGTTGCCTTGAATGTTACAGTGGGATGGAACCCACTGTACCACTACTCTTTTTGGTCCGGACTGCTGGCATAGTTGACAAAGTACTGCTCTTAAATCGTTAAGTACAGTATTTTTCTGGCTTTTTAGTGCTGTAGCTACGGCCAGGGCATCTGTAAACAGGACTATATGGCTTTCATTGCTTTCGCCTGTCAGCATTGCTTTAACTGCAGCCTTCAGTGCCTCTGCCTGCGCTCTGAAATTGCTTGAGTATTTTCCAGTTGCCACTGACAGTGTTATTTTTCTACCATTCGTTAGGCTCAGGAATACCCCTTCCCCTCCATTCTGTGTTGTGTTTGTTACAGAACCGTCGGTGTATGCATGGGTCCAGTCCATGCTTGGGTAGTTTTCCGCTATGTACCTCAGGGTTATGTCTCTTCTTTCTTTTTCAGTCTAGCTGTTCTTGTTTCCAATACCTGGTATATTTTCTACCACCTCCGGAATGATATGCTGCTTCCATGTGAGTTTGAGTACAGTAGGGATGGGCTTTGGTGTTGTTACGGTGTTCATAGGATCTTCGCTCATCTTTGCAAAGTTTCTCCGCTTTAGATTCCCATTTCCAAATCGATTTAGTCTCTGATGCATTGGATGGTCTGTCAGTATTCTAAGTTTCTCAGCTTGCTGCTGGGCTCTGCAGTCTCTTCTGTCGGTCATGGATTGCAGATTTGTTATCTTTTCAAGAGCTACAATTGGCGTTGACATCATGCCTCCTGTTATAACTCTCATGGCTTGGTTTGAAGCTTGCTAATTTTATCAAAGTTCGCCTTTGCTGCTGTTGTCCATGCCGCAATGCCATACTCGAGAACTGGTCTCACTCTTCCAGTGTACAGTTTCTTTAGTCTGCTTTCGTCTGCTCCTCAGCTTGTGCCAGCAAGTTTCCTCATGATTGCCATTCTTTGTCTGGCTCTCATTCGGTTTCTCTCGATCTGACTTTTTCATGTCATGCGCCGATCAAATGGGACTCACAAGTAGTTTGGGTTGTCGTTTGGCCGCAGATATTTGCCGTTAAGACTTATTTTGGTGTTCTGTGGTTAATTTGAAAGCGAGAATATCGTACATGTTTTTTTCTGCATTTATTTTGACCAGCCATGATTTCACCCACTCCTCCAACAATGTTAGGGCCTGCTGCATGCGATTACTTGCTATGGTGAGATTTTTTTCAGAGGTCCACATAGCCAGATCGTCTGCAAACATGGAGCTGTGGACTCTTCTTGGTATATTCTCTGTGATGTTGTTTATATACACCAGAAAAAGTGTGGGTGACAGTACTCCTCCTTTGGGTACTCCTTGCTCCAGTGTCACCTTTTTGCTCATCTGCCCTTGTACTTGAACTCTGGCTGTTCTGTTTTTGAGATAGTGGCTGATCCATTTGTACATGTTTCCAGATACTTCACTTCTTTGTAGCTTGACTTTAAGTCCCTCTTTCCACACCTTGTCAAATGCCTTCTCTAAATCCACCCAAACCGCTACTGTATGCTTTTTCTCTTGGTAAGCATCCTCTATTTCCTGTGCTATGAGAGTGATCTGGTCCTCAGTGGTTCTGTGTTGTCTAAGTCCTGCTTGCTGTGGAATTAATATTTGTTTTTCTTCCAGATGCCACATCAGTCTGGTGTTTATCATACGCTCCATCAGTTTACCTACACAGCTCAGTAGACTGATAGGCCTGTATCCATTTGGATCTGTTCTATCTTTTTCTTTCTTTGATACTGGTATAAGTACAGCATCTTTCCATGCCTGAGGTACAATTCCCCTTTTCCAGCTTTGGTTCAGGACTGATAGTAACTTCCTCTTTGCTGTTTGGCCAAACCCCATCAGCATTTCGTTTGTTATCCCATCTTTTCCGGGCGATTTCTTTTTCTTTAAAGTTCTTATGGCCTCATTCATTTCATTCATTGTTAGTTTTGCCATCATGTGCTTCTCTGGTGCCATCTTGATGTTGTCGTGGTTCTTTTGTTCTTCACTAATGTCTGTATCCCTGTTTGTAGGGGCATCAATGTGGTTTGCTCTGGCATAATGTTCTATAAAGACGTTTGCTGCTTTTTTCTGGTTAGCATGTTGTCGCCCTGCTTGATGGTAATTTGTTTATTTGATATTTTATCATAGATTTGAGTGTTATCAGTAATCATAGATTTGAGTGTTATCAGTAATCATAGGTGTTAGTGTTATCAGTAATGATAGATTTTAGTGTAAGCAGTAATAATATAATAATGTTATCAGTAATAGTGGCTTGTTATTATCAGTAAAAGCGGCATTTTATTATCAGTAATAGTGGCATTTTATTATCAGTAATAATGGCATGTTATTATCAGTAATAGTGGCATGTTATTATCAGTAATAGTGGCATGTTATTATCAGTAATAGTGGCATGTTATTATCAGTAATAGTGGCATTTTATTATCAGTAATAGTGGCAAAAGAGATGCAAGACTCCTGGCTCAGCAAAAGAGCTGACGAAATTGAGATGTTCGCCGAGCGTCATGACACCAAACGGTTTTACGAGGCACTGAAAGCTCTCTACGGCCCGCAGCCCTCTAGTAATACTCCAGTTCGCAGTGCGGATGGGGTACTGCTAACAGATAAGGTTCAGATTCTAGACAGATGGGCAGACCACTTCTGCAAAATACTAAACCACCCATCGTCCATAAATGAAGAGGCCATCCGGTGAATGCCGCAGGTGGAACTGAACCTGGCGTTGGATGAAGTCATTACTGAGGAGGAAGTCGACAGGGCAATCAGTTCACTATCTATAGAAAAAGCTCCAGGAGCTGATGCAATACCAGCAGAGGTATACAAGACATTTGGACCATCCCTCACCAGAAGGATCACTGAACTCTTCTGTCACATGTGGGCTGAAGGTAAAATTCCGCAGGAGCTAAAGGACGCCTCAATCGTTCACCTATACAAAAGAAAAGGCAATCGTCAGGAATGCGACAATCATCGTGGAATATCGCTACTCTCCGTAGCAGGCAAGATCTTAGCGCGCTTACTGCTAAACAGGCTCAACAAACACCTTGAACAAAACCACCACCTCCCAGAAAGCCAATGTGGATTCAGAGCCGGAAGAGGAACAGTGGACATGATTTTTGCCGCTCGCCAAGTACAAGAGAAGTGTCGAGAGCAAAATCAGGCCTTGTACACCACATTTATTGATTTGACAAAGGCATTTGAAACAGTAAACAGAGGAGGGCTGTGGATGATAATGTCTAAGTTTGGCTGCCCCAACAAGCTCATAACAATGGTAAAACAGCTACACGAAGGCATGTGTGCTCGTGTACTGGACAGCGGTGCAATCTCTAAAACGTTTCTAGTATCAAACGGAGTAAAACAAGGATGTGTACTCGCCCCGACTTTGTTCAGCATGATGTTCGCGGCCACGATGACAGACGCCTTCAGATCATTGGAGCTTGGAATACCCATAAAGTACCGCACAGATGGCATGTTACTCAATTCCAGAAGAATGAAGGCCAAAACCAAAGTGGCTGGCGATATAATCAGGGAACTTGTATTTGCTGACGACTGCGCTCTAATGAGCACCTCAGAACTGAACATGCAGGTTGGAATGGACCAGTTGTCTGCCGCATGCGAAAATTTTGGCCTGACCATAAATGCCAAAAAAAACAGAGGGCATGTACCAACCAGCACCAGGCATGTCGTACACATAACCAAAGACTACAGTCAGCGGGCAGACGTTGAAGGCCGTAGACAAATTCACATATCTGGGCAGCACGCTGTCGAGATCTGTCAGCCTAGACGATGAGGTGGCAAGCAGAAAAGCAAAGGCCAGCACAGCCTTTGGTAGAATGCGCTCGATAGTCTGGGCACGTCGTGGCATCAGCGTCAAGACCAAACTCAAAGTCTACCGTGCAACCATCATTCCAACCCTAATATACGCTTGCGAAAGCTGGACTGTATACTCTGGACATGCAAGGAGGTTAAACCACTTCCACACAGGTTGCCTGAGGCGAATATTCCACATCCGATGGCAAGATCGTGTCACTGACATCGAGGTTCTCTCAAGGGCTAACATGCCCAGCATCCATGCACTGCTAGAAAAAGCACGACTAGGATGGGCCGGACATCTCGTCCGTATGTCAGACGAGCGGCTCCCTAAGAAGCTTCTCTACGGCGAGCTGAGAGAGGGATGGCGCGAGAGAGGGCGCCCAAAGAAACGTTTTAAAGACGGAATGAAGGACTCACTAAAAAGTTGCCAGATAGACATCGACACATGGGAATGTCTTGCGAAAAACAGATCTGACTGGAGAAGCGCAGTCAAATCGGGTGTAGCTGCCGGTGAAGATGATGCGTGTTGTGAAAGCCCAGAACAGACGCGAGACGCGGAAATCCCGCGCAGCGGGAACACCATCCCCTTCTACAAACCTCGTGTGCCCGATATGTAGCAGATGTTTTTGTGCTCGCATTGGCCTGTTCAGCCACATGCGCACCCACACCCAACAGGGAAATCTGTGACAAGGATGATGTCGGCGGTCCTCATCGACAACGATGGACAGCTATTATTAATAATAGTGGCATGTTATTATCAGTAATAGTGGCATGTTATTATCAGTAATAGTGACCTGTTATTATCAGTAATAGTGGCATGTTATTATCAGTAATAGTGGTATGTTATTATCAGTAATAGTGGCATGTTATTTTCAGTAATAGTGGCATGTTATTATCAGTAAAAGTGGCATGTTATTATCAGTAATAGTGGCACGTTATTATCAGTAATAGTGGCAAGTTATTATCAGTAATAGTGGCATGTTATTTTCAATAAAGGTAGAATGTTATTATCAGTAATAGTGGCATTTTATTATCAGTAATAGTGACATTTTATTTTCAGTAAAGGTAGAATGTTATTATCAGTAATAGTGGCATGTTATTATCAGTAATAGTGGCATGTTATTATCAGTAATAGTGGCATGTTTAGGTTCATGTCCTTTTTAACATAAAGTTGTTCACAGATTGTTGCCTAGGCCTCATTATTCTTTCTGCTCGATTGTCCCAGGCATCGGGCGAAACGGCTCTACATATTGCTTGCCGGAAACGAGATTTTGATGCTGTAAAACTCCTTGTAGATGCAAAGATTAATCTTGAAACCAAAAATGTAAGACATTCATCAGTGGCAAAACATGAATACAATGTGTATACTTTACACATACATCTTTTCACCTACACTCTCATATACACACATGCTAACTCCTTCACACACATATGTTAATTCACACACACACACACACACATGCTAACACACACACATGCTAACTCCCACACACATGCCTATTCACACACACACATGCTAATTCCCACACAGACACATGTTAACTAGTACACACACACACACACACAAACTAACTCACACACCCACATGTTAACTCACTCAAACACACACACACATGCTAACTCATACACATACGCTAACTGACACATACGTTATAATACACACACATACTACCACACACTCGTGCTAACATTTACATACATGCTAATTCACACACACATGCTAACTCACACATGGTAACTAACACACACACACACACATGCTAACTCACACACACATGCTAACTTACATGCTAACTCACACACACATGCTAACACACACATGCTAACTAACACACACACATGCTAACTCACACTCACATGCTAACTCACACACATGCTAAGTCGCATGCTAACTCACACACACATGCTAACACACACACATGCTAACTAACATACATATGCTAACTCATACACATACACACATGCTAACGCACACTCATATGCTAACTCACACACACATGCTAACTCACACACACACATGCTAACACACATGCTAATTCACACACACATGCTAACACACATGCTAACTCACACATGCTAACTCACACACACATGCAAACTCACATGCTAACTCACATGGTAAAACACACATGCTAACTCACACACACATGCTAACTCACATGGTAAAACACGCATGCTAACCCACACACACATGCTAACTCACATGCTAACTCACGCACACGTGCTAACACACACATGCTAACACACACAAGCTAACTCACACACACATTCTAACACACACATGCTAACTAACACACACACATGCTAACTCACACGCACACATTCTAACTCACACTCACCGTCTAGCTCACACACACATGCTAACTTACATGCTAACTCACACACACATGCTAACACACACATGCTAACTAACACACACACATGCTAAATGACACACACACATGATAAGTGACACTCACATGATAACTGGCACTCACATGCTAACTCACACACACATGCTAACACATACATGCCAACTCACACACACACACATGCTAACACACATGCTAACTCACACACACATGCTAACACACATGCTAAGTCACACACACATGCTAACTAACACACACACATGTTAAATCCCATGCTAACACACACACATGCTAATTCACACACACATGCTAACTCACATGCTAACACACACATGCTAACTCACACACACATGCTAACTCACATGCTAACTCACATGCTAACACACACATGCTAACTCACACACACACATGCTAACTCACACTCACATGCTAACTCCCACACACATGCTAACACACATGCTAACTCACACACACATGCTAACACACACATGCTAACACACGCACACACACATGCTAACTCACACACACATGCTAACTCACATGCTAACACACACATGCTAACACATACATGCCAACTCACACACACACACATGCTAACTCACACACACATGCTAAGTCGCACACACATGCTAACTAACACACACACATGCTAACTCACACACACATGCTAACTCACATGCTAACTCACATGCTAACACACACATGCTAACTCACACACACAAATGCTAACTCACACTCACATGCTAACTCACACACACATGCTAACACACATGCTAACTCACACACACATGCTAACACACACATGCTAACTCACACACACACACATGCTAACTCCCACACACATGCTAACTCACATGCTAACACTCACATGCTAACACACACATGCTAACAATAATAATAGTAGCTGTCCATTGTTGTCCATGAGGACCGCCGACATTATTCTTGTCACAGATTTCCCTGTTGGGTGTGGGTGCGCATGTGGCTGAACAGGCTAATACGGTCACGAAAACAGCTGCTACATATCGGGCACACGAGATTTGTAGAAGGTGATGGTGTTCCCGCTGTTCGTGATTTCCGGGTCTCGCGTCTGCTCTGGGCTTTCACAACACGGTCGTCTTCGCCGGTAGCTACACCCGATTTGACTGCGCTTCTCCAGTCAGATCTGTTTTGCGCAAGACATTCCCAGGTGTCGATGTCTATCTGGCAACTTTTCAGTGAGTCCTTCAGACCGTTTTTAAATCGTTTCTCTGGGCGCCCTCTCTCGCGCCATCCATATCCCAGCTCGCCGCAGAGAAGCTTCTTTGGGAGCCGCTCGTCGCATGTTAGCCCTTGAGAGAACCTCGATGTCAGGGACACGATCTTGCCATCGGATGTGGAATATTCGCCTCAGGCAACCTGTGGGGAAGTGGTTTAATCGCCTTGCATGTCCAGAGTATACAGTCCTGCTATCGCAAGCGTATAGTAGGGTTGGAATGATGGTTGCACGGTAGACATTCAGTTTGGTCTTGACGCTGATGCCACCATGTGCCCAGACCATCGAGCGCATTCTACCAGAGGCTGTGCTGGCCCTTGCTATTCTGCTTGCCACCTCATCGTCGAGGCTGACAAATCTCGCAAGCGTCCTGCCCAGATATGTGAATTTGTCTACGACATTCAGCGCCTGCCCGCTGACTGTAGTCTCTGGTTTTGTGTACGGCATGCCTGGTGCTGGTCGGTAAATGACCTCTGTTTTCTTGGCATTTATGGTCAGTCCAAAGTTTTCGCAAGCGGCCGAGAACCGGTCCATTCCAACCTATATGTTCAGTTCTGAGCTGCTCATTAGAACGCAGTCGTCAGCAAATACAAGTTCCCGCATTATGTTGCCAGCCATTTTGGTTTTGGCCTTCATTCTTCTGGAATTGAGTAATTTGCCATCTGTGCGGTACTTTATGGATATTCCAAGCTCCAATGATCTGAAGGCGTCTGTCATCGTGGCCGCGAACATCATGCTGAACAAAGTCGGGGCGAGTACACATCCTTGTTTTACTCCGTTTGATACCAGAAACGTTTTAGAGATTGCACCGCTATCCAGTACACGAGCACACATGCCTTCGTGTAGCTGTGTCACGATGGTTATGAACTTGTTGGGGCAGCCAAACTTTGACATTATCATCCACAGCCCTCCTCTGTTTACTGTATCAAATGCCTTTGTCAAATCAATAAATGTGGTGAATAAGGCCTGATTTTGTTCCCGACACTTCTCTTGTACTTGGCGAGCAGCAAAAATCATGTCCACTGTTCCTCTTCCGGCTCTGAATCCACATTGGCTTTCTGAGAGGAGGTGGTTTTGTTCAAGGTGTTTGTTGAGCCTGTGTAGAAGTAAGCGCGCTAAGATCTTGCCTGCTACGGAGAGTAGCGATATTCCACGATGATTGTCGCATTCCTGACGGTTGCCTTTTCTCTTGTATAGGTGAACGATTGAGGCGTCCTTTAGCTCCTGCGGAATTTTACCTTCAGCCCACATGTGACAGAAGAGTTCAGTGATCCTTCTGGTGAGGGATGGGCCAGCTGTCTTATAAACCTCTGCTGGTATTGCATCTGCTCCTGGAGCTTTTCCTATAGATAGTGAACTGATTGCCCTGTCGACTTCCTCCTCAGTGATGACTTCATCCAGCGCCAGGTTCAGTTCCACCTGCGGCATTCGCCGGCTGGCCTCCTCATTTATGGACGATGGGTGGTTTAGTATTTTACAGAAGTGATCTGCCCATCTGTCTATGATCTAAACCTTATCTGTTAGCAGTGCCCCATCTGTCTAGGATCTGAGCCGTATCTGTTAGCAGTACCCCATCCACACTGCGAAATGGAGTGTTACCAGAGGGCTGCGGGCTGCAGAGAGCTTTCAGTGCCTCGTAAAACCGTTTGGTGTCATGACGCTTGGAGAACATCTCGATTTCGTCAGCTCTTTTGCTGAGCCAGGAGTCTTGCATCTCTCTAAGCCTGGTCTGAACAGCTTTGCGAGCAGTATTGAAGGCCGCTCGTGCTGCTGGAGATGGTATGTCTCTTTGGTATTCTCTGTGCGCTTCATGGCTAACACACACATGCTAACTCACACATGCTATCACACACATGCTAACTCACACATGCTAACACACGAATGCTAACTCACACATGCTAACACACACACACACACACATGCTAACACACACACGCATGCTAACACATACATGCTAACACCCACATGCTAACTCACACATGCTAACACACACACACACATGCTAATACACACATGGTTTCACAGATATGCTCACAGACACACACATGCTAACACTCACATGCATGCTAACACACACATGCTAACTCACACATGCTAACACACATATGCTAACAGATACATGTTAACACACATGCTAACACACACGTTAACACACACATGCTAACAATCACATACATGCTAACATACACATGCTAACACAAACTTGCTAACACACACATGCTAACATACACATGCTAACTCAAACACACATGCTAACACACACATGATATCACACACATACATGCTAACTCACACACACATGCTAACATACACATGCTAACTCACACATACATGCTAACGTACACATGCTAAATCGCACACACTTGCTAACTCACACATGCTAACACACATGCTAACACACACACATACTAACTCACACATGCTAACTCACACATGCTAACACACACATGCTAATACCGACATACATGCTAACACACACATGCTAATACCGACACACATGCTAACACACACATGCTAATACCAACACACATGCTAACTCACACATGCTAACACACACACACATACTAACTTACACATACTAACTCACACATGCTAACACACACATGATAATACCGACACACATACTAACACACACATGCTAATACCGACACACATACTAACTGACATATGCTAACTCACATATGCTAACACACACACACATACTAACTCACACATACTAACACACACATGCTAATACCTACACACATACTAACTCACACATGCTCACTCACACATGCTAACTCACATACATGGTGACACACATTTAAACTGACCAATTTATGAAGAGGCAGTAAATAAGAGGAGGGAAAGTGTTCTTGACCTGATGTGTGGACAGACATTAGAGTGGGACGGTGTTCTTCGCCTGATGTGTGGACAGACATTAGAGTGGGACGGTGTTCTTGGCCTGATGTGTGGACAGACATTAGAGTGGGACGGTGTTCTTGGCCTGATGTGTGGACAGACATTAGAGTAGGGACGGTGTTCTTGACCTGATGTGTGGACAGACATTAGAGTGGGACGGTGTTCTTGGCCTGATGTGTGGACAGACATTAGAGTGGGACGGTGTTCTTCGCCTGATGTGTGGACAGACATTAGAGTAGGGACGGTGTTCTTCGCCTGATGTGTGGACAGACATTAGAGTAGGGACGGTGTTCTTGACCTGATGTGTGGACAGACATTAGAGTAGGGACGGTGTTCTTGACCTGATGTGTGGACAGACATTAGAGTGGGACGGTGTTCTTCGCCTGATGTGTGGACAGACATTAGAGTAGGGACGGTGTTCTTGACCTGATGTGTGGACAGACATTAGAGTAGGGACGGTGTTCTTGACCTGATGTGTGGACAGACATTAGAGTGGGACGGTGTTCTTCGCCTGATGTGTGGACAGACATTAGAGTAGGGACGGTGTTCTTGACCTGATGTGTGGACAGACATTAGAGTGGGACGGTGTTCTTGGCTTGGTGTGGGGACATACATTATAGTAGGGACGGTGTTCTTGACCGGATGTGTGGACAGACATTAGAGTAGGGACGGTGTTCTTGACCTGATGTGTGGACAGACATTAGAGTAGGGACGGTGTTCTTTACCTGATGTGTGGACAGACATTAGAGTGGGACGGTGTTCTTGGCTTGGTGTGGGGACAGACATTATAGTAGGGACGGTGTTCTTGGCTTGGTGTGGGGGCAGACATTATAGTAGGGACGGTGTTGTTGGCTTGGTGTGGGGGCAGACATTATAGTAGGGACGGTGTTCTTGACCTGATGTGTGGACAGACATTAGAGTGGGACGGTGTTCTTGGCTTGGTGTGGGGACAGACATTATAGTAGGGACGGTGTTCTTGGCTTGGTGTGGAGGCAGACATTATAGTAGGGACGGTGTTCTTGACCTGATGTGTAGACAGACATTAGAGTAGGGACGGTGTTCTTGGCTTGGTGTGGGGACAGACATTATAGTAGGGACGGTGTTCTTGGCTTGGTGTGGGGGCAGACATTATGGTAGGGACGGTGTTCTTGGCTTGGTGTGGGGACAGACATTATAGTAGGGACGGTGTTCTTGGCTTGGTGTGGAGGCAGACATTATAGTAGGGACGGTGTTCTTGACCTGATGTGTAGACAGACATTAGAGTAGGGACGGTGTTCTTGGCTTGGTGTGGGGACAGACATTATAGTAGGGACGGTGTTCTTGGCTTGGTGTGGGGGCAGACATTATGGTAGGGACGGTGTTCTTGGCTTGGTGTGGGGACAGACATTATAGTAGGGACGGTGTTCTTGGCTTGGTGTGGGGGCAGACATTATAGTAGGGACGGTGTTCTTGGCTTGGTGTGGGGGCAGACATTATAGTAGGGACGGTGTTCTTGACCTGATGTGTAGACAGACATTAGAGTAGGGACGGTGTTCTTGGCTTGGTGTGGGGACAGACATTATAGTAGGGACGGTGTTCTTGGCTTGGTGTGGGGGCAGACATTATGGTAGGGACGGTGTTCTTGGCTTGGTGTGGGGACAGACATTATAGTAGGGACGGTGTTCTTGGCTTGGTGTGGGGACAGACATTATAGTAGGGACGGTGTTCTTGACCTGATGTGTGGACAGACATTAGAGTAGGGACGGTGTTCTTGCATGTAAGATTGTCCCCTCATTTTCAGAAAGAAAGCCAGACACCGGTGCATGTCGCCACGTGGGAAGGAGACGAGAATATACTGAAGTGCTTGTTTTCTGCTGGAGCAAATTTTAATGTCCCAGATAAGGTAATAACAACACCAATAATAACACACACAACAACAACTATATGTGCTTGCATGTCTCATAACTTAGCTACCTTAATTAGAATATTTTAAAAAATAAATCTTTGATGATGTCAGAGAATGAAATCTGTCTAGTATGGTTTGTGAAGTCAGTTATGATGCGCTTGTGTGATTCCTGGTGACCAATGAGAAACTAGCTATTTGTACCTGGCATGACGTCATTAAATTGTGTTTTGAAGTATTATGTAACTATTTTTAGCAATTTATGATTTTTGTCCATGCTTTTTGTTCATGATTTTTAAATCAATCAGGACCATTGCAAGGGCACATTACTTTAACTTTTGTTTGGATAAATCAATCAAGACTACTTCTTTTCACTTTTTTAGAAAAATCTGCATTACTTGGCATAGACAAGCTTTTATATTACAAATGTAAACCAGTTATTATGAAGATAAAAGACAAAATGTAAACCAGAGTAGGCAGCAGCCTAACAAAGACAAAAGACAAAATGTAAACCAGTTACAAAGATACAAGATAAATCTAAACCAGTTACAACGATACATGATAAATCTAAACCAGTTACAAAGATACAAGATAAATGTAAACCAGTTACAAAGATAAATGTAAACCAATTTCAAAGATAAATGTAAACCAGCTACAAAGATAAATGTAAACCAGCTACAAAGATACAATATAAATGTAAACCAGTTACAACGATAAAAAACAAAATGTAAACCAATTACAAAGATAAATGTAAACCAGTTACAAAGATAAAGACTAAATGTAAACCAGTTACAAAGATAAATGTAAGCCAGTTACAATGATAAAAGATAAATGTAAACCAGTTACAAAGATAAAATATAAATGTAAACCTTTTATGGTTAAAATACAATGACAAGTCAGGAAATATGTCACAAATTGGTTTTAGAAAAATCGAAATGAAAAGCAAACTTGAAGAACATTAATTATTGCACTGACCTTGACCTTCATTGCTCCACATAATGTCCACCAACACTGATACACTGACCTTGACCTTCATTTCTCCACATAATGTCCACCAACACTGATACACTTATCTCATCACTATCAGTACAAGGACAGGCCTAGTTGGTGTTGGTCAGTCAGTTGTCTGGGTATCCACTGTGAGCATACTTTCTGGAAACACAACCGGTCATGCATTATGCTGTAGGCTAAACCATGTCTATTGTTACTCGTCTGTCAGTTTGAATCATCTCCACCACTGCCACACATATGCTTCGGTTGCTGTCTGAACAAGACGATCAGGTCGGACTTCCTCAGCAATTTGTGATCGCCCTTGAGTAAAATGTATCAACACTGTTATGCACTACTGTATGCCACAAATGGAAAAAAAAACATCAAAGAAAAACTTGTAAAAGTTGATTAAGGTTGAGTTTAATCAAAATTTAAAAATGGCTATGGTCAGATACCGCACCAAGACGAGAACACAAACAAAACCTACGTTACGACCAATAGGCCTTCATCAGGGACAACAATACGGAACTAACAAATCAACATACAAGAGAAAAAATGGTCAACTCATCTGTTTCTGATAGTGGACCCAGTCTGTCTAAGCGACCGGTAGGGCCAGACGCTTAATTGAAACTGAATCGGAGCGGCCAAACACAAAGTGGGGGAATGTGCCGATAAGCCAATGGTGGCCAAATAGTGGTCCAGATGGGAGAAAAAGAGAAGGCAATATAAGCCGGGAGGGCGTGAGATTGATATAGGGGGGGGGGGGGGGGACTGATAGAAGAATGGGGGGGGGGGCAAAGGAAGACAAATAGATGGGGGCCAGTGTGAGGGTTTAAGAAAAAGTCTGGAAGATATTAATGCCATGTGGTTGGAGACAGCGAATACTAAAGATAAGTCTATTGTATGCCACAAACAACGTCTTGCCACAAACAACGTCTTGCCACAAACAACGTCTTGCCATAAACAACGTCTTGCCACAAACAACGTCTTGCCACAAACAACGTCTTGCCACAAACAACGTCTTGCCACAAACAACGTCTTGCCATAAACAACGTCTTGCCACAAACAACGTCTTGCCACAAACAACGTCTTGCCACAAACAACGTCTTGCCACAAACAGAAAACTGTTCCTTATGAATATCTTTTTGTCTTTCACCCAGCACAAAAATAAAAGCCCAACAACACGATGTTCTTTGATTGTAGACTCTGTAATAACAGACACCATTTTGTATCTCTGCAGCGCACGTGTATGCGACACCTAGAGACGGCTAGTTTGGTTACTCATGGCAGGCAACGATGGCGACATTATTAGACGGGTTTATCTTGATGGTGTAACTTGCGCTGTATTTTAATTATAGGCAGGTAGTAACTGCGCTGGTCATCAACCTCACTCTCTGGTCCCGAGCTACCTTGGACCACTCGCAAGACGATTTTGTCTTATGTTCGTGAGACCAGTGGTAACTTGCGGGATTTGATCGCCCAACGTTCCCGGGCACCGCTTTAAGAGTACCTTATCTCTTGACTACCGCGACCTCCTGGCTGCTGCCTACAGTAATCACAAAGCTGAATGTTGCTACCACATAAATACACCTCCAGAAACTATGAACTACCTTTTCCAGCTCTCCCATACCAGTTTGTAACCTAATTACTGATTTACTCTAGTACTTACTTAGTCGCTCCTGTTCTACCTTGTGGTGTAGAGTCTTCTACCTTGTGGCCTAGTCTTCTCCCTTGAGGTGTAGAGTCTTCTACCTTACTTACTGTAAGCTCCTCTTCTACCTTGAGGTGTAGAGTCTTCTACCTTACTTACTGTAAGCTCCTCTTCTACCTTGAGGTGTAGAGTCTTCTACCTTACTTACTGTAAGCTCCTCTTCTACCTTGAGGTGTAGAGTCTTCTACCTTACTTACTGTAAGCTCCTCTTCTACCTTGTGGCATAGTCTTCTACCTTGAGGTGTAGAGTCTTCTACCTTACTTACTTAGTCGCTCCTCTTCTCCCTTGGGGTGTAGAGTCTTCTGCCTTACTTACTTAGCTCCTCAGCTTCTGCCTTGGGGTGTAGAGTATTCTACCCTACATTCTGGTCTCTCTTCTTCATCCTTGGGGTGTGGAGTCTTCTACCTTGGGGTGTAGAGTCTTCTAACCTTGGGGTGTAGAGTCTTCTACCTTGGGGTGTAGAGTCTTCTACCTTACTTACTTAGTCGCTCCACTTCTACCTTGGGGTGTAGAGTCTTCTAACCTTGGGGTGTAGAGTCTTCTAACCTTGGGGTGTAGAGTCTTCTACCTTGGGGTGTAGAGTCTTCTACCTTAGGGTGTAGAAATGTGTACAAAGACAAAGTCCCTTGCTACCATACAAAGGGAGATAATGGGAAGACTTTCACAGAACAGCACACTGCAGACGAAGATGCTCTTCGCCTGCGCCAGGCTCCAATACAGAGGAGGGCATGAATGGTAAGGTTAATGGAGGAGCTGAAGGCAGCACTGGAAAAAGTGGAGGTTGGCAATCAGCTGATCATCATATCACTAGAAATGGCCAATGGAAACTGCAGACGAACTGTTATTCCTGAAGGTTCTCTAGGCAACCCCAGACGCCACAAGGTTAAAGCCGAGGACTGGAAGTCTGATAAAAAGGCTGACAACTGACAGTGCGAAAACAATGAAGGCATATCTGTCCTTCGTGTCGCTGGCAAAGCATACACTAGGACAGTGGAGGAGAGACTAAGGCACCTGGCTGAGACGAGCTATGACCAATACAGTTTCAGAGCAAACCGAAGTACTCAAGAACTTAACTCCAGATTCAGACACCTGGATGAAAAAGAAGTTGGATATGATGATGAAATGCATCTCTGTTTCTTGGACCTGGGAAAGGCATTCAATAAGGTTCCCGGAGCAGGCTTTGGGACTGCGTGGAAAGGACGAACATCCTAGCACCCCCACTATCTCCGCTAGCACAGTTTTGATCAGATCTGCAGAAACTACATCAGGACAAGAAACCAAACATCAGAGGAGTTCAAGGCCGCCAGTGACGTAAGACTGAGCGATATTACATCATCGTACCTATTCATTCTACCCAAAGATGATGTCAACAAAGCAGGTAAGGAGAAGACCAACATTCAGGCAGTGGGGTACTGGATGATAAGACAAGTCTAAATAGGAGCTGGCGTTTGTTGGTGGTGTGGTCCTGAATACTGAGGCACACCTCCAGACCAACCTTCAAATTCTGGAAAGAGGGATGACCATTAGCAATGAAAAAACAGAAACCATGGTGGTCTCGATAGAGGAGAAGAGACTTCTGGAACAGGTCGAGCAGCTGAAATATCTTGTAGCTGTAATATTCCAAATGGGAGGCAATAAATTAGAGTTGGATATGCGAAGGGCAGCAACTAGTAAACTTGTTCAACCTAAAAATCGAGGATTCGTCAGCACGAGAGAAATGTCAGAAACATTAGATGGCTGTATACCACTCTACCTTTCTACCAGTTTTTGGCTAATGGATGTCAGTCCTAGACCGTGACAACAACAACAACAAAACAGCCATCTCCAAGCGTCATAAATGAAATTTAAGGAAGGTGGGCCTAGTGCCAAGCAGAGACACTGTCCGTTGTCAGACAATAGAACAAGTTCTCCCAGTCCAGCCTTTGCAGACTGGTCGAGTGGAGCTATCTGAGCCTCGGTGGTCTGGCCATGTCTACAACATGAAAGAGGATTGGCAGTGACGGGAAGCAAAGAGCCAACGATCCAGATCCCAGGAACAACGAAAAGTCCGCTGGAATGATACCATTAGACAGGTCTGAGAAACAACCTAGACTAGGCCAAGTCAGCAGAAATAAGTAAGGTCGAAGACTCTACACCACAGGATAAAAGAGGAGTGACTAAGTAAGGTCGAAGACTCTACACTACAGGATAAAAGAGGAGTGACTAAGTAAGGTCGAAGACTCTACACCACAGGATAAAAGAGGAGGGACTAAGTAAGGTCGAAGACTCTACACCACAGGATAAAAGAGGAGTGACTAAGTAAGGTCGAAGACTCTACACCACAGGATAAAAGAGGAGTGACTAAGTAAGGTCGAAGACTCTACACCACAGGATAAAAGAGGAGGGACTAAGTAAGGTCGAAGACTCTACACCACAGGATAAAAAAAGGAGTGACTAAGTAAGGTCGAAGACTCTACACCACAGGATAAAAGAGGAGTGACTAAGTAAGGTCGAAGACTCTACACCACAGGATAAAAGAGGAGTGACTAAGTAAGGTCGAAGACTCTACACTACAGGATAAAAGAGGAGTGACTAAGTAAGGTCGAAGACTCTACACCACAGGATAAAAGAGGAGGGACTAAGTAAGGTCGAAGACTCTACACCACAGGATAAAAGAGGAGTGACTAAGTAAGGTCGAAGACTCTACACCACAGGATAAAAGAGGAGTGACTAAGTAAGGTCGAAGACTCTACACCACAGGATAAAAGAGGAGGGACTAAGTAAGGTCGAAGACTCTACACCACAGGATAAAAAAAGGAGTGACTAAGTAAGGTCGAAGACTCTACACCACAGGATAAAAGAGGAGTGACTAAGTAAGGTCGAAGACTCTACACCACAGGATAAAAGAGGAGGGACTAAGTAAGGTCGAAGACTCTACACCACAGGATAAAAGAGGAGTGACTAAGTAAGGTCGAAGACTCTACACCACAGGATAAAAGAGGAGTGACTAAGTAAGGTCGAAGACTCTACACCACAGGATAAAAGAGGAGTGACTAAGTAAGGTCGAAGACTCTACACCACAGGATAAAAGAGGAGGGACTAAGTAAATGAATAAGCAAGTTATATGTCCCGTTTCTGTGATACATGGTAGGAATGATTTTAATTTGAACGTAGAAGTCATGTCTTTGATGGATTTCAGTTGTTTTTTATTTCTAATCTACATCGACTAGTAATCTACATCGACTAGTAATCTACATGGACTATTAATCTACATCGACTAGTAATCTACATCGACTAGTAATTTACATCGACTATTAATCTACATCGACTAGTAATCTACATCGACTAGTAATCTACATCGACTAGTAATCTACATCGACTAGTAATCTACTTTCATTCATCTCGTTTGTGTCTGTCCATCTCTTCATCCCAATTCGGGCACGTGACATATTTGACATTCTCTACATTCACAGATGGAGCGGATGCCACTGCACATAGCAGCAGAGTGTGGACACACTAACCTAGTGGAGTTTTTGATAACACACTGTAAAGCCACCCTGACTGAGCGTACCAATGATGGTAGCACATTAATACACATCGCATCTAGATTTGGCCACCCGGAAACAGCTCTGGCATTCCTGAAGAAAGGTGTTCCCCTATTGATGCCCAATAAGGTTCAGTCTGTTTATTCATGCACCTTGCTTCTTGGGGGTCTTTTTTGTTAATTTATTTTTATTTTTTAAATGTTGTTGTTGTTGTTGTTGTTGTTAGAAAAATCATAATAATATAACAACAATAATAGTTCTTGTACAGGTTTTCCTGGCATCTAGTTTACAATAAAATGTCTGCTTGTGTGCTCTCCTGGCATCTAGTTTACAGTAAAATGTCTGTTTGTGTGCTCTCCTGGCATCTAGTTTACAGTAAAATGTATGCTTGTGTGCTCTTCTGGCATCTAGTTTACAGTCAAATGTCTGCTCGTCTGCTCTCCTCGCATCTAGTTTACAGTAAAATGTCTGCTTGTGTGCTCTTCTGGCATCTAGTTTACAGTAAAATGTCTGCTTGTCTGCTCTCCTCTCAACTAGTTTACAGTAAAATGTCTGCTTGTGTGCCCTCCTGGCATCTATTTTACAGTAAAATGTCTGCTTGTCTGCTCTCCTGGCATTTAGTTTACAGTAAAATGTCTGCTTGTGTGCCCTCCTGGCATCTAGTTTACAGTAAAATGTCTGCTTGTGTGCTCTCCTGGCATCTAGTTTACAGTAAAATGTCTGCTTGTGTGCTCTCCTGGCATCTAGTTTACAATAAAATGTCTGCTTGTGTGCTCTCCTGGCATCTAGTTTAAAATGTCTGCTTGTGTGCTCTCCTGGCATCTAGTTTAAAATGTCTGCTTGTGTGCTCTCCTGGCATCTAGTTTACAGTAAAATGTCTGCTTGTCTGCTCTCCTGGCTTTTGGCCTTTCTGCTGTCCAAGTGATTTTAACTTGACCAATTTTGTCCTCATATATTGATGTGTCTATTTTTGTGTCACTCTCCTGATATGCCCACATCATTATTATATCATAGCAGCCTCTTATTGTTGAATGTTCTGTCAGAGCATTTCTTATTGTTGAATGTTCTGTCAGAGCATTTCTTATTGTTGTGTGTTCTGTCAGAGCAGTCTCTTATTGGTGTGTATTCTGTCAGAACGGTCTCGTATTGTTGTGTGTTCTGTTAGAGCGGTCTCTTATTGGTGTGTGTTCTGTCAGAGAGGTCTCTTATTGGTATGTGTTCTGTCAGAGCGGTCTCTTACTGGTGTGTGTTCTGTCAGAACGGTCTTTTATTGGTGTGTGTTCTGTCAGAGAGGTCTCTTGTTGGTGTGTGTTCTGTCAGAGCGGTCTCTTACTGGTGTGTGTTCTGTCAGAACGGTCTTTTATTGGTGTGTGTTCTGTCAGAGAGGTCTCTTATTGGTGTGTGTTCATTCAGAGAGGTCTCTTATTGGTGTGTGTTCTGTCAGAGTGGTTTCTTATTGTTGTGTGTTCTGTCTACTTGTTGGGATTTAGCCATACATTTTGCTAATACTATGTCGTATAAAGGTTTTCAGTGTGACACTGTGACAACGGGCACAATTGGTTGGAAGTAGATCAGATGAAGAGGAACAATTGTTTTGGACCTATTAGTCCACAAAGAAGACACACAATCTTAAACAGTATATTTTCATGATCACATTAATCGAGGCATTGAATCCTGAACTATTTTCATGATCACATTAATCCAGGCCTTGAATCCTGAACTACTTTCATGATCACATTAATCCAGGCATTGAATCCTGAACTATTTTCAAGATCACATTAATCCAGGCATTGAATCCTGAACTATTTTCATGATCACATTAATCCAGGCATTGAATCCTGGACTAATTTCATGATCATATTAATCCAGGCATTGAATCCTGGACTAATTTCATGATCACATCTGCCATTGTGTGCTGTATCAATATCAGTAAAACTTGCTCCACAGCTATCTTGTCTTGCATGTTGTATGCTGTAAGTTGTAGATTGTATGTTGTTTGTTGTATGTTGGAACAGAAACTAGAAAACAACCTGACCAAACTGTCTTCATCAAGGACACCATTCAATAACGCATATAACAACTAACCCATGATGGAACAAGAGATGGCATCATACAAGAGATAGGAATAGATAAAAGATACTTAGCTAGATCACATCTCTTATCTCTGTTCACATTGTCTGATGTTCACATGTCTTATCCATGTTCACATCTCTCATCCACGTCTTTACATATCTTATCCATGTGTTCACATCTCTTTTCTATGTTCACATTTCTTATCCACATGTTCACATCTCTCATCCACGTCTTCACATTTCTTAACCATGTTCACATCTCTTATCCACGTGCTCACATCTCTTATCCATGTGTTCACATCTCTTATCAATGTGCTCACATCTTTTATCCATGTTCATATCTCTCATCCACGTCTTTACATATCTTATTCACGTATTCACATCTCTTATCCACGTGTTCACACCTCTTATTCATGTTCACATCTCTTATCCATGTTCACATCTCTCATCCATATGTTCGCATAACTCATCCATATGTTCACATCTCTTATCCATGTTCGCATCTCTCATCCACGTGTTAACACCTCTCATCCACGTGTTAACATCTCTTATCCACGTGTTCACATCTCTGCGAGCCCAGGGCCCATAACGTCTGGCCTGTGAGCCATATTAGAGACGTTTCTGTTCCAGATCGCGCCAGAGTTTGATACTCCTAAGATGCCATAAAATAATCCAGGTTTATTTGTCTTTTGGCACTGACCTGGTGTGAATATCTGGGGAGGTCCATGTGTCTGTATTCTCACATTAAATCAGCGCATCAAGAGATCAGAATATATAAAGACAGAGAGAGAGAGAGAGAGAAAAAGTGAGAGAGAGAATGAGAGAGAGAGAGAGAGAAAGAAAGACTGAGAGAGAGAGAGAGAGAGAGAGTGAGAGAGGAATGAAGACAGGATATATATAAGGAGGTAGGGAAAATAAAAGAGCAAGATTGGGATGAAGAAAGGAGAAAGAGAGTGAAATAGAGAGAGTAAGAGAGTGAGAGTATGAGAGTGAAATAGAGAGAGTATGAGAGTGAAATAGAGAGAGTATGAGAGTGAGAGTATGAGAGTGAGAGTATGAGAGTGAGAGTATGAGAGTGAAATAGAGAGAGTATGAGAGTGAAATAGAGAGAGTATGAGAGTGAAATAGAGAGAGTATGAGAGTGAGAGTATGAGAGTGAAATAGAGAGAGTATGAGAGTGAAATAGAGAGAGTATGAGAGTGAGAGTATGAGAGTGAAATAGAGAGAGTATGAGAGTGAAATAGAGAGAGTATGAGAGTGAAATAGAGAGAGTATGAGAGTGAGAGTATGAGAGTGAGAGTATGAGAGTGAGAGTATGAGAGTGAAATAGAGAGAGTATGAGAGTGAAATAGAGAGAGTATGAGAGTGAGAGTATGAGAGTGAAATAGAGAGAGTATGAGAGTGAAATAGAGAGAGTATGAGAGTGAAATAGAGAGAGTATGAGAGTGAAATAGAGAGAGTATGAGAGTGAATTGTTCGTGTTGGTCATTGACTCATTCTAGACTTAAATGTGACTGCCATGTTTCAGGACGGAGCCATATGTCTCCACGTGGCTGCCATGATGGGCCACACTTCTGTCGTCAAGGCCCTAATCGCCAAGGGAGCAGCGGTCAATGCAACAACTAAAGTAAGTGGCTTTGAGAGTATCATTTGTGTAGTCTTGTCACGTCACTGCTTCTTGTCACGTCACTGCTTCTTGTCACGTCACTGCATGTTGTCACGTCTCTGCTTGTTGTAACGTCACTGCTTCTTGTCACGTTACTGCTTCTTGTCACGTCACTGCATGTTGTCACGTCACTGCTTCTTGTCACGTCACTGCTTCTTGTCACGTCACTGCATGTTGTCACGTCTCTGCTTGTTGTAACGTCACTGCTTCTTGCCACGTTACTGCTTCTTGTCACGTCACTGCATGTTGTCACGTCTCTGCTTCTTGTCACGTCACTGCTTCTTAACTTCTCTTTACCCTGTATTCTTCTTATATTAAAGCTCCTTGCTAGCTGACTGTCTTCCTATTCCCCTTGTCTTCCTATTCCCCTTGTCTTCCTATTCCCTTTGTCTTCCCCAAATATTCCCGAGTCTTCATGGTTTTTTGTTTACTCTCCAAAATAACGTTTCTCGTATGGTACAAACAAAACAAAAATAGATGTTGTTGATGATAGTACTATTCTTGTTGATGTTGTGGTTGTTGATGTTTTTGTTGTTGCTGTTTTTGTTGTTGCTGTTTTGATGTTGTTGTTGTAACAGTCCCAGCCCGAGCATGAGCGTTAAGAGCAGGGGTGATGTGGTCGGCGACTCCGAGAACAAAGGTACCTGAATGTGTGCCAAGGTCACTCTCCGTCTCGACACTACGCCAAGATCACTCACCGTCTTGATACTACGCCAAGGTCACTCTCCGTCTCGACACTACGCCAAGATCACTCACCGTCTTGATACTAAGTCAACAAAGGAAAACGGCGTTGAGGAAAAGATGTCTAGACAGGTAGAGGCTAGGTGCTGACCACTGGCGTTCCGATTTGGGTAGTATGGTATGAGTGGCAGACAGAGGCCATCCCACAGACTGGCCATTGGACAGCTCTGATACTGCTTGAGACTATATAATACTATACAAAGTTTAGCTCAAGCAGACTGGCCATGGAGACAGACAGAGAGAGAGAGAGAGAGAGAGAGAGAGAGAGAGACATAATTTAGCTAGGAGTCTGTTTAGCTCACCGACTTAATAGAAGAGTGATTGATAGGCTGTTTTTACGAATGCGTGAGAACATGGTCGCTGAACCAGCATACGCCTTCGAGTCTTGGCCAGTCGCTCTATAAAGTGTATGTTGGGCGCCCTGCGTCTAAGAGAGATCTAGATGTATGTGTGGTGTGTATGTTCCAGAGAGTGTGTATACGCAGATCGATTGAGTGTGTGATCATATGTGAGTATACGTTGAATATCTTGAATGTATTATGTCCAGATCACCCGCCTGAGGGGATCTGAGTGTCACAGAATACGAACGTGAGGACGAGTTTTTGAGAGTGTGTTGAGGGTGCAGATAAGGGGAGGGGAATGGGCGGCTAGAACTGGGTTGGATTAGTTGGGAGCAACATCAATAGCTTAAGCTTATAAACTCCGAGTATCTATTTAGATAAGATTGTATTTCTTACATTGTTTGTATTTTCATTGCACGCACTTTAATAGCTGTTGTAAGAGTATGATATAATACATATGCCACCGGCTGTGTGCTATGTTATTTGCGGTGTGTGGTCGTGAATGATGTGGATGAGTGTGTTAACATTCTAGATAGTGGAAACCTGGACTCTGCTACATATCATTGTTGTTGTTGTTGTTGTTGATGTTGTTGCTGATGATGTTGTTGTTGTTGTTGTTGTCGCTGCTGCTGTTGTTGTTATTGATGTTGATGTTGTTTATGTTGTTGATGTTGTTGTTGTTGATGTTGATGTTGGTTATGTTGTTGATGTTGATGTTGTTTATGTTATTGTTGTTGTTGATGTTGTTGATGTTGTTGTTGTTGTTGATGATGTTGCTGATGATGTTGTTGTTGTTGTTGATGTTGTTGATGTTGATGTTGTTGTTGTTGTTGTTGTTGTTGATGTTGATGTTGTTGTTGATGTTGATGTTGTTGTTGTTGATGTTGTTGTTGTTGTTGATGTTGATGTTGTTGTTGATGTTGATGTTGATGTTGTTGTTGATGTTGTTGTTGTTGTTGATGTTGTTGTTGTTGATGTTCTTGTTGTTGATGATGTTGTTGTTGATGATGTTGTTGTTGATGTTGTTGATGTTGATGTTGTTTATGTTGTTGTTGTTGTTGTTGATGATGTTGTTGTTGTTGATGTTGATGTTGTTTATGTTGTTGTTGATGTTGTTGTTGTTGATGTTGTTGTTGTTGTTGATGTTGATGTTGTTGTTGTTGTTGATGTTGATGTTGTTGATGTTGTTGTTGATGTTGTTGTTGTTGTTGATGTTGATGTTGTTGTTGATGTTGTTGTTGTTGTTGTTGTTGATGTTGATGTTGTTGTTGATGTTGTTGTTGATGTTGTTGTTGTTGTTGATGTTGTTGTTGTTGATGTTCTTGTTGTTGATGATGTTGTTGTTGATGATGTTGTTGTTGATGTTGATGTTGTTGATGTTGATGTTGTTTATGTTGTTGTTGTTGTTGATGTTGTTGTTGTTGATGATGTTGTTGTTGTTGATGTTCTTGTTGTTGATGTTGATGTTGTTTATGTTGTTGTTGATGTTGATGTTGTTGTTGTTGTTGATGTTGTTGTTGTTGTTGATGCTGTTGTTGTTGATGATGTTGTTGTTGTTGTTGATTTCTTGTTGTTGATGTTGTTTATGTTGTTGTTGTTGTTGATGTTGTTGTTGATGATGTTGTTGTTGTTGTTGATGATGTTGCTGATGATGTTGTTGTTGATGTTCTTGTTGTTGATGTTGATGTTGTTTATATTGTTGTTGATGTTGTTGTTGTTGTTGATGATGTTGATGTTGATGTTGTTGTTGATGATGTTGTTGTTGTTGTTGATGTTGATGTTGTTGTTGATGTTGTTGTTGATGTTGCTGTTGATGTTGATGTTGTTGTTGTTGTTGATGTTGATGTTGTTGTTGTTGTTGATGTTGTTGTTGTTGATGTTGTTGTTGTTGTTGATGTTGTTGATGATGTTGTTGTTGATGTTCTTGTTGTTGATGATGTTGTTGTTGATGTTCTTGTTGTTGATGTTGTTGTTGTAGATGTTGTTGTTGATGTTCTTGTTGTTGATGTTGTTGTTGATGTTGATGTTGTTTATGTTGTTGTTGATGTTGATGTTGTTGTTGTTGATGTTGTTCGATCTACTCTTGCTGAGCTGAGATAATTCTTGATGACGTTTCTTTGGTAGCAGTTACAGTTGCTCCTCGTACATCCCGAGGTGTAATCGAAAAGGTGGATTGGGATCTTCCTGGTTTTAGTACAATGAGAGACCCATCAGTAACCAATATATGGATCACTGTTTCCATCCCCACCTTATTGGTCAGACTACTGTGACACAACCTGTTTCATGGATCACGAATGAGACACGATGTGGTTGTCTGTGTCAGCTGAAGTTGTTTGCTCATTCTAACCCTCAATAAACCACCCACCCACAATCCACCCCCAGATCAACCCTCAATTAACCACCAATCCCCACCCACCCACAATCCACCCCCACACCAACCCTCAATCAACCACCCTTCCCCACCCACGCACAATCCACCCCCACATCAACCCTCAATCAACCACCAATCCCCACCCACCCACAATCCACCCCCACATCAACCCTCAATCAACCACCAATCCCCACCCACCCACAATCCACCCCCACACCAACCCTCAATCAACCACCAATCCCCACCCACCCACAATCCACCCCCACACCAACCCTCAATCAACCAAACATCTCCACCCACCCACAATCCACCCCCACATCAACCCTCAATCAACCAAACATCTCCACCCACCCACAATCCACCCCCACACCAACCCTCAATCAACCACCCTTCCCCACCCACCCACAATCCACCCCATACCAACCCTCAATCAACCACCCACCCACTCACATTTCACCCCCACACCCACCAACAAACATCTACCAACCCAGACCCACTCTAAAAGAAAATCATATAAAATCAATGTAGACATTTAAATTGTTGAACAGTTCTAGCAGAGTTCTTGATTGTTTCCAACCCAAGGATGGCCAAACGGCCCTTCACCTGGCAGTCAAATACAAGATGCCCCAGGTTGTTCAAGCCCTTATCGGATGTGGAGCCCAGGTCGAGACAAAAGGTGGAGAGGTACATAAAACATGTTTGGTTTGGTTATCTTGTCAAACAGATTTATCTGTTTCTATGTTATCATGTCAGAAAGATTAACAGTTTCTGTGTTATCATGTCAGAAAGATTTAATTGTTTTTGTGCTATATTGTCAGAAAGATTAACTGTTCTTGTGTTATATTGTCAGAAAGATTAACTGTTATTGTGTTATATTGTCAGAAAGATTAACTGTTCTTGTGTTGAGAACAGGAATTGTGCTCGAGTAAATGATGTTTCCCAGAAAATGTATGCATCGTCTAGTAGAATCCACATTCTGGGAAGTAGAGCCTTATGTGTTTTGTCCAAACACCAGAGTTTATACTTAAGAAAGTCATATATGTTACTGCAGTGTATCTGTATTGATTTAATAGCCAAGGTGTACTAGGGTAGGGAATCGAGGGTCAGCATTCCAGCACAAATCTCGACAGAATCACATGATCCAAATCATGATCCCAGCACAAGGAGGCCACAGAAAGCTGATTTGTAACTTGAAAGGAACCAATTAGACGGGAGAGAAATAACGATTATTTAGAATTCAGACAGGGGTTAGGTGTGTTGATCATCTCGACGCCCTGGTTAGGTCTGTTGATCAGCTCGACCGCCTGGTTAGATGTGTTGATCATCTCGACGGCCTGGTTAGGTTAGGTGTGTTGATCATATCGACGGCCTGGTTAGATTAGGTGTGTTGATCATCTCGACGGCCTGGCTAGGTTAGCTGTGTTGATCATCTCGACGGCCTGGTTAGGTTAGCTGTGTTGATCATATCGACGGCCTGGTTAGGTTAGGTGTGTTGATCATATCGACGGCCTGGTTAGGTTAGGTGTGTTGATCATATCGACGGTCTGGTTAGGTTAGGTGTGTTGATCATATCGACGGTCTGGTTAGGTTAGGTGTGTTGATCAGCTCGACGGTCTGGTTAGGTGTGTTGATCATCTCGACGGCCTGGTTAGGTGTGTTGATCATCTCGACGGCTTGGTTAGGTGTGTTGATCATCTCGACGGCTTGGTTAGGTGTGTTGATCATCTCGACGGCCTGGTTAGGTGTGTTGATCATCTCGAAGGCCTGGTTAGGTTAAGTGTGTTGATCATCTCGACGGCCTGGTTAGGTTAGGTGTGTTGATCATCTCGACGGCTTGGTTAGGTTAGGTGTGTTGATCTTCTCGACGGCCTGGTTAGGTTAGGTGTGTTGATCATCTTAACGGCCTGGTTAGGTGTGTTGATCATCTCGACGGCCTGGTTAGGTTAGGTGTGTTGATCATCTCGACGGCCTGGTTAGGTTAGGTGTGTTGATCATCTCGACGGCCTGGTTATGTGTGTTGATCATCTCGACGGCCTGGTTAGGTGTGTTGATCATCTCGACGGCCTGGTTAGGTTAGGTGTGTTGATCATCTCGACGGCCTGGTTAGGTTTTGATCATCTCGACGGCCTGGTTAGGTTTTGATCATCTCGACGGCCTGGTTAGGTGATTAAACTGTATTGTTTGAGAATTAAGGACAGTGCCCCGTTCAATGAGCTCAACCTCTCGGGCAGGGTTCTCAAGTTATGTGTAGGGACTACGAGCGGTACTTTCAGGGCTTCCCTGGCGTTGGCTCGTTGGACCCTTGTAACTCTGTTAGAAATGTGTCACTGAGAGGCAGAACTCCCTAACCCTTAATGGATGTTTCATTGAGAGACAGACCTCCCTAACCTTTGATGGATGTTTCATTGAGAGGCAGGTCTCCCTAACCTTTGATGGATGTTCCATTGAGAGGCTGGTCTCCCTAATACTTGATGGATGTTCCATTGAGAGGCAGATCTCCCTAACCTTTGATGGATGTTTCATTGGGAGGTTGGCCTCCCTAACCTTTGATGGATGTTTCATTGAGAGGCTGGTCTCCCTAACCTTTGATGGATGTTTCATTGAGAGGCTGGTCTCCCTAACCTTTGATGGATGTTTCATTGAGAGGCTGGCCTCCGTAACCTTTGATGGATGTTTCATTGAGAGGCTGGCCTCCGTAACCTTTGATGGATGTTTCATTGAGAGGCTGGCCTCTCTAACCTTTGATGGATGTATCATTGAGAGGCTCGACAGCTTGATATATCTATGAACGACGTAGATGAAGTCATCCAGAGATGCAGGTGGAGTCGGGCAGCGCTAAAGACAATGATAGCTGTCAACCTGGAGTACCGGCTAATTCTCATCCTCTGCAGGCAGTTGGATCTGTCAATAGTTGACGATGAGCTCAGCATCCTCACACTGTTAGGGTGTGAGACATTGAGGGGCATAATCGTCTCTCTCAATCCTTGCCTCGAAAGGTGGAGCAAGGCTGGCTGTGGCATGACTAGACAGTGACCATAGTTGCCTCGAACCTCCGAGATGTTGTGTGGATCTACTGTTCTGGCTTTGCTAGGTTTTGCAGGAATGAAAGAGCTGACCTCAGAGGCACCCGCATTTGTGACACTGGCGATTGATTGAGATATCATCCTGGCCTCAGAGGCACTCGCAGCTGAGGCATTGGCGATGGATAGAGGTGGCATCCTGGCCTCAGAGGCACTCGCAGCTGAGGCATTGGCGATGGATAGAGGTGGCATCCTGGCCTCAGAGGCACTCGCAGCTGAGGCATTGGCGATGGATAGAGGTGGCATCCTGGCCTCAGAGGCACTCGCAGCTGAGGCATTGGCGATGGATAGAGGTGGCATCCTGGCCTCAGAGGCACTCGCAGCTGAGGCATTGGCGATGGATAGAGGTGGCATCCTGGCCTCAGAGGCACTCGCAGCTGAGGCATTGGCGATGGATAGAGGTGGCATCCTGGCCTCAGAGGCACTCGCAGCTGAGGCATTGGCGATGGATAGAGGTGGCATCCTGGCCTCAGAGGCACTTCGCAGCTGAGGCATTGGCGATAGATAGAGGTGGCATCCTGGCCTCAGAGGCACTCGCAGCTGAGGCATTGGCGATGGATAGAGGTGGCATCCTGGCCTCAGAGGCACTCGCAGCGGAGGCATTGGCAATGGATAGAGGTGGTCTTTTGAAGTTCATCAACGACCACCTTTTGTAAGGAGACCCAGATGAACCAGAGAGGCACAGATTGCAGGATTGTGAAAGTATACGCTGGTCCAGCAGAATGGGGCTCGTGAGAGAACGTAGCGGCAGTGTGGACTACCAACGAGCTACAGGAACCATCAGTATCTACAATTTTCGCCGTTGGCTGAGAAAGAAAAAGTGCCTTTGAGTCTGCCCGGAGCGCAATGACGAGTCGATTCCTAACAGAACAAAACAGAACAAAATTGCCATTTATTGCCCTTCCAAATCTATACTTCACCTTTGTCTGTTGTTGCTGATGATTTTCATCACAGTCATGTGTTGTCTAAAGACAATTACGCAATAGATAACGCTACAACACGCTACAAAGCTATCGGCGCACAATTCGCGAGGTTGACTGCCCCCCCTCCCCAATCCCCCACAGATCGCAGACTTGTGAGTTGTAAAAAAATAATTCTTAATGGGTATGGTCAGATACCAGACCGAGACGAAAACACGAAGGCAACCTACGTTACGACCAACAGACCTTCATCAGGGACAACAAATAACAATAATAATTAACTAACGAATCAAAGAAGCGATTAATACATAAATTGGTGGATGTCAATGCACAGGAGGGAGAAAAGGGTTTACTTAACTGAGAAAAAGGTCACTCCCTTCGTGACGGGGGCAGGAGCCCAAATGACGGACAAAAGCCAGAAGAAGTTGCCAGGAGTGTGGAAGAAATGGGGAAAGGCCGAATATGTCAATGGCGGCCAGATACAGAAAGACCAAAGGATGATTCATGGATAGATGAAAAAGGAAAATGGAAGAATATAGATAGATGGAGGTCGGTATGAGATGAAGATTCAAATAAAGGTGTGGAAGATATTCATGCTATGTGACTGGAGACAGCCGATGCGGGAGATCAATTTGTTCTCGAAGGACGAATCGATGACGATCGTCAGAGAAGCAAGAAACTGCGCCTGTGACATTAACATCTGATTTGCCCCGATGCTCAGGACAACTGAAGTGGCTGGCAATAGGAGATCCCGTGTGGTTATAAATAAAATGGAGGTGTTGACTGAAACACTCACGCAGTTGCAGACCAGTCTCCCCAATGTATGGCATACCACACTGGCGACAGATGATAGAATAGGTGACATGACCAGTCTCCCCAATGCATGGCATACCACACTGGCGACAGATGATAGAGTAGATGAGGTTGCAGGACTTACATGTGAAACCCTCCTTGATGAAGAACTCGCCTTTGGAGAAGATATTTGTAAGTAGGGGAGGTCCACATTAAAATGATTATAGACAGTCAGGAAGGTGAATAGATAAGCCAGTTTTTTTTTGGTTCGTTTTTGTGTGTGCATTCGCCTTATTTCTGTATTCCCCAAGGCGGTGTGCATTGCAATGCGGTTTTTTTTTTGCGCCTCTCGGCCCAGTGCATCCTACTTCGACATGCATTTTATGTAAGGGTCTGCTTCCTCCTGCATTTTCTAAGGATCTGCTTCCTCCTGCATTTTCTTATGGTTTGCTTCCTCCTACATCTTCTAAGGGTTTGCTTCCTCCTGCATTTTCTAAGAGTTTGCTTCCTCCTGCATTTTCATATGGTTTGCTTCCTCCTGCACTTTCTAAGGTTTTGCTTCCTCCTGCATTTTGTAAGGGTTTGCTTCCTCCTGCATTTTCTAAGACTTTCCTTCCTGCTACATTTTCTAAGGGGTTGTTCCCTCCTACATTTTCTAAGGGTTTGCTTCCTCCTGCATTTTCTAAGGGTTTGATTCCTTCTGCATTTTCTAAGGGTTTGCTTGCTCCTGCATTTTCTAAGGGTTTGCTTCCTCCTACATCTTCTAAGGGTTTGCTTTTCCGGGGTAAAGGCTGGTGCTGTGATGGGGACTGAACCCAGCACATTTTGGCTGTGAGCCGTGTCACTTAACCACTGATATTCCAGTGACAGGCGTGTATTATGTATGTGGTATTATAGGTTAAATGTATGTATATATAGTGTACCATTATAAGCCTAGCATAGCAATTACTTTGTACTGTATACAAGAAACATAAGATTTAATTGTTGCTTGCAGAAAGCTCTTGTCTTCACTAACACCAGTTACATCTGCACTGTCCCATTACGTCAGCTTCGTCCCGTTACATCTGCACCGTCCCGTTACGTCAGTTTCGTCCTGTTTTCCAATCAGTTTCTGTGATCTTTGTTATAACCTACCTGTATTTATATAATTGTTCCGTTTCAGGTGGGCATTTCCGTTTGTAAAGTCACAACAATTCTTCACTGCAGGACCAGTTGTTCTTTATCTCTCTAAATTCCTTATCATTTTTCTATTTTCCCTCTTCCCTTATCATTTCTTCCATTTTCTCTCCTTCTTAAACATTTCAACTCTTTTATTTCCTTCTTAAACATTTCTACCCTTTTCTCTTCTTGTCATTTCAACTGAGCTCTCGTGTCCATATTATTTCTACCCTGTCCTCTCGTCTTCTTATCATTATACTCTTCTCTATTTTCGTATTACAATTTCTACCAATGTCTTTCCTCTCATTATCAATTCTACTATTTTGTGTCTTCTTGCTGTTTCTACCATTTCCTCACCTTCTCTATCATCTCCACCATTTTCTCACCTTCTCTATCATCTCCACCATTTTCTCACCTTCTCTATCATCTCCACCATTTTCATTCATGTATTTGCCATTTTACCGTTTTCTCAGATCGATTGCATGACGCTAACAAATAAGCTGTTTTCTGATATTTGAACATGATGACCTAAACAAGAAGGGAGTTGTTGTATGGGCCCCAGGCCTGGCGGCATCAAATAGCATCTCTGCAGATGTGTTCTTGGTGTCATGAGCAGGGAACTGGCCACCCAGCCTCACACAGGAGGCATGGAACTGGTCACCACACCTCACACAGGAGGCATGGAACTGGTCACCTCACCTCACACAGGAGGCATGGAACTGGTCACCACACAGGAGGCATGGAACTGGTCACCACACAGGAGGCATGGAACTGGTCACCACACCTCACACAGGAGGCATGGAACTGGTCACCTCACCTCACACAGGAGGCATGGAACTGGTCACCTCACCTCACACAGGAGGCATGGAACTGGTCACCTCACCTCACACAGGAGGCATGGAACTGGTCACCTCACCTCACACAGGAGGCATGGAACTGGTCACCTCACCTCACACAGGAGGCATGGAACTGGTCACCACAACTCACACAGGAGGCATGGAACTGGTCACCTCACCTCACACAGGAGGCATGGAACTGGTCACCACACCTCACACAGGAGGCATGGAACTGGTCACCACACCTCACACAGGAGGCATGGAACTGGTCACCACACCTCACACAGGAGACATGGAACTGGTCACCACACCTCACACAGGAGGCATGGAACTGGTCACCACACCTCACACAGGAGACATGGAACTGGTCACCACACACAGGAGGCATGGAACTGGTCACCACACCACACACAGGAGGCATGGAACTGGTCACCACACCTCACACAGGAGGCATGGAACTGGTCACCACACCTCACACAGTATGGAACTGGTCACCACACCTCACACAGGAGGCATGGAACTGGTCACCTCACCTCACACAGGAGGCATGGAACTGGTCACCACACCTCACACAGGAGGCATGGAACTGGTCACCACACCTCACACAGGAGGCATGGAACTGGTCACCACACCTCACACAGGAGACATGGAACTGGTCACCACACCTCACACAGGAGGCATGGAACTGGTCACCACACCTCACACAGGAGACATGGAACTGGTCACCACACACAGGAGGCATGGAACTGGTCACCACACCACACACAGGAGGCATGGAACTGGTCACCACACCTCACACAGGAGGCATGGAACTGGTCACCACACCTCACACAGTATGGAACTGGTCACCACACCTCACACAGGAGGCATGGAACTGGTCACCACACTTCACACAGGAGGCATGGAACTGGTCACCACACCTCACACAGTATGGAACTGGTCACCACACCTCACACAGGAGGCATGGAACTGGTCACCACACTTCACACAGGAGGCATGGAACTGGTCACCACACCTCACACAGGAGGCATGGAACTGGTCACCACACCTCGCACAGGAGGCATGGAACTGGCCACCCCACACAGGAGGCAGGGAACTGGCCACCCCACATCTCACAGGAGAAAGGAAACTGTCAACTCAATCTCACACACGAGGAAGGGAACTGGGCACCCGACATCACAGGAGGAAGGGAACTGGGCACACGACACCACACGAGGAATGGAACTGGGCACCCGACATCACAGGAGGAAGGGAACTGGGCACCCGACATCACAGGAGGAAGGAAACTGGGCACCAGACATCACAGGAGGAAGGGAACTGGGCACCCGACATCACAGGAGGAAGGGAACTGGGCACACGACACCACACGAGGAATGGAACTGGGCACCCGACATCACAGGAGGAAGGGAACTGGGCACCAGACATCACAGGAGGAAGGAAACTGGGCACCAGACATCACAGGAGGAAGGGAACTGGGCACCAGACATCACAGGAGGAAGGGAACTGGGCACACGACACCACACGAGGAATGGAACTGGGCACCCGACATCACAGGAGGAAGGGAACTGGGCACCAGAGATCACAGGAGAAAGGAAACTGGGCACCAGACATCACAGGAGGAAGGAAACTGGGCACCAGACATCACAGGAGGAAGGGAACTGGGCACCCGACATCACAGGAGGAAGGGAACTGGGCACACGACACCACACGAGGAATGGAACTGGGCACCCGACATCACAGGAGGAAGGGAACTGGGCACCAGACATCACAGGAGGAAGGAAACTGGGCACCAGACATCACAGGAGGAAGGGAACTGGGCACCCGACATCACAGGATGAAGGAAACTGGGCACCAGACATCACAGGAGGAAGGGAACTGGGCACCCGACATCACAGGAGGAAGGGAACTGGGCACCCGACATCACACGAGGAAGGGAACTGATCCTTCCATCTCACACGGGAGGAAGAAAACCATTTACGCCATGCTTGAAAGGCTACAATTGTGATCACTCGTCCCTCTCAAATAAGGGACCACAAGGTCCACATGGCGGCCATCTTAGGATATTCCTTCAGTTCTTACCTTTTGTATTGCTTTTTCTCAAAATTTGTAATTTAATGTCAGTCAGCTGTCTGTTATAAAGATGTGAGTGTGTACAGTCAGCTGTCTGTTATAAAGATGTGAGTTTGTACAGTCAGCTGTCTGTTATAAAGATGTGAGTGTGTACAGTCAGCTGTCTGTTGTAAAGATGTGAGTGTGTACAGTCAGCTGTCTGTTATAAAGATGTGAGTGTGTACAGTCAGCTGTCTGTTATAAAGATGTGAGTGTGTACAGTCAGCTGTCTGTTATAAAGATGTAAGAGTGTATAGTTAACTGTCTGTTATAAAGATCTAAGTGTGTACAGTCAACTGTCTGTTATAAAGATGTAAGTGTGTACAGTCAGCTGTCTTTTATAAAGATGTGAGTGTGTACAGTCATCTGTGAAAGATAGTGTAGTGATCTATGTGAGGTTCAAAGAGTAGTCATTTATGTATGTGGTTGTGATGTTGACAGGCGGGATTATGTGGTTGTGATGTTGACGGAGACGTTTATGTGGTTGTGATTTTGACAGAGAGGTTTATGTGGTTGTGATGTTGACAGAGAAGTTTATGTGGTTGTGATGTTGAAGGAGAGGTTTATGTGGTTGTAATGTTGACAAACGGGTTTATGTGGTTGTGATGTTGACAGACGGGTTTATGTGGTTGTGATGTTGGCAGGCGGGTTTATGTGGTTGTGATGTTGACAAACGGGTTTATGTGGTTGTGATGTTGACAAACGGGTTTATTTGGTTGTGATGTTGACAGACGGGTTTATGTGGTTGTGATGTTGACAGGCGGGTTTATGTGGTTGTGATGTTGACAGACGGGTTTATGTGGTATTGATGTTGACCGACAGCTGATTTTTTTATCTCAACATTCACAGCACCTAGAGACACCACTTCACATTGCAGCCAGGACAGAAGCCGGAGAAACGTGTGCCGAGATGCTGCTGAAAAGTGGTGCTGATGTGAACTCTACCCGAGAAGTAAGCACCACTACTTAGTTCAGCTTAGATAAGGGCAGCCATATTACTTTGAAGCAAATTTGTGCAAACTTGACATGGAATGTAGACAAGTTTGTTTCCAACATTTTGCTTACTTTCACTGGATTCTTGACATTCTCACTTGCATGACCTGATGGTTCCTTTTCTACCCTGGGTGTGCAGGTGTTTTTGACATATACTAACTGACACAGACTCAACATTTGGCTTGATTTTGTTGGTTGGAAACAAAAATAGAAGTGTCCTCATGTTAGTTAAAGCTCACACAAAGGCTGGATCAAATCTCCCACATATGAAATGTTTGAGACCCAGTGATGTAGCCACTTCACAGTGAACTGTTTGAGACCCAGTGATGTAGCCACTTCACAGTGAACTGTTTGAGACCCAGTGATGTAGCCACTTCACAGTGAACTGTTTGAGACCCAGTGATGTAGCCACTTCACAGTGAACTGTTTGAGACCCAGTGATGTAGCCACTTCACAGTGAACTGTTTGAGACCCAGTGATGTAGCCACTTCACAGTGAACTGTTTGAGACCCAGTGATGTAGCCACTTCACAGTGAACTGTTTGAGACCCAGTGATGTAGCCACTTCACAGTGAACTGTTTGAGACCCAGTGATGTAGCCACTTCACAGTGAACTGTTTGAGACCCAGTGATGTAGCCACTTCACAGTGAACTGTTTGAGACCCAGTGATGTAGCCACTTCACAGTGAACTGTTTGAGACCCAGTGAGGTAGCCACTTCACAGTGAACTGTTTGAGAGCCAGTGATGTAGCCACTTCACAGTGCACTGTTTCAGACCCAGTGATGTAGCCACTTCACAGTGAACTGTTTGAGACCCAGTGATGTAGCCACTTGAAAATGAACTGTTTGAGACCCAGTGATGTAACCACTTCACAGTGAACTGTTTGAGACCCAGTGATGTAGCCACTTCACAGTGAACTGTTTGAGACCCAGTGATGTAGCCACTTCACATTGAACTGTTTGAGACCCAGTGATGTAGCCACTTCACAGTGAACTGTTTGAGACCCAGTGATGTAGCCACTTCACAGTGAACTGTTTGAGACCCAGTGATGTAGCCACTTCACAGTGAACTGTTTGAGACCCAGTGAGGTAGCCACTTCACAGTGAACTGTTTGAGAGCCAGTGATGTAGCCACTTCACAGTGCACTGTTTCAGACCCAGTGATGTAGCCACTTCACAGTGAACTGTTTGAGACCCAGTGATGTAGCCACTTCAAAATGAACTGTTTGAGACCCAGTGATGTAACCATTTCACAGTGAACTGTTTGAGACCCAGTGATGTAGCCACTTCACAGTGAACTGTTTGAGACCCAGTGATGTAGCCACTTCACAGTGAACTGTTTGAGACCCAGTGATGTAGCCACTTCACAGTGAACTGTTTGAGACCCAGTGATGTAGCCACTTCACAGTGAACTGTTTGAGAGCCAGTGATGTAGCCACTTCACAGTGAACTGTTTGAGACCCAGTGATGTAGCCACTTCACAGTGAACTGTTTGAGACCCAGTGATGTAGCCACTTCACAGTGAACTGTTTGAGACCCAGTGAGGTAGCCACTTCACAGTGAACTGTTTGAGAGCCAGTGATGTAGCCACTTCACAGTGCACTGTTTCAGACCCAGTGATGTAGCCACTTCACAGTGAACTGTTTGAGACCCAGTGATGTAGCCACTTCAAAATGAACTGTTTGAGACCCAGTGATGTAACCATTTCACAGTGAACTGTTTGAGACCCAGTGATGTAGCCACTTCACAGTGAACTGTTTGAGACCCAGTGATGTAGCCACTTCACAGTGAACTGTTTGAGACCCAGTGATGTAGCCACTTCACAGTGAACTGTTTGAGACCCAGTGATGTAGCCACTTCACAGTGAACTGTTTGAGAGCCAGTGATGTAGCCACTTCACAGTGAACTGTTTGAGACCCAGTGATGCAGCCACTTCGTAGTGAACTGTTTGAGACCCAGTGATGTAGCCACTTCACAGTGAACTGTTTGAGACCCAGTGATGTAGCCACTTCACAGTGAACTGTTTGAGACCCAGTGATGTAGCCACTTCACAGTGAACTGTTTGAGACCCAGTGATGTAGCCACTTCACAGTGAACTGTTTGAGACCCAGTGATGTAGCCACTTCACAGTGAACTGTTTGAGACCCAGTGATGTAGCCACTTCACAGTGAACTGTTTGAGAACCAGTGATGTAGCCACTTCACAGTGAACTGTTTGAGACCCAGTGATGTAGCCACTTCACAGTGAACTGTTTGAGAGCCAGTGATGTAGCCACTTCACAGTGAACTGTTTGAGAGCCAGTGATGTAGCCACTTCACAATGAACTGTTTGAGACCCAGTGATGTAGCCACTTCACAGTGAACTGTTTGAGAGCCAGTGATGTAGCCACTTCACAGTGAACTGTTTGAGACCCAGTGATGTAGCCACTTCACAGTGAACTGTTTGAGACCCAGTGATGTAGCCACTTCACAGTGAACTGTTTGAGACCCAGTGATGTAGCCACTTCACAGTGAACTGTTTGAGACCCAGTGATGTAGCCACTTCACAGTGAACTGTTTGAGACCCAGTGATGTAGCCACTTCACAGTGAACTGTTTGAGAACCAGTGATGTAGCCACTTCACAGTGAACTGTTTGAGACCCAGTGATGTAGCCACTTCACAGTGAACTGTTTGAGAGCCAGTGATGTAGCCACTTCACAGTGAACTGTTTGAGAGCCAGTGATGTAGCCACTTCACAATGAACTGTTTGAGACCCAGTGATGTAGCCACTTCACAGTGAACTGTTTGAGAGCCAGTGATGTAGCCACTTCACAGTGAACTGTTTGAGACCCAGTGATGTAGCCACTTCACAATGAACTGTTTGCTGGTAAAAACTGAGCAGAGATAGGTCTGGAACAACAATAATAACATCTGAACAGATAGGACTACAAACATGAACAGATAGGACTACAAACATGAACAGATAGGACTACAAACAGGAACATATAGGACTACAAACATGAACAGATAGGACTACAAGCATAAACAGATAGGACTACAAACATGAAGAGATAGGACTACTAACATGAACAGGTACATATAGGACTACAAACATGAACAGATAGGACTACAAACATGAACAGATAAGACTACAAACATGAACAGATAGGACTACAAACATGAACAGATAGGACTACAAACATGAACAGGTACATATAGGACTACAAACATGAACAGATAGGACTACAAACATGAACAGATAAGACTACAAACATGAACAGATAGGACTACAAACATGAACAGGTACATATAGGACTACAAACATGAACAGATAGAACTACAAACATGAACAGATAGAACTACTAACATGAACAGATAAGACTACAAACATGAACAGATAGGATTACAAACATGAACGGATAGGACTACAAACATGAACGGATAGGATTACAAACATGAACGGATAGGACTACAAACATGAATGGAATACTTGATTCAGTCAGCTTCTAAAATTTAAGACCGATTGGGCTATAATAGCAACAATAGAAACTGAACAGAGATTTGCCTCCAAGAATAAACAAATTCACCTGCAAGCATAAACAAACTCACCTGCAAGCGAAAGCAAATTTACTTGCAAGAATAAACAAATTCACCTGCAAGCATAAACAAATTCACCTGCAAGCATCAGAATTTGTGGCTTGAGAGACATTTATTTTGTTATTGTTAATCTGTGAATTGTGTCTTTACAGTTTGTTCAAAAAGATTTTCTGTCCTCACTCTTGTAATGTTTGCTCAATAAGATTGTCTGTCCTCACTCTTGTAATGTTTGTTCAGTAAGATTGTCTGTCCTCACTCTTGTAATGTTTGTTCAGTAAGATTGTCTGTCCTCACTCTTGTAATGTTTGTTCAGTAAGATTGTCTGTCCTCACTCTTGTAATGTTTGTTCAGTAAGATTGTCTGTCCTCACTCTTGTAATGTTTGTTCAATAAGATTGTCTGTCCTCACTCTTGTAATGTTTGTTCAATAAGATTGTCTGTCCTCACTCTTGTAATGTTTGTTCAGTAAGATTGTCTGTCCTCACTCTTGTAATGTTTGTTCAGTAAGATTGTCTGTCCTCACTCTTGTAATGTTTGTTCAATAAGATTGTCTGTCCTCACTCTTGTAATATTTGTTCAATAAGATTGTCTACACCACCTGACTCTTGTAAAGTTTGTTCAATAAGATTGTCTGTCTTCTCTGACAGAATGGTGAAACAGCACTTCATGTCTCTGCCAGATATGGAAGATTGAGTGTCCTGAGATCACTTCTCAGGGAAGGAGCTAACCCTATGCACCAGTCAAAGGTATATATTTAGCCTGCCATCGCTTGTTCAAGTGGTGATAAGCATATTTGTTAAAAATCAGATCTTCTGCTTGTTTTGTATTGTATTATGTTTGAAATTATGACTTTTTCTATGTTTGAACTTTCAATACTAGCAGTTGTGTTTGTTGAGTCAGTTATTGTTGTTTAGATTGATTTACCATCAGGCTGGGCTTCTCAGCTTGAGTGAGAGGACAGGTCGCTATGGAGTGGCACATCAGGCTGGGGCTTCTTAGCTTGAGTGAGAGGACAGGTCGCTATGGAGTGGCACATCAGGCTGGGGCTTCTTAGCTTGAGTGAGAGGACAGGTCGCTATGGAGTGGCACATCAGGCTGGGGCTTCTTAGCTTGAGTGAGAGGACAGGTCGCTATGGAGTGGAACATCAGGCTGGGGCTTCTTAGCTTGAGTGAGAGGACAGGTCGCTATGGAGGGGCACATCAGGCTGGGGCTTCTTAGCTTGAGTGAGAGGACAGGTCGCTATGGAGTGGCACATCAGGCTGGGGCTTCTTAGCTTGAGTGAGAGGACAGGTCGCTATGGAGTGGCACATCAGGCTGGGGCTTCTTAGCTTGAGTGAGAGGACAGGTCGCTATGGAGTGGCACATCAGGCTGGGGCTTTTTGGCTACAGTGAGATTCTCTGGATGTGATCCCTGGTGTTCTATGGTACACCTTACTGGTTCTCTGTGATCCCTGGTGTTCTATAGTACATCTGACGTTCTGTTAGGCGGCTATGGACGGTTCACCTGACTAATCTGATATAGACAACGTTTGAGACAGTATACAAGATGGTTCTTTAGGTGTCTTGACCTACATCTGACGTAAGTTTGTCCATTCCTGCAGGCCAGAGCAAATGCCTGTGAAATTCAGTTACCCTTCTTCCGAACCTCTCTCTTTGAATGGGGTCAGCTTATTGTTATTTCCAGCACAGCAGAGCAGACTTGTGAAATCCCCAGTTACGTTTTTACCGAATCTCACCATTCACCCAAATTGGCACACGTGCAATTGGCCTCGAGCATAGAGGGTTAACCTTCTATTCAGCTCTCTCTGACTCAAACATAGAGGGTTAACCTTCTATCCAGCTCTCTCTGACTCATATAAACATTGCCTTTACTTTTTAATTGGTATCTAAACCTCCCCCCCCCCCCCTTTCCTATCCTGAACAACACGGACGATGATCACTAGAATTGCTGTCCCTCCTCCAATGACTGGTCCGCAGTCAGTGTCGTTATCTTGATGGCAACAATTGTAAGTCTATCCAGTTCCTCCCTGCTGAAGTCATAACAATTTCACTGGCTATCTTGTCATCATGTCAATCTAAATCTTGATGATGGTGAAGAGGAAAGAAAAGAGCAGATATATTTTTGGAGCCCAGAGAGAGACAATCTTTCACCATGTGAGTCCAGAGAGAGAGAGAGAGAGGTTTCAACAGACAATCTTTCACCATGTGAGTCCAGAGAGAGAAAGAGGTTTCGACAGACAATCTTTCACCGTGTGAGTCCAGATGTTCAGCAGCGTATCAGAAATTAATGTATCGCAATAGCAAGTGGTAGAAACAAATATAGTAGTGCGTCACGAGGAACACGCAAGAGTTGGTCATCTTAAATACTACTTTATTTGCATCGCTGGTAAGAATCCAGTGTCTTAGCAGAAGTATCTAAAAATCCAGCGTCTAACTAGAGAGATATTTGACTAGCACAGTGATCCAGCGTCTAACTAGAGAGATATTTGACTAGCACAGCGATCCAGCGTCTAACTAGAGAGATATTTGACTAGCACAGCGATCCAGCGTCTAACTAGAGAGATATTTGACTAGCACAGCGATCCAGCGTCTAACTAGAGAGATATTTGACTAGCACATCGATCCAGCGTCTAACTAGAGAGATATTTAACTAGCACAGCGATCCAACGTCTAACTAGAGAGATATTTAACTAGCACAGCGATCCAACGTCTAACTAGAGAGATATTTGACTAGCACAGCGATCCAGCGTCTAACTAGAGAGATATTTGACTAGCACAGCGATTCAGCGTCTAACTAGAGAGATATTTGACTAGCACACCGATCCAGCGTCTAACTAGAGAGATATTTGACTAGCACAGCGATCCAGCGCTTCAACGATCATTACAAGCCACTGTCAACGAGGAGAACAGGACCACGGACGAAATCACCTGGGTTGTAGAACATTCACGAATCTTTCATCCTGTTGCAATCCACATAGCGGTTCATCTATCAAGTTACTGTTTGACTATCATGTAACAGTTCATCTATCAAGTTACTGTTTGACTATCATGTAACTGTTCGTTTATAAACTTACAGTTCGCCTATCAAATTACAGTTCGTCTATCAAATCACAGTTCGACTATCAAGTTATAGTTCGTCTATCAAGCTGTAGTTTGTAATCAAGTTTCTTTTAGTTTAGTTTCGTTCATATTTCTTATAGCCAGCCAGGTTTTGTTTTGAGTGAAAATTGGGGAGTCAGTTGTGAACGTGTTTAAATAAAGTTTCATTGTTGTGTTTTATTTTCAATTAGTGACGTAGTTAATTTATTTGAAGTGAGAGTATAGTTAGTGCAGACCCCTTGCTCCATCTGCTACGGGAGGTCAACCAGCTAGAGCTGCTACAGCAAGTTGAAAGTTGGTTTGGGTTTATGATTAAGAGTTTGTCGAGATCCCTGAATTCCCCCTTCCGTTACATGTCTGACAATTCCTAAACCATGACACTGACACAACATAAAGCAAGCGTACACATATTATGTACACAATGTTAACATAACGCAAGTGTCCATATTCTATCATGTGTCTGTGTTGTGGCAGGCGGGCGAGACAGCTCTGCACATTGGAACTCGCCATTGCCATCTGGAAGTTGTGAAAATGTTGCAGGAGTTTGTGTGCCTAAAGAAGTCCCTGCATGACGCAATCACTCTGGCCAACCAACAGAACAATGTAAGTGGCCTTGAATATGTCAATCTGTTCTCTGTTTTAGGTAACACGTACTCCCGAGTGAATTCTGGGAGCACTCTGAGTTTGATAGAATCGAGAATAGGATGACTGCCACACTGAGAAGGAGATCATATCATTACATTTGACTTGCTGTACAGTCTAATACATCCAGAGTAGAAGACCGTGTGAATACAGACGAGAATAGAATCACTGCCACACTGCAAACATGTCACTGCAAACAATTAACAGTACAGTGTAGCTTTCTATGGTAGAAGACTTTCCAACTCAAAGATGCTCACAGCCCATCATTTACACAGACCATAAGTTTGTCGAATGTGGAGAGTCCTTCTAAGTTTCACAGCTATAGAAACAATAACCTATTTATGATAAATGAATAAAAGAATGAATAGCTGGTTTTCCTGTGGATCAAAAGAAGTTGTAAAAGAAGAGCTGATGCAAAAGAGATGTTACTGATATATAGGAATGCATTGCCACAGGATGATGGAGGCAGGGTCAGCTAATGCATTAACAAAAATAGATTGCATATGAAGATAGAGCAAAAATGATTTGACACAACTGTTAAACAGCAAACACTAATCAGCAGACATTTCTACAGCATTTATTATTACAAAAAAGGAATTATAAGTCCCACAGTTGAAAGTAAGAGCAGAACAAACACCAATGTGGAACATAAACACCAATGTGGAACATAAACACCAATGTGGAACATAAACACCAATGTGGAACATAAACACCAATGTGGAACATAAACACCAATGTAGAACATAAACACCAATCTGAAACATAAACACCAATGTGGAACATAAACACCAATGTAGAACATAAACACCAATCTGAAACATAAACACCAATGTGGAACATAAACACCAATGTGGAACATGAACACCAATGTGGAACATGAACACCAATGTGGAACATACACCAAACATCAATGTGGAACATGAACACCAATGTGGAACAAACACCAAACATCAATGTGGAACATGAACACCAATGTGGAAAAAACACCAAACACCAATGTAGAACATGAACACCAATGTGGAACAAACACCAATGTAGAACAAACATGCAGTTAATTTGCCCTATTGCTGTTGTCTCCCTACAGTTAATATGCCCTATTGCTGGTGCCTCTTTAACACAAACCTCAGAATTTAACATTTCTTCATTTAGAAATGTCTCAAAACTCCGTCTCCCCATTTGAGCAAATATTTTCTTGTCTGCAGGAAGGAGAGGCCCCTATCCATTGCGCTGCGGAGATCAAGAAAAGCCAGGCACACAATGATTTTGAAGACACTGACCTGGTCAAACTTCTGCTCAGCTACAACACCAATGTGTCCTACACCACCAAACTGGTAATCTATTATTGTATCATCAATAAGATCACCTCTAACATCACCATCATCCTGTATTATCTATTATTGTATCATCCATATGATCATCTCTAACATCACTATCATCTTCTATTATCTATTATTGTATCATCAATAAGATCACCTCTAACATCACCATCATCCTGTATTATCTATTATTGTATCATCAATATGATCATCTCTAACATCACTATCATCTTCTATTATCTATTATTGTATCATCAATAAGATCACCTCTAACATCACCATCATCCTGTATTATCTATTATTGTATCATCAATATGATCATCTCTAACATCACTATCATCTTCTATTATCTATTATTGTATCATCAATAAGATCACCTCTAACATCACCATCATCCTGTATTATCTATTATTGTATCATCAATATGATCATCTCTAACATCACTATCATCTTCTATTATCTATTATTGTATCATCAATATTATCACCTCTAACATCACCATCATCCTCTATTTTGTGCTCTATTGTAGAATGGTAAAAGGAGGGGGTGGGGGGGGGGGAGGATGTCTAGAGCTGGCTTCTATGTAGAACAATGTGCTTGTCCAATCGTGGTTGATGTAGCACTTTTAACATGATGAGGTTGACAAATTGATGCACAAACCTCTTCAGCCATTTATCCATATATATATAGTTGGGTACTGTGTTTCTATTATTTTTTCTTCAATATGGGATCAAATGATCCATAAACATAGGCTCTGTTACAAACATTGGTCAATCATTAGGTCAATCATTAGATTAATCATTAGGTCAATCATTAGATCAAACATTAGATCAATCATTAGATCAATCATTAGGCCAACCATCAGGTAAGTCCTTAGGTCAATCATTAGACCAATCATTAGGTCAATCATTAAGATCAATCATTAGGTTAATCATTAGGTTAATGATTTGATCAATCATTTCGCCAACCATTAGGTCAATCATTAGATCAATCATTAGGTTAATCATTATGTTAATCATTTGATCAATCATTTGGCCAACCATTAGGTCAACCATTAGATCAACCATTTGGTCAACAATAGGGTTAACCATTTGTTTAATTACTAAGCTAATCATTATGTCAATAATGGGGCAATAATTATATACATTAGGTCAATCATTTGGTCAGTCATTACATACAATAGATCAATAATTAGGTCATTCATAAGTCAATCATTACCTAGGTCAAAATGGTATTCATCCAAAATTGCTATTTAAAATTAGAGACCAACTAGCAAAAACTATTGGCTTTATTATGTTCTCAGTCACTTGCAAAAAGGAGCAAGTAAGTGATAGTCAAACTGTATAAAGCATTAGTTAGACCTAGATTGGAGTACTGTGTACAGGTGTGGAGTCCTTATCATAGAAGGGATATAAACATGCTGGAAAGAATTTTTTTTAAAAGCAACAAAGATGATAGTGGGATTCCAGAATTACAGTTATGAGGAAAGTCTCAGAAAAACTGGCCTATAGTGTCTAGAAGAGAGAATAATTTGAGGTGACTAAATACAGATTTATAAGACAATGAAAGGAAACGATAAATTAGAATATAACAAGTTTTTAAAAAAATACAACCACCCACAAAAACAAGAGGGCATAGCTACAAATTGACTAAAGAAAGGTCCAGATTAGATATTAGGAAATATTTGTTTTTAGCCAGACAGTGGGGAATGCTTGGAATGCATTGCCCTTGGAAGTAGTGCGGCAGGGGCAGTTACATTAGGTTAGCTCTATTTCTGACATTCTTAAGTGTCAAAAAGCTAAATTAATGTATGTAAGTGTTGCAGAATTAAATCTACTTCAGTGGCAGGGAAGACAAACATCTACATGGAGTAGGGATACTGGTGCATAAAGACACAGCCAGATGCATATTGGGTTGCCGCCCAATATCTAGCCGTCTTATCACCTTACGGCTAAAGGCAGCACCGTTTAACATTACCATAATACAGTGCTACGCACCCACTGCAGACTACGAAGATTGTGAAATAGAGGCATTCTATGATCAACTTCAAAGTCTGATACACGAAATGCCAAAAAAATACATATTGGTAGTCCAGGGGGATTGGAATGCAAAAATTGGAGAAGATGCAGTCCACGACTGGAGGGGAACATGTGGACCATACGGAAATAAAGAAACCAATGACCGGGGCCTCAGACTCCTAGAATTTGCAAGATGCAACCAGCTGTTGGTGGCAAATACGTTTGGGTTAAACAAGCTGTCGAGACGCTGGACATGGCATAACCCAAGCAATGAAGCGCATAGCCAGATCGACTATATACTGGTCCAGAGGAGGTTCCGATCGAGCATCAACACCGACAAAACAAGAAGTTTCCCCGGAGCTGACATAGGAAGTGACCACGATCTGGTTATGATGACCATGCGTCTGCGATTGGAGGGAGTCGCAAAGAAGGAAGCGACCACGACCTGGTTATGATGACCATGCGTCTGCGATTGGAGGGAGTCGCAAAGAAGGAAGCGACCACGACCTGGTTATGATGACCATGCGTCTGCGATTGGAGGGAGTCGCAAAGAAGGAAGCGACCACGACCTGGTTATGATGACCATGCGTCTGCGATTGGAGGGAGTCGCAAAGAAGGAAGCGACCACGACCTGGTTATGATGACCATGCGTCTGCGATTGAAGGGAGTCGCAAAGAAGGAAGCGACCACGATCTGGTTATGATGACCATGCGTCTGCGATTGAAGGGAGTCGCAAAGAAGGAAGCGACCACGATCTGGTTATGATGACCATGCGTCTGCGATTGAAGGGAGTCGCAAAGAAGGATGTGACCACGATCTGGTTATGATGACCATGCGTCTGCGATTGAAGGGAGTCGCAAAGAAGGATGCGACCACGATCTGGTTATGATGACCTTGAGTCTGCGATTGAAGGGAGTCGCAAAAAAGGATGTGACCACGATCTGGTTATGATGACCATGCGTCTGCGATTGAAGGGAGTCGCAAAGAAGGATGCGACCACGATCTGGTTATGATGACCTTGAGTCTGCGATTGAAGGGAGTCGCAAAGAAGGAAGTGACCACGATCTGGTTATGATGACCTTGAGTCTGCGATTGAAGGGAGTCGCAAAGAAGGATGTGACCACGATCTGGTTATGATGACCATGCGTCTGCGATTGAAGGGAGTCGCAAAGAAGGATGTGACCACGATCTGGTTATGATGACCATGCATCTGCGATTGAAGGGAGTCGCAAAGAAGGATGTGACCACGATCTGGTTATGATGACCATGTGTCTGCGATTGAAGGGAGTCGCAAAGAAGGATGCGACCACGATCTGGTTATGAGGACCGTGCGTCTGCGATTGAAGGGAGTCGCAAAGAAGGAAGCGACCACGATCTGGTTATGATGACCATGCGTCTGCGATTGAAGGGAGTCGCAAAGAAGGATGCGACCACGATCTGGTTATGATGACCATGCGTCTGCGATTGAAGGGAGTCGCAAAGAAGGAAGCGACCACGATCTGGTTATGATGACTATGCGTCTGCGATTGAAGAGAGTCGCAAAGAAGGATGCGACCATGATCTGGTTATGATGACCATGCGTCTGCGATTGAAGGGAGTCGCAAAGAAGGATGCGACCACGATCTGGTTATGATGACCATGCGTCTGCGATTGAAGGGAGTCGCAAAGAAGGAAGCGACCACGATCTGGTTATGATGACCATGCGTCTGCGGTTGAAGGGAGTCGCAAAGAAGGATGTGACCAGGCTAAAGTTTGACCTGGACAAACTAATGGACCCAAAAATCACCGAAGTGTTCCAAGCAAGGGTAGGAGGGAGATTTGCGCCACTGTTGGCTCTCAGAGAGGGACTGGATACAGATACAGTTACATAGTCCCTTAACGCAGCTCTCATAGATACTGCAACAGAGATCCTGGGATGCCACAAAACAAAAAAGAAGCCATGGGTGAGCAAAAACATTCTAGACCTGTGTGATAAAAGAAGGTCACTGAAAAAATACAATCACCCACCTGAGGAGGTCGGCAGTTATAAAGATGTCAAGAAAGCCATACAACAAAAGATGAGAGAGGCGAAAGAAGCGTGGATATGTGAGCAATGCGCAAACATCGAAGAGAGACTAAACAGAAATGATGCTAAAGGAGCATACAAGGTGGTCAAAGAACTGGTAACACCAAGACAAAGTGTAGGCAGTGTTGCAGAATTAAATTAGTGTAGGGGCTAAGTGTTGCAGAATTTCAGTTTTTAATCTGTCCAAGATGATTCTGTTGAATATCTTGCCTAGCACTGACATCAATGTAATCCCCCTATAATTGCTGCAGTTTGCCAGGTCCTCCCTTCTTATGCAGTTTAATCAGATGTCCTTCTTCCCATTCTATGGGCACTCTCTCCTTTTCCCATTCTGTTGGCACTCTCCCCTTTTCCCATTCTGTTGGCACTCTCCCCTTTTCCCATATCTTCTAGAATAATCCTTACAATGTATCAGTGGCCTTATCTATATCTGCTATTATGGCGTTTGTTGCTATTCCATTTGGTCCTGCCGCTTTCCCTTTCTTGGGTTTGGATATGGCCCTTTGGATTTCTATCTTACTTGGTAGGTTGCTGTCCAAGTTCAGGATCTCCTCTGCTGGTAGGATGTTTGATGCTTCTTGTGGTGGAGGTCTGTTTAGACTTTCTTTGAAATACTCCCCATCGTTTCTTTTGTTCCTCCGACGATGTCAATATCCTGCCTTCTCTAACTTTGATTGGTTTGTCTGTCTGTATATATCTATTTGTCATTTTCTTTGTTAATGAGTAGAGATGTCTCATATTTCCTCTCTCTGCTGTCTCTTCTGCCCGCTGCGCCAGCTTGTTAGTATATTCCTTTTTATTTTTCCTTATACATGTCTTGACCTTTTTGTCTGTAACAGTATAATTACTCTGTGCTTTGTCTGTAACAGTATAATTACTCTGTGCTTTGTCTGTAACAGTGTAATTACTCTGTGCTTCTGCTTTGGTGGCTCGGGTTTGGCAGTTGTTGAGTATAACTTTCTTCTTTTTATTTTCTTCTATTTTATGTAATGTCTCTGTTGTGATCCATTCTTGTTAGTTTCTTTTAAATTCCACAGTTACTTCACATGTCTTATTCCCCATCTCTTTAGCCTGGTCCCACATCTCTTTAGCCTGGTCCCACATCTCTTTAGCCTGGTCCCACATACTATTAATGTCCCTTTCTTCATCCTCATATAGCTCTTGTAGCACTTGGTATCTGTTATTAAGTTTGAAGCTAAATTCTTTCTTCTTCTCCTGGTGTTGCAATAAGTGTATGTTATATCTTCTTCTCCTGCACTCTCTACTGGGTACTTTTTTCAACCTAGCCCTGACAATGACGTTGTGTTGTGAACCTAGATTAACTTGAACTTGTCAAATACTTTTTCAGCCAATTTTTGGCTATGCGAGAATAAGTTTCCAGTTTCAATCTTTTCTGCTCCACAGGGATCTGTTACACTACGCATAACACATTATGATGATGTGCTCATGTGTTTCATCTATGGTAACTCTAGTTTTGTGTGATTCTCAGAGACATGATGATGATGGTGTGTTCGATCTCTGGTAACTTGTGTTGTGTGATTCTCCAGTGTTTAATCTCTGGTAACTCGTGTTGTGTGATTCTCTAGTGTTCGATGTCTGGTAACTCGTGTTGTATGATTCTCCAGTGTTTGATCTCTGGTAACTCGTGCTGTGTGATTCTCCAGTGTTCAATCTCTGGTAACTCGTATTGTGTGATTCTCCAGTGTTCGATGTCTGGTAACTCGTGTTGTATGATTCTCCAGTGTTCTATCTCTGGTAACTCGTGTTGTGTGATTCTCTAGTGTTCGATCTCTGGTAACTCGTGTTGTGTGATTCTCTAGTGTTAGATCTCTGGTAACTCGTGTTGTGTGATTCTCCAGTGTTTGATCTCTGGTAACTCGTCTTGTGTGATTCTCTAGTGTTCGATCTCTGGTAACTCGTGTTGTGTGATTCTCCAGTGTTTGATCTCTGGTAACTCGTTTTATGTGATTCTCCAGTGTTCGATCTCTGGTAACTCGTGTTGTGTGATTCTCCAGTGTTTGATCTCTGGTAACTCGTGTTGTGTGATTCTCCAGTGTTCGATCTCTGGTAACTCGTATTGTGTGATTCTCCAGTGTTCGATCTCTGGTAACTCGTGTTGTGTGATTCTCCAGTGTTCGATCTCTGGTAACTCGTTTTGTGCGATTCTCCAGTGTTTAATCTCTGGTAACTGGTGTTGTGTGATTCTCCAGTGTTTAATCTCTGGTAACTGGTGTTGTGTGATTTTCCAGTGTTCGATCTCTGGTAACTGGTGTTGTGTGATTCTCCAGTGTTCGATGTCTGTTAACTCGTTTTGTGTGATTCTCCAGTGTTCGATCTCTGGTAACTGATGTTGTGTGATTCTCCAGTGTTCGATGTCTGTTAACTCGTTTTGTGTGATTCTCCAGTGTTCGATCTCTGGTAACTCCTGTTGTGTGATTCTCCAGTGTTCTATCTCTGGTAACTCGTTTTGTGTGATTCTCCAGTGTTCGATGTCTGGTAACTCGTATTGTGTGATTCTCCAGTGTTCGATGTCTGGTAACTCGTTTTGTGTGATTCTTCAGTGTTTGATCTCTGGTAACTCTAGTGTTGTGTGATTCTCCAGACACATGAAAGTTGTCTGCACTATTGTGCCAGGGCTGGAAATGCGGATGTCATGTTGGAAATTGTAAAACATTTGGGACCACAAATTCAAGCAATTGTTAATAAACAGTCCAAGGTAAGATCTGTGGATGAAAGACAACTTGGGAGAAAGGTGTAGCTGTTTTAATAAGATTTCTTCATTTAATGCAAATGTTTATTTGAATGTTAACATAAAATTATAAGAAATGGATCATTCTCCATGACTTTAACCTGATAGCAAATGTTCCATTAAACGTATCATTCTCCGTGACTTTAACCTGATAGCAAATGTTCCATTAGATGGATCATTCTCCATGACTTTAACCTGATAGCAAATGTTCCATTAGATGGATCATTCTCCGTGACTTTAACCTGATAGCAAATGTTCCATTAAACGGAGCATTCTCCGTGACTTTAACCTGATAGCAAATGTTCCATTAAACGGAGCATTCTCCGTGACTTTAACCTGATAGCAAATGTTCCATTAAACTTATCATTCTCCATGACTTTAACCTGATAGCAAATGTTCCATTAAACGTATCATTCTCCGTGACTTTAACCTGATAGCAAATGTTCCATTAGATGGATCATTCTCCGTGACTTTAACCTGATAGCAAATGTTCCATTAAACGGAGCATTCTCCGTGACTTTAACCTGATAGCAAATGTTCCATTAGATGGATCATTCTCCATGACTTTAACCTGATAGCAAATGTTCCATTAAATGGATCATTCTCCGTGACTTTAATCTGATAGTAAATCTTCCATTAAATGTATCAAATGTGCATACAAATTTGACTGTTTTACTTTTAGAATGGCCAGTCTCCATTACTGGTGGCTAGCGAGCAAGGTCATTTAGACATTGTTAAAATACTATTGAAGAATCAAGCAAGGGTTGACATTTTTGATGAGGTGAGAATAGTATAATGTCATATATTTGTTAATTGTTGTTGAGTCTTGATGTTAAATCTTCATGATAAAACCATTGATTCTTTCTCTGCTTTAATAGGTGCAATATGGCCTCAACTGACTGTAGCTGGCCTATCTCCTCTCTCTAATGGGCCTTAGGGTTCAAGCCAGTGATAATTCTTTCAGATATGTTTATATGAAATACCTGCACTTCTATCCAAAGCTGTCATTTCTATTTAAAGCTGTCATTTCTATCCAAAGCTGTTATTTCTATCCAAAGCTGTCATTTCTACCCAAAGCTGTCATTTGTAAACAAATTTGAAGATGAAATTTAACAAATAAATATGCTTTGATATCAGGACTTTTCAGTTCGATCATTTGCATGATTGTAAACAAAATAATTATGAATTTGACCAGAAAGTTCTGGAAGATGTTGACAAAAATGTTCATTCAAGAATAAAGTGCCCTTTGAAGATTGTAGCTGTTACGATTAGAAGAAACATTCTGGAGCAAGGACTGATAGTTTGACCTTGATAAATGCTCAAATTAATGGAAGTGTCAGATAGGCACCTGAAGGCTGCTCTAGCTGTCTCACCATCTATTCTCGACTTGAGAATGTTGTCTTGCAAGCTTACCATTGGCTCAATGATGACTTGGCATCATTCTTAATTCTCACCAAGAAGCACAAACCAAACATTGCATACAACATTTCATACAACATTTCCCTACTGACGTCATTTATTAGCTGTTTGTTTATCTTGAGCTCACGCATTTCCCAGGATAGTTTGACGAGGTCTGCCTCTTCATGTAAGTGCGGTAGGCTCTGGTTGTTGTAGGGATGATGTAAGTGTAGTAGGCTCTGGTTGTTGTAGGGATGATGTAAGTGTAGTAGGCTCTGGTTGTTGTAGGGAGGATGTAAGTGTAGTAGGCTCTGATTGTTGTAGGGATGATGTAAGTGTGGTAGGCTCTGATTGTCATATTGATGATGTAAGTGTGGTAGGCTCTGATTGTTGTATGGATGATGTAAGTGTGGTAGGCTCTGATTGTTGTATGGATGATGTAAGTGTGGTAGGCTCTGATTGTCATATGGATGATGTAAGTGTGGTAGGATCTGGTTGTTGTAGGAATGATGTAAGTGTGGTAGGCTCTGATTGTCATATTGATGATGTAAGTGTGGTAGGCTCTGGTTGTTGTAGGGATGATGTAAATGTGGTAGGCTCTGATTGTCATATTGATGATGTAAGTGTGGTAGGCTCTGATTGTCATATTGATGATGTAAGTGTGGTAGGCTCTGATTGTCATATGGATGATGTAAGTGTGGTAGGCTCTGATTGTCATATGGATGATGTAAGTGTGGTAGGCTCTGATTGTCATATTGATGATGTAAGTGTGGTAGGCTCTGATTGTCATATTGATGATGTAAGTGTGGTAGGCTCTGATTGTCATATGGATGATGTAAGTGTGGTAGGCTCTGATTGTTGTATGGATGATGTAAGTGTGGTAGGCTCTGATTGTCATATGGATGATGTAAGTGTGGTAGGCTCTGATTGTCATATTGATGATGTAAGTGTGGTAGGCTCTGATTGTCATATGGATGATGTAAGTGTGGTAGGCTCTGATTGTCATATGGATGATGTAAGTGTGGTAGGCTCTGATTGTCATATTGATGATGTAAGTGTGGTAGGCTCTGATTGTCATATGGATGATGTAAGTGTGGTAGGCTCTGATTGTTGTATGGATGATGTAAGTGTGGTAGGCTCTGATTGTTGTAGGGATGATGTAAGTGTGGTAGGCTCTGATTGTCATATGGATGATGTAAGTGTGGTAGGATCTGGTTGTTGTAGGGATGATGTAAGTGTGGTAGGCTCTGATTGTCATATTGATGATGTAAGTGTGGTAGGCTCTGGTTGTTGTAGGGATGATGTAAGTGTGGTAGGCTCTGATTGTCATATGGATGATGTAAGTGTGGTAGGCTCTGGTTGTTGTAGGGATGATGTAAGTGTGGTAGGCTCTGATTGTTGGGAAATTGTTTGATTTATTGTATACCAGCTGGGGTATTCGGTTTTGCCAGGGATACAAGAATTTAAGTTTCAGTGATTCATCCTCACAGCACTCCATCAACGGCCCCTTAACCCCCAAGCTGGGACATTTTTACACAATTTTCCAATTTGTGCACCACTTTGATGAATTCCCAACTGTACACCAGACCTAGTGCTGCCATGACACTGTCTCATGCTGCTTCACACTATGATTGTTGGACACAATCTATTCAATGGTCGCAACATTCATATTGTCTTGTACTGTAAATATTTCAAACGTGCAGGTTCTTGCAGCATTGAACGACAAAGTTCAAAGCACTCACACTTTCACTGTCATTGGTTGAGACAAAAGAGGGCACTGTCCCCTCATCAATAGATTCAGATTAATGTCCATCTTAAAACTTAACACTACTAGACAAACATATTGAAGTATCGTTTTTGTCATCACTAACATTAGCGATCATAAAATCTCACCATTCTATAACTTTGTCTGATCATAGAATCTCACCTAAATGGAACTTTGTCTGATCATAAAATCTCACCATTCCAGAACTTTTTACTGTATAAGTTTGTTGTGGATTAATTCATGGCTGAAAACTGAAACTGAAAAAATTTATAAAAATTCAAATAAGAGAAAACCACACATTTTCATAAACAACTCGTGATGTTTGTAGGAACTTTTTCTCGGAGTGGAAAGTAAAATCTTTAAACTTCAAACAGGAAACACAATAATAAATTTTAGAAAAATGTTGAATGGAAAACAAATTGGAATTTGTGTACACGATCGCTTAACCCACGTTGGCTTGTTAATTTATGAAAAAATTCCTCAGCTGATGTATCAGCTCCAGGCAGTGAATCAGTCAATTGACCTGAAACATTCTTCTTCTTCTTCTTCTTCTTCGTTCGTTCTCAATCTCCCACTACCAAACCCTGAAAGAGTAAGTAGGCGAATGTAGTCCAGAGAACAGAATGCGTTATGTTGTAGTTTACAGCTTGGCTGCGATATTTGCACCTTGCGGTCCAACACATCCGACTTCAGCAAGCATTTTTTGAGTACCGGGTCAGCATTATTTCTTCGATCCCTTTTCCTTAGCCAGCATGCCCCGCTGCAGCCTGTTATCCAGGATCACCGCGTGGAGGTGTAGAAGGGTCTTGGCAGCTATGGTTCGCTGGCCCTGACGCTAGCAGTCAGCTATGGGTTGCTGACCACTGCAGCTCATGTGCTGCTCAGCATCTTGATCCCCCTGAAACATTCAATACCATTCATTATTCTTTCTATTTAGACTTTTCTTAAGCAAACCTAAAATTTTTCCCACAAGCTTTAGACTATTTAGAATTACTTTTGTTTATCTTCATACTCCACTTCCTAATATTACTAACAGGTTTACCTTTATACTCCCCTATCTAATATTAATTTTGTTTACCTTTATACTCCACTATCTAATATTACTTTTGTTTACCTTTATGCTCCACTATCTAATATTACTTTTGTTTACCTTTACACTCCACTATCTAATATTACTTTTGTTTACCTTTATGCTCCACTATCTAATATTACTTTTGTTTACCTTTACATTCCACTATCTAATATTACTTTTGTCTACCTTTATGCTCCACTATCTAATATTACTTTTGTTTACCTTTATGCTGCACTATCTAATATTATTTTTGTTTATCTTTACACTCCATCATCTAATATTACTGGTAGGTTTGTCTTTGTGTTCCAGTATCTGGGGCCAAAGATGCAGCAATGAATGAGCTGACAGCAGCCTCATAGCGACTCATAGCTAGCTTCTTGCATCAGGGTCAGTGACTCATAGCTAGCTTCTTGCATCAGGGTCAGTGACTCATAGCTAGCTTCTTGCATCAGGGTCAGTGACTCATAGCTAGCTTCTTGCATCAGGGTCAGTGACTCATAGCTAGCTTCTTGCATCAGGGTCAGTGATCTATAACCGATCAAGACACTATTCTCCCTCCAAGTGACGGCTATTTAAACTACGACACAATGTTAGAAGAAGTGTTCCAGCATCTAATATGTGTCGCTTACGTTAGTGTTGACGACTTCGAGAGTGACGCCTTTGAATGAATGAATGATGTTAGTGTTGATGACCTCCAGAGTGACGCCTATGAATGAATGAATTATGTTAGTGTTGATGACCTCCAGAGTGACGCCTATGAATGAATGAATGATGTTAGTGTTGATGACCTCCAGAGTGACGCCAATGAATGAATGATGTTAGTGTTGATGACCTCCAGAGTGACGCCAATGAATGAATGATGTTAGTGTTGATGACCTCCAGAGTGACCTCCAGAGTGACGCCAATGAATGAATGATGTTAGTGTTGACTATATCTTATTCAAGGTCTCAATATCTTTGTCAATTTTCTCACTGGACATTGGCCACATTCGTCTCCTCAGATATGAGTGCAAGGGCCGTCCTGAAGTGCGTGTGACGTGTGCGGCTGTCATGAGTGCAAGGGCCGTCCTGAAGTACGTGTGACGTGTGCGGCTGTCATGAGTGCTAGGGCCGTCCTGAAGTGCGTGTGACGTGTGCGGCTGTCATGAGTGCAAGGGCCGTCCTGAAGTACGTGTGACGTGTGCGGCTGTCATGAGTGCTAGGGCCGTCCTGAAGTGCGTGTGACGTGTGCGGCTGTCATGAGTGCAAGGGCCGTCCTGAAGTACGTGTGACGTGTGCGGCTGTCATGAGTGCAAGGGGCCTTGCTGAAGTACGTGTGACGTGTGCGGCTGTCATGAGTGCTAGGGGCCGTCCTGAAGTGCGTGTGACGTGTGCGGCTGTCATGAGTGTGAGGGCCGTCCTGAAGTGCGTGTGACGTGTGCGGATGTCATGAGTGCTAGGGGCCGTCCTGAAGTACGTGTGACGTGTGCGGCTGTCATGAGTGCTAGGGGCCGTCCTAAAGTACGTGTGACGTGTGCGGCTGTCATGAGTGCAAGGGCCGTCCTGAAGTGCGTGTGACGTGTGCGGCTGTCATGAGTGCTAGGGGCCTTGCTGAAGTACGTGTGACATGTGCGGCTGTCATGAATGCTAGGGGCCTTGCTGAAGTACGTGTGACGTGTGCGGCTGTCATGAGTGCAAGGGCCGTCCTGAAGTACGTGTGACATGTGCGGCTGTCATGAATGCTAGGCTAACACCGGTGGTGGCTCATTCTGGTCAGTTCGGAGACGGAGTATGATAACTTGGTCATTTCTGGACAATAGGAAGTATCCGTTATCTGCATGGTGCCTGGGGTGTTCTTCCTCCTACTTTACTTTGTAATGCCCTTTAATGATGGCTTCTGCTTCCTGATAGTTGACGAGGTATTCTTCCTGTATCAGTTTTGTTCCCTCTTTAGCTAGACTGTCGGCCTCCTCGTTTCCTTTGATGTTATGCTGTGATCGTATACACTGAAGCTTTCTGGAACACTTAATACATTTACACCAAGGCTGCCCTCACTTTGTTCAGTTCAGTGTTCCTGTGGGATTTGAGTGCTGTTATGTTATCCAAAATAGACTACACACTAGCCAGAGAGAGACAAAGACCAGACTTTACAGAGTGTTTCCCAGCATCATTATGGTCACCGATCATCATCCTGTTGTACTAACTCAAATACCTACTTTCTAAAGCAAACACAAGTTGCAAAGACAGATATACGTCAGAAATATGGCAAAACGTGAGGAGGAAACAACCCCAAAGATATACAACGTGAAATGAAAGACATATTCGAGGCTCTTACAGTAACAACTGGCAATGTAACGAAGGAGTGGCAGTGATTCAAATCATCACTGATGAACACAGTGAACGCGCCAGAAAGAAACTTGGACAATTCCAGAAGAAAAGAACGGCCTGGTGGAATCAACAGGTATAGGGAGCAATACAAGCTAAGACAAAAGTATACAAGAAGTGGTTGAAATGGAAGTCACACGAAGATGACACAATCTACAGACTCGCAAGAACGCATTCGTAAACCATAATCAAGAACTCCAAAGCAGACGCTTGGAATAAATACGGCGAACAATTAGCGCTGAGGTGTAGGAAGACGAGAGATTTCTTGAAAAGTGTCAGGGCAATGAGAGTTAGAGACGACAGCTTTAACCGCACCATAATTATAAGCGACAACCACGGGACGCAGATTTTCTATCCATAATAAAGGAAGACACAATGGAGAGAATATTTCCTAGAACTCCTAAACCCAAATGGTACGCAGAGGCACTCCATACATAGAAGTTCAAACACAGGAAAAACAAGGCCCAAAATATTAATCCAGGTGATTGAGGAAGTCCTTAAGAAAAGCCCAAATCATAAAGCTGCAGGTGTGGACGGAATAACCTGCAATACAATTGAAGCTTGTGAATACCTAGGAATAGAATGGCTACATAGAATATTCTCAGCTGCTTGGGAGCAAAGTAGAGTCCCCGAAGACTGGCAGAAAGGTATCATTGTGCCAATCTGGAAAAAACAAAGATAACAAAAAAGAGTGCAATACCTACCGGGTGATATCGCTTCTAAGCCACACAGGAAAACTGTACGCAAAAATCCTGGAGCAGAAAATTTAGCTTATCTTAGAACCACAGCTGAGTGGGGCTCAATTTGGTTTCCGACGAGGTAGGAGCTGCACAGACGTTCTATTCACCCTGAGACAACTAAGCGAAACAAACATCGAATACGATCGGAAACTCAACATGGCTTTCATAGATCAAGAAAAGGCTTTCGATAGAGTTGACAGAAATAAACTATGGGTCATCCTAGACGACTACGGAGTACAGAGACAGGAGAATATTAGAGCACTGTACCAAGGGGGTCAAAGTATAGTAAGAACAACAGATGGTCTGACCGAAACAAGGGAGATAACAACCGGGGTGGGACAAGGGTGTGTGTTGTGGCCCCTACTCTTCAACACTTATTTGGACAGAATAACGCTGGGGGCCAAAAGAGGGCATCTGGCAAGAAATGCAGAGGAAGAAAGGACAGAGGCTGATTGGTTAAACTAATTCCTTTTTGCAGATGATCAATGTCTACTTTACAAGAGTGAAGATGACCTGCAGCAACATCTGACTGTGCTCAACTCTGTGTGTGAGAGATACAGTATGAGAATTAACACATCCACAACAAAAACTAGGCAGATAAGAAGAGCGTCTGAAAACATGAACATTACGGTAAACGGGACCGAGATCAAACAAGTGCAGGAGTTCAAGTACTTGGGCAGTGTTTTCACAGAGGACGGAGGTTTAGATAGGGAAATTGAGATCAGGTGCCAAAAAGTAAATGCAATTGTATACCGTCTGTCACCATTATTGAAACACTCTAACATAAACATGTCCACAACAAGACTGCTAATCAACAGTATATTCATGCCAACTCTCTGTTACCAGGGCCAAACATGGACGTTAACCAAAACTCTAGAGAGAAAGATCACAACATGAAACAATCAACGTAACTAGGAGAGACAGAATGTGCAATGAGGATATGAGAAGAATAATTGAAGCAAGACCCCGAATATATTGATGAAGAGAGATCAAGTGGTTTGGTCACCTAATGAGAATCCTGACCAACTACCCCTGTCCGCCTGTAGGGCCCGACAGTCGCGTTTTCGCAACCATGGCAGACCGAAAACTAGATGGATAGGAAATGTTTAGGATATTCTAAATCGTCATGGGATTACGACTACTCCAGCGACTTGTCTGGCCATGGACAGAAAACTATGGCTCCCCACGCCGGCTCATCGCATAAGTGGATAAGGCAAGACAAGACTAGATAAGATAAGACAAGGTAAGGTAAGATAAGATAAGATAAGATAAGATAAGATAAGATAAAATAAGATAAGATAAGACAAGATAAGACAAGACAAGATAAGACAAGACAATATACGGCTCACCCCACATTAGTTCAGTGTTCTTGTGGGATTTGAGTGACGTGATGGTTCACTCCACATTAGTTCAGTGTTCTTGTGGGATTTGAGTGACGTCATGGTTCAATCCACATTAGTTCAGTGTTCTTGTGGGATTTGAGTGACGTGATGGTTCACTCCACATTAGTTCAGTGTTCTTGTGGGATTTGAGTGACGTGATGGCTCACTCCACATTAGTTCAGTGTTCTTGTGGGATTTGAGTGACGTGATGGCTCACTCCACATTAGTTCAGTGTTCTTGTGGGATTTAAATGACGTGATGGCTCACTCCACATTAGTTCAGTGTTCTTGTGGGATTTAAGTGACGTGATGGCTCACTCCACATTAGTTCAGTGTTCTTGTGGGATTTAAGTGACGTGATGGCTCACTGCACAATAGTTATTATCAAGATTTTCCCATGTATATAGTTGCTGTGTTGTGTTGTGCTGTGTTGTGTTGTGAGTTGTGTTGTGTTGCAATCTTAAGATATTCTAATTCAACTCTGAAGCTGCTTGTGGTTATAGATTGGGTTAGCCCATTGTTTGGTCTCATCCCCACTTCTCCATCATCATGGGTGGTGCTTGTAACCGAACCATCTGTTTAGGTACATGCCCATCTTTCTCTTGCATAAATCACTTAATGTACTCTTCTGTAATTCACTTTCTCTTCAGGTCTGTTGGTAATCCTTTTTCTTTAACCCCTTCTATCTTTTTCTTTTTTTTGTGAGGGTATTTATAAATTTTGAGTCTGAATGGCTACATTTTTTTCTTATTATTAAAAAAATAATTCCCAAGCAGCACGGCAAAACTGCCCTTCACCTGGCAGCAGAAAATGGCCATGAACAAGTTGCTGATATGTTACTGTATCACAAGGCATTTGTCAATGCAAAGTCAAAGCATGGATTAACTCCTCTTCATCTGGCAGCAGCCAATGGAAACGTGGCTCTTGTTAAGTTACTGGTCAGCAAGCATGGAGCCACCATTGATGCCCTCACTTTGGTATGTTAATCTTTCATTCAAAATTTGTGATTTATCATAACAGCTGATGGAATAAATGGTGTTACAAATTGCTTAATGATGCTTTGAATAGTTAAATTTGAACACGTTATTAGTTTATCCATAGAAGATAAAAACGTATGAATATAAAAATGTATTTAATATAGACATGTATGAAGATGAAAATGTATAAAGATGAAAATGTATACAAAATTATAAACAATTAAAGTGTATCATTAAATGGAAATAGTTAGAACAAATGAAAAAATTAAGTTAAAGTATACAATACAATTAAGTATATAATAAAATTATTTAAAACTGTAATAAAATCATTAGAGGATAAATTGAGAGTGACCCAGGCCTCCCTTAAGAGACGCTTGGTCGGAATCACTCTCTGGAACCATCATATGCAAGGTCTCTACAATTCTGACATAAGACTATTGTCCCTGGTGAAGGATGCGGTAATCCATGCAGAAAAGGCAAAACATAGATGGGCAGGTCACATGTTGCGTCGACACGATAATCGATTGAGCACAACGACAGCAGTCTGGTACCTCTGAGGTAAGAAGAAACCGTAGGGATGACCTCTAATGTGTTGGTCAGACTACCTTGCTGAACGCTACAACATCTGAGATGCCTCTAGAGGAGCACTTACAACGCACTGGACTTCCATGTCCTAAGATAGGGTCAGCTGGAGACAAAGTTGGGACCCGCAGCTATGCTGAGGAATGGGTAATCAAGATCAAGATGCCCACATCAGCTCATGATGAAGAGGTATAATACTCTAGAGAAGCACAACAAAGGCCAGAGATAGTGTCGTAGAAATGGGAGAGTGGAATGTGGTTGTTGGGCTCTGAGGGGGGACATGGTTGGGCTGGGTACTAGGATGTTGGCATGGGCTCTGAGGGGGATATAGTTGGGAAGAATGGGCTGGGTACTGGGAATGTTGGCATGGGCTCTGAGGGGGATATAGTTGGGCTGGGTACTAGGAATGTTGGCACGGGCTCTGAGGGGGACATAGTTGGGCTGGGTACTAGGAATGTTGGCATGGGCTCTGAGGGGGAATATAGTTGGGATAAATGGTCTGGGTACTCAGACTTAAAGAGGACAAACACTTGTAGACTTCAGCCACCTGGAACAGCTACATAATAACAAACCTGGAATCAAGTCCTGGATAGAAGGAAATACACATGGAAAAGTCTTGGGAATAAGGGGAGATATGAAATAGATTGTAAGATGGTTAAAACAAAATATGGAAACCAAGTTAATAAACCAATTGCCTACCCTGGTGTGGATGCTGATTCAGATCACAATTTGCTTATTATGAAATGTCAACTGAGATTGAAGAAACAAGGGAAGGGGAAATCACAAAAACTAGCAAAGTGCAATTTAAGTGCTTTAAACAAGTTGGAGAACAGAGTTAAATTCACAAATTCTGTGAATCATACTTTCGGGACAAAACATGGACTGAAGATATCATTCAACAGTGGCAGAATATCAAAGAGGCAGCAGAGACAACATTGGGTAACAAGAAAGCAGAAAACAAGAAGCCGTGGGTAACAACTGATGAGCTAAACAAAATTGAAGAAAGATGAAAATGAAAGAACAGAATATGGCATTGATAAGTAAAAGCATATAAAGAATGAATAAGATTGAGAATGTAAGATGGCATGAGAAAAATGGTGAATAGACCAGTGGAAGGAAATTGAAGACATAGAGAGAACAGGGAATTTCAAGTCCATAAGAAAGTAAAACAATCCTTTTGCACAAATAAGGGCAGACAATCATGGATGATTAATGATAAGAACGGGAAATCAATAACAGACCCAACAAACAAAAAAGTGAGGTGGAGAGAATATGTTGAAGAACTGTATGATGAAGACTTGTATAAGATAGAAAAGAGATTACCTGTAACTAGAGAAGAATTTAATAAGGCATTTGTAACAGACCCTCTCTCTGGTCACTGAACCTATTTATATTACTGTGTCATAGAGTCAACTTACGCTAATTAATTCCCCTCTTACATGAAATAACATAGTAAACAAAAAAACGTCTTTGAATATAAAAAAAAATGCCTATTTATTTATTTGCATAATCTAGTTATTACAACAATTCTTGTTTGACCTATCTATAGCTGAACTTTCTTGTTGGAGGCTTTCAGTAAATAATGATGCTATCTCAGAATATTAATTGGAATGATGAGGCTAACGTACAGCCAGGCAAAACACACTGATTAGACAATGTTAGCCAGGGTCAGACAAAACACACTGATTAGACAATGTTAGCCAGGGTCAGGAGAAATATACTGGCCAAGACCCTCACCTGACCTGCTCGTTGGTCATCCTGGAAACAGGCTGTTGTCCAGGACAACAGTCTGGCTAACAAGGTGAGGTTTGACGTGATCCCCGTAGCAGTGAGTGACACGCAGATGAAGCCAAGCATTGCACAACCGCCTGGAGGACCCAGGTCCACTTCATCAGCACGCTCGGAATTTCAGGAGAGCTACTGCAATCTGCCACAAGTTCCATCCCTTTCAGGGCGCACAAAAGGGTTACCAAATCCATTGTAGGGATTAGAAACCAACCAACCCACCCAACCAACCAACCAACCCACCCAACCAACCAACCAACCAACCAACCAACCCACCCACTTACCAACTAACCAAACAACCAACCAACCAAACAAACAAACAACCACCCAACCAACCAACCAACCAACCCACCCACCAAACAACCAACCAACCAACCAAACAACCAGCCAACCAACCAAACAACCAACCAAACAAACAACCAACCAACCAAACAGCCAACCAACCAACCAAACAAACAACCAACCAACCAACCCACCCACCAACCAATCAACCAAACAACCAACCAACCAAACAACCAAACAACCAACCAACCAAACAAACAACCAACCAACCAACCAAACAACCAACCAACCCACCCACCCACCCAACCAACCAACCAACCCACCCACCCACCAAACAACCAACCAACCAAACAACCAACCAACAAAACAAACAACCAACCAACCAAACAACTAACCAACTAACCAAACAACCAACCAAACAAACAACCAACCAACCCATCTACCCACCAACCAAACAACCAAACAACCAACCAACCAAACAACCAACCAAACAACCAATCAACCAACCAAACAACCAAACAACCAACCAACCAACCAAACAACCAACCAACCAAACAAACAACCAACGAGAATACTCTTGTAACTCCAGTTCTTTTCCAAGTTCTAATTGTTCCCTATTCTTCCTAAACAATAACAGCAAAATACTCATTAATAGCAAAAGGTCTTGTGGGCCTCATCTGTGGAAGTGTGACGGGCCTGTGGCACACTGACAGCATCTGTCCGTTTAGTCTTCACTGTGGAACCAAAGATATCTCACTCGTGTTTTAGGAACATGCTCCCTGAGGATTTAGGCTGCACCCCTCATCATCTTGCCCAAGGAATGTAATTCCTGGTGCCCATGGTACACCTTACTGACTCATGGCATGGGATCAGATCCCTGCCAATTTCATGCATGAGAGCAACGCTTATAAAAGCCACATTTAACTTTCCTGTCAGTTTTTTTTCTCTAGTACGATAGGATCATCCAGTCATTTTCAGCATGCCAGTACAGCCAGTACAAGGTCAATGAAATTCTGTCCCCTTTCCACCAAATCTTTTTCTCATTCACTGGGTTCAGTCTACTGTCATTTTAAACAGGCAATATAGTGCAATGTCTATGAAATTCACAGTTGGATCCGGACCTTTTAGCCAGCTCTGCATGGAATGACGTACTTCAGCCTATATCAGGCTCCCATGCTCCTCCCCACCTTTCAAACTTCTGGTAGGTCTTGCACTACTTCTGTCACAAACCCGTCAACCAGCTCATGTCTTCATTGGCTTGTCCAATAGTCAATAAGTCAATTTCTCATCTCTAAACTACCACTCTCCTTCAAATTTACCTCTATCCATCTTTGCTGAGACAAATCGCTAATGCAGCATTGGTCGATCTGTCTCCCACCATTCTTTTCAATCATGACTTCCCTCTACTATTTTAAACAACCGTCCTGTGTATGTTAAATTTTTAGAACTATATCACTAAACTGTGAACAATAACTTCCTTGATAATAACGAAAGTCGTTCTAACCATCTAACATTCTCAGGAACTGATTTTTAGAGAATCAAAATCTAGACCAGCTTTGTTAGCACTACTCGATGCACGGAACGTCTTTACTTCTCTTTGCCCACCTGCTTGCTTACTGTCTAGCTAAAATTAGTTTTGAGTTCCCAAGTTACCGTCAGCTTCCTGTGGCCAAGTGGGCATGGAGGCGACCCTGTCAAGCTCCCTGCAGAAACCCTGCCTGGAACTACTGACACTGTGTCTCACAAGCTGGCATTGTCACATAACTGTCACATATGTAACTGTCACCCATTTTCCTTAATCCCAAACAACAAAACACAGGGAATGGATGAGTTATCCATCAAACTACTCAAAGCCATGGGAGAGACTTTACCAAATTGACTTTTTAAGCATGTTAATGATATTTACAACAATGGGATCAAAGGAAAACACAACTTCAATAATAATTCCTTTGCCCAAAACAAACAAATGCATTAGAATGCTATCATTTGCGAAGGCCAGCACATCCTTTGGTAGAATGCGCTCGATGGTCTGGGCACGTCGTGGCATCAGCGTCAAGACCAAACTCAAAGTCTACCGTGTAACCATCATTCCAACCCTACTAAAAAGCTGGACTGTATACTCTGGACATGCAAGGAGGTTAAACCACGTCCACACAGGTTGCCTGAGGCGAATATTCCACATCCGATGGCAAGATCGTGTCACTGACATCGAGGTTCTCTCGAGGGCTAACATGCCCAGCATCCATGCACTGCTAGAAAAAGCACGACTAGGATGGGCCGGACACCTCGTCCGTATGTCAGACGAGCGGCTCCCAAAGAAGCTTCTCTACGGCGAGCTGAGAGAGGTATGGCGCGAGAGAGGGCGCCCAAAGAAACGTTTTAAAGACGGTCTGAAGGACTCACTAAAAAGTTGCCAGATAGACATCGACATCTGGGAATGTCTTGCGAAAAACAGATCTGACTGTAGAAGCGCAGTCAAATCGGGTGTAGCTGCTGGTGAAGATGACCGTGTTGTGAAAGCCCAGAACAGACGCGAGACGCGGAAATCCCGAGCAGCGGGAACACCATCCCCTTCTACAAACCTCGTGTGCCCGATATGTAGCAGATGTTTTCGTGCTCGCATTGGCCTGTTCAGCCACATGCGCACCCACATCCAACAGGGAAATCTGTGACAAGAATGATGTCGGCGGTCCTCATCGACAACGATGGATAGCTATTATTATTATCATTTGCGAACAATAAACTTAATAACACTTATATTTACCATTTTTTGGAAGATAATTAAGAAGAGAATCGATGGCATGATAAAGAAAGTGCTGAAAGATAAGCAGTTTGAATGTCGCATAAGCAGAGATACATTGGATGCCATCAGAGATCATTGTGGCTTCTCACAGAATGATTGATCAAGGATGACCACTATTTATCAGCTTTATTGACTACAAGAAAACATTTCATTGAGTTCCCTGGAACAAACTTTTTCAGATGATGAAACAAATAGGGAAAGGGAAACTAACCATTAGGTTAATCCAGGACTTGTATGAAAATTGAGAGGCGATTATTTCAATCACAGAAGTTCTAAATTTCTAAATCTCTAAATTTTTTAAAGGTTCAGTTTAAAACAGACATAGACTGCAACAGGGTTGCTTGCTTTCACCAAGTCTCCATTACACATATTCTGAGATGATGATGGACAAGGTTGTTCGTAGTTCTAATAGAGGTGTCAAAGTCAATAGTAGGAAATTTAATGCCATCAAATTTACCGATGACCAAGCTGTAGTGAGAGGATCAGTAGCAAAGGCTGCTTGAAAACATTAATAGCACAGTCAAAGAGTTTGGCATAAAAATAAACCCAGCGAAGTCTAAGACTTTGGTAATAGCCAAGCATCATATATAATCAAATATAATCATTCATGGAGTAATAATCAAATAAGTACAGAAGTTAACATACTTAAGGTATGCCCTCGGAGATGCCCTCGATGATACAAAATTTAAGACAGACAAGGATTGCATTGGCAAATAAATCAAAGAATATCAGAGTTGAACTGAAGAAACGAATAATCACCACTCATATACGGCCAACTGTATGGGGCTGAAACATGGACACTCTAGAAATGTGGTGCTAATGTAGAATGAAAAGAGTGAGTTGGATAGAAAGACGATCCAATGACAATGTTCTCAATGACGTGGGCGCACAAAGACAAATATTGCGTATGATACAAAAACGTTGGTTAAGTTGCCTAGATCACAATATGAGACATGAAAGTCTTCTACAGAAGATACTAGAGGGCAAGATTGATTGGCTGAGACACAATATGAGACATGAAAATCTTCTACAGAAGATACTAGAGGGCAAGATTGATTGGCTGAGACACAATATGAGACATGAAAATCTTCTACAGAAGATACTAGAGGGCAAGATTGATTGGCTGAGACACAATATGAGACATGAAAGTCTTCTACAGAAGATACTAGAGGGCAAGATTGATTGGCTGAGACACAATATGAGACATGAAAGTCTTCTACAGAAGATACTAGAGGGCAAGATTGATTGGCTGAGACACAATATGAGACATGAAAATCTTCTACAGAAGATACTAGAGGGCAAGATTGATTGGCTGAGACACAATATGAGACATGAAAGTCTTCTACAGAAGATACTAGAGGGCAAGATTCAAGAGAAGAGAGGATGGGGGTGACAAAGACTCACCTTGTTCTCACATTGTTTTGTCAGCCAGGACGATCAGTCGGTATATCTGTAGTTAGAGCTTTTCAAGCTGCTCACTGAAAAGGGAATCCTTCGAGAATCTGAGCTAATACATTTATTACCAACTAACATCACATAATTGCAATAGACAATAGACAATAGACAATAGACAATGCAGCAATTTGCAAAATAGAAATGGGTTCTTTTATCATATTTTGTATGGGATTCTTTTATCATATTTTGAATGGAATTAAAGCATTTAATTTTAGCTGGTCTCATAATATCAATTTAAGACAACAACAAAATAGACAATATCTGCTTGTATGTGTGTTACAGTTGATTGTTATGGAAAGAAGATGGGTATAGAGTTGAGAAAGAAATATGAAATATTATGGGTGAAACAGTCATTGCTTTAAAATGTCAGTGGCTTGTTTTTGTGTAACATACTATTAATAAAAATGTTCATTGTTACAGTCAAAGAAAACGGCACTCCACATGGCAGCCCAGAATGGACAGAAGGAAGTCTGCAGAGCTCTCATCAAAATGAAGGCAGACACAAATGCAACTGATGTGGTATGAATACTGATATTTTACTTGACATTTATTTATTTATTTGAAGTTGCAACATTGAAAAGTATTTGGTCTACTGTTTTTCAGTTTAGCACAAAAAACTTGGAATTCTTCCACTGACATTCCACATAATCAGATGACATATTTGCCATAATCTGAGACTCTGGTTTTGAATGAAAGTTATCTTCTTAATCTGAATGTCAATATTAACAGGGTGTCGACTGGCCAACATCTGCATGCTCCAGTGGGTGCCTGAAGCTTAGTGCATGCTTGACAAGCAGATGTTCATTTTGCACCAAACAAAACCAAAATTTAAAAAAAGACTCCAGCTCTTCAATTTGCAAACTGGAACATGCGTACTATGTGAACAGGCATCTCCGATGATCTTCGAGAGGTTTGAGATGCCAGGACAATAGCCATCGTTGATAGGGAGCTCTCTCGATTGAATGAGAACATAGCTGCCCTACAGGAGACTAAACCTGCCTCTAGTGGCTCACTAATAGAGAAAAACCAAACTTTCTTCTGGAAGGGTCATGAACCTAAGGAATCTCGAAAGCATAGTGTTGGTTTTGCTATTAAAACCACACTTATGGCCTCAGTCGATCCTCCTTCGGAGGGCTCTAAGAGGTTACTGGTCATTCCCCTCATCACCGCTACAGGTCCTGTTAATATCTGTAGCATCTATATCCCAACCCTGACATCTCCGCTACAGGTCCTGTTAATATCTGTAGCATCTATATCCCAACCCTGACATCTCCAGAGGAAGCGAAGGATCAATTCTATGGACAGCTGGAGGAAATGATCAAGGACAGCCCCAGGGAAGAAGCACTCATCCTTCTCGGCCACTTTAATGCTAGAGTAGGTGGTGACCACATAGCATGGCCCACCTGCCTTGGACATCATGGTATTGTCTTCTTCTTCTTCTTCGTACGCTGTCAGGCGTCAACTTTAATTTGTTCAAAGGAAGCAGCTGTCATCCTGAGGCTGTCGACACTGCCATTGAGCTTGTCTAGTGTTGCCACTGGTGATGGCCACGTGTGCTTTCTCTGGTCCTCGTATGTCGGGCAATTTTGCAGCAGATGTTCAGCAATCATTTTCCCTGTACCACAGGTGCATTCATCAGTGCCACCTATCTTCAGTTTATTGAATAGGTGGTACCTCAGTCTGTTGTGGCCTGTGCGGAGTCTGAAGACCACGACCTGCTTTCTTCTGTTCAACTGGTAATAGGCATCATTTTTTGTGTAGCCAGTATGTTCTGTTTCCCATTTGGCCATGTATCTGGCCCTAATAAGCCTTTTGGACTCTTCGTAGGTCACACTAGAATCTGGTTGTGGTAGTCTTGCACCTTCTTTTGCCAGACTGTCTGCCTCCTCGTTGACTTGCATATTACAGTGGGATGGAACCCACTGTACCACTACTCTTTTTGGTGCGGACTGGTGACATAGTTGACAGAGTACTGCTCTTAAATCATTAAGTAGAGTATTTTTCTGGCTTTTTAGTGCTGTAACCATGGCCAGGGCATCTGTAAACAGGACTATCTGGCTTTCATTGCTTTCGTCTGTCAGCATTGCTTTTACTGCAGCCTTCAGTGCCTCTGCCTGCGCTCTGAAATTGCTTGAGAATGTTCCAGTTGCCACTGACAGTGTTATTTTTCTACCATTTGTAAGGCTCAGGAATACCCCTGCCCCTCCATTCTGTGTTGTGTTTATTACAGAACCGTCGGTGTATGCATGGGTCCAGTCCATGTTTGGGTAGTTTTCCGCTATGTACCTCAGTGTTATGTCTCTTCTTTCTTTTTCAGTCTGGCTGTTATTGTTTCCAATACCTGGTATATTTTCTACCACCTTCGGAATAATATGCTGCTTCCATGTGGATTTACAGTAGGGATGGGCTTTGGTGTTGTTATGGTGTTCATAGGGTCTTGCTCATCTTTGCTTTGGCTATTTCTGCAAAGTTTCTCTGCTCTAGTTTCTCATTTCCAAATCTATTTAGTCTCTAATGCATTGGATGGTCTGTCAGTCTTCTGAGTTTCTCTGCTTGCTGCTGGGCTCTGCAGTCTCTTCTGTCGGTCATGGATTGCAGATTTGTTATCTTTTCAAGAGCTACAATTGGCGTTGACTTCATGCCTCCTGTTATAACTTTCATGGCTTGGTTTGAAGCATGCTAATTTTATCAAAGTTCGCCTTTGCTGCTGTTGTCCATGCCGCAATGCCATACTCGAGAACTGGTCTCACTCTTCCAGTGTACAGTTTCTTTAGTCTGCTTTCGTCTGCTCCTCAGCTTGTGCCAGCAAGTTTCCTCATGATTGCCATTCTTTGTCTGGCTCTCATTCGGTTTCTCTCGATCTGACTTTTTCATGTCATGCGCCGATCAAATGGGACTCCCAAGTAGTTTGGGTTGTCGTTTGGCCGCAGATATTTGCCGTTAAGACTTATTTTGGTGTTCTGTGGTTAATTTGAAAGCGAGATTATCGTACATGTAGTTTTTTTCTGCATTTATTTTGACCAGCCATGATTTCACCCACTCCTCCAACAATGTTAGGGCCTGCTGCATGCGATTACTTGCTATGGTGAGATTTTTTTCAGAGGTCCACATAGCCAGATCGTCTGCAAACATGGAGCTGTGGACTCTTCTTGGTATATTCTCTGTGATGTTGTTTATATACACCAGAAAAAGTGTGAGTGACAGTACTCCTCCTTTGGGTACTCCTTGCTCCAGTGTCACCTTTTTGCTCATCTGCCCTTGTACTTGAACTCTGGCTGTTCTGTTTTTGAGATAGTGGCTGATCCATCTGTACATGTTTCCAGATACTTCACTTCTTTGTAGCTTGACTTTAAGTCCCTCTTTCCACACCTTGTCAAATGCCTTCTCTAAATCCACCCAAACCGCTACTGTATGCTTTTTCTCTTGGTAAGCATCCTCTATTTCCTGGGTTATGAGAGTGATTTGGTCCTCAGTGGTTCTATGTTGTCTAAATCCTGCTTGCTGTGGAATTAATACATCATGGTATTGGCAGAGTAAATGACAATGGTCAGAGGTTGCTGGAGCTGTGCACTCAACAAGGCCTGTGTTTCACAAATACTTTCTTCAAGGGCAGGCCGCAACATAAAGTATCCTGGAAACACCGAAGGTCACATTGATGGCATCAGACCGACTTGATTGTCGCCAGACGTTCAGCTCTAAACATGGTCCTATCTAATCTGGACCTCCCATTAGTTAATTTGTAGCTATGCCCTCTTGTTCTTGTGGATGGTTGTATTTTGAAAAACTTGTTATAGTCTAATTTATCCTTTCCTCTGATCATTTTATAAACCTGTATTAAGTCAACACGAATTCTTCTCTTTTCTAGACACTGTTTTTCTGAGTCTTTCCTCATAACCTTAATTCTGGAATCCCACTATCAGCTTTGTCGCTCATTTTTGTACTTTCCAGCATGTTTATATCCCCTCATGTTTAATATTTCTTTTTATCATACCTAACATTGCATTTGCCTTTTTCACTGCTACCTGAACTTGCTCACTCACCTTACTTGCGTGATCTATTATAACACCTAGGTCCCTTTCCTTATCTATCTTTCTAATATTTATCACACACATTCTATAATTATATTCCAAACTGGATTTACCCATGTGGGTGACTGTGCATTTATCTACATTAAACTCCATTTGCCAGCTTACAGACCATTCTTGAATTTTACCTAAATCCACTTCTGCTTTAGATGAGGCACTACTGCATAGTTTTGTGTCATCAGCGAATTTTGTAATTAGGGATCCCATATTAATGTCCAAATTGTTTATATATATATCAAGATTTAAAGACGGTCTGAAGGACTCGCTGAAAAGTTGCCAGATAGACATTGACACCTAGGAATGTCTTGCGCAAAACAGATCTGACTGGAGAAGTGCAGTCAAATCGGGTGTAGCTACCGGCGAAGACGACCGTGTTGTGAAAGCCCAGAGCAGACGCGAGACCCGGAAATCCCGAACAGCGGGAACACCATCACCTTCTACAAACCTCGTGTGCCCGATATGTAGCAGATGTTTTCGTGCTCGCATTGGCCTGTTCAGCCACATGCGCACCCACACCCAACAGGGAAATCTGTGACAAGGATAATGTCGGCGGTCCTCATCGACAACGATGGACAGCTATTATTATTATTATTATATCAAGAACAAAATTGGTCCCAAAACCAAGCCCTGTGCCACTCCACTTTTTACTTCACACCACTCAGAGTATTCCTTATTTATGCCTGCCTTCTTTCTTTTAACCAATTTTCAATCCATTTGGCAACGTCCCCACCTATTTCATGTGATTTTAACTTTCTAAATAATCTTTGATGAGGTACTCTGATAAATAAAAAATCTAGATAAATAACATCCACTGGCTCCCCTTTATCTGTAATTTTAGTAACCTCCATGAATTCTAGTAGATTTGTTAAGCACGATCTCCCTCTAGTAAACCCATGCTGACTATTTCTAATTAGATTAAACTTGTCTAAATGCATTACAATGTTTTCTTTGATTATTGACTCTAACAATTTACAGACTTTGCTTGTTAAACTCACCGGTCTATAATTTGCTGGATCTGATTTTTTGCTCTTTTTGAATAAGGGGATCACTCCCGCATCTTTCCAATCCCGTGGAACAATCCCTTGTGCAAGTGATTGAGAACATAATATAACCAATGGTTTTGCTAGTTGGTCTCTAATTTCAAACATCGATTTTCGATGAATACCATCTTGACCTGGATATTACTTTCAACTCTTTCCAATTTTTTAAAAACCATTTCCTCTGTGATACAGATTGATTTTAATCCCGCTGTATTATGGTGCAAACTGCGACTGACCATGCTCTTGTATTTTAGCAGGTTACGCTTTCAACTTCGCACAATACGCCGCTCCAAACAGATGGGGCACCCCCGCATCAACACTGCGCAGACGGTGATTCCTTCCATGGCGGAGAGGTTTGTGTCTGACCTGAATCTTGCTGTTCATGGAGGACCTGAGTGTGACGCCACAGCTCAATAAAACGTTATGAAAGGTGCCATCTATAATACAGCATTAGCTACGTTTGGCATGAGGAAACGAGCCAATCACAACCGATTCAATGCACATCTGGCAAGAATGAAACCAGTAATTGAGGCCAAGCGAGAAGCTTTCATCAATTATTTGTTAAATGCCCAAACGAAAGGATGCTTGCTGCCCTCAGGATGGCCCAAGGCACCAATCCACGAACCGCTAGACAATGCACGAATGAGTACTGGCATAAACTATATGAAGAAATTCAGCTAAATGCAGAGACGGGAAATATCCAGGGCATGTATAGAGGCATAAAGATGGCACTGGGCCCTACTACGAAGGTGCTGCCCACTGAAATTTCTGACAGGTGCGAGAATCATGGACCATGACCAGCAGATGGCCAGATGAGTGGAACACTACTCTGAGCTCTGTTCTCGAGCAAAAGTGGTCCGTGATGAGGCCTTGTTCAGGTTACAGGCCCTGCCCATTATGGAGGAACTTGACAGACCACCTACTCTGGATGAGCATGATAAGGCTATCAACTACCTCTCAAACGGCAAAGCACCAGGGGGAGATGGTATCCCACCCGAAGCCATCAAATGAGGGAAATCAGCACTAGCTCAGCCGATGTTTGATCTTCTATGCCTCTGCTGGGAGGAAGGTGCAGTCCCCCAAGATATGCGTGACGCCATCATTGTGACTATTTACAAAAACAAAGGTGACCGCGAGAACTGCAATAATTATAGAGAGATCTCGATCCCCAGCGTTGTAGGCAATTTTACGCCCGAGTGCTCCTAAACAGGTTGAGACTGCTCGCAGACACGGTGTACCCAGAATCCCAGTGTGGATTTAGACTAGGTAGATCAACAACGGACATGATTCTCTCACTTCGCCAAATCCAGGAGAGGTGAAGTGAACAAAACCAGCCGATCTTTATAATGTTTCTGGATCTCACCAAGGCTTTCGACGGTTAGTAGGAAGGGTCTATTCAAACTCCTCGAGAAGATCGGCTGCCCCCCAAAACTGCGTAGGATGATAATTTCTTTTTACACCGATATTAAGGGCTCAGTTCTATACGATGGATCAACTCTTTTCCCATCAACAATGGAGTGAAGCAGGGATGTGTGCTCGCGCTGACCCTCTTTGAGATCTTCTTCTCAATGCTTCTACCCTACGCTTATGGCACATATGTGGATGGTGTTTATCTGCACACCAGGTCAGATGGGCGGCTGTTTAACCTGTCCCAACTGCCTGCGAGGACCAAGGTGAGGATGGTGCTCATTAGGGAGATGCTATTTGCGGATGATACAGTTCTAGTGACCAATAGTGAGGAGGCCTTGCAGAGACTGGAAGACAGATTCGACGAGGGGTGCAAGCAGTTTGGTTTCACCATAAGTCTGGAAAAGACAAAGGTCTGCGCACAGGGTATTACCACTGCGTCCTCCATAAAGATTGATGGCGTCACTCTGGAGGTCGTCAACAGTTTCACTTATCTAGGGTCTGCCTCAGCAACACTCTCTCGCTCGAGAAGGAGATAGACAGTAGACTTGGCAGGGCAAGTACCTCCATGGCCCGCCAGACGAAGAGAGTCTGGTAGAATACTGCACTGTCTCACTATACCAAGGTCCGTCTGGGTATATCAGACCTGGGTTCTTGGCACTCTCATGTATGGAAGCGAGACCTGGCACTCTCGTGTATGGAAGCGAGACCTGGCACTCTCATGTATGGAAGCGAGACGTGGAGCACTTACACTAAACAGGAAGGGCAGCTGAACACATTTCACATGAGGTGTCTACGGCGTATATTGGGGATTGGGTGGCAAGAGAGAGTGCCACAAAATGTAGTCTTACAGTGAGCAAACACTCACAGCATGTACTCGATGTTGAGCCAGGGACATCTACGTTGATTGGGACATGTTTATCGCATGGAAGACGAGAGGCTGCCAAAGGATATCCTTTATGGACAGCTAGCCATTGGAGTTAGAAGAAATGGCCGTCCCACACTGCGATTCAAGAACGTATGCAAGAGGGACATGAAGTCATGTGACATCCCATCCGAGGGCTGGGAAGAAACTGCTCAGGGTCGAGATATCTGGAGACAGTCAGTTGGAGGGGGCATAGTGGCTGCGGATGCTCCTAGAGGTCTTCTGGCTGCAGAGAAAAGAGAAAAAAGAGAAAAGATCAAGGAACAGCCAGGCAAGCCATCCTCCTTAGTATGGTTGTACGATCTGTGGCAGGGACTGTCATAGCGGACAGTGTCGGAATACATGAGACACAGATGGACAAAACTTGCAGAGCGTCACGTGTCTATAGAGACTGAGACACCTGTGATGATAATGAATATTAACAAAGACTGCAGCAAAACCGGCATGTCATGGAGAAACTAAAAGCATTGAATTGTGTTTCTGTGGTTGTTTGGTCCTAGAACTACATGTCAACTTTGTGATTGCTTGGTCCTAGAACTGCATGTCAACTTTGTGATTGTTGGATCCTAGAACTACATGCCAACTTTGTGATTATTTGATCCTAGAACTACATGTCAACTTTGTGATTGCTTGGTCCTAGAACTGCATGTCAACTTTGTGATTGTTTGATCCTAGAACTACATGTCAACTTTGTGATTGTTTGGTCCTAGAACTACATGTCAACTTTGTGATTGTTGGATCCTAGAACTGCATGCCAACTTTGTGATTGTTGGATCCTAGAACTACATGTCAACTTTGTGATTGTTGGATCCTAGAACTACATGTCAACTTTGTGATTGTTGGATCCTAGAACTGCATGCCAACTTGTTTAGCTGTAAAGTTCCTCCTAAATCTAGACATTTTGTGCATCTTTTTCTTCTTATTTTTGTCTTCATTTTGCACACATACAACAAGGACAATTTGTTTAGTGCAGCAATGGGACTCATAATTCAAGTGGTTTAATTAATTATTTGTGTGGACTTAGCAAATCTAAAACAATTGTGGGTTTAGCAAATCTAAAACAGTTGTGGGCTTAGCAAATCTAAAACAGTTGTGGGCTTAGCAAATCTAAAACATTTGCAGGCTTAGCAAATGTAATACAGTTGAAGGCTTAGCAAATCTAATACAGTTGTGGGCTTAGCAAATCTAAAACAGATGTGGGCTTAGTAAATCTAAAACAGTTGTGGGCTTAGCAAATCTAAAACAGTTATGGGCTTAGCAAATCTAAAACAGTTGTGGGCTTAGCAAATCTAAAACAGTTGTGGGCTTACCAATCTAAAGCAGTATAATTTATCATAAAACTTTCTCTTTTCTCTCTTTCAAAGCAAGGGCAAACACCTTTACACCTGGCAGCAGAAAACAATCATTCCGACGTGGTCAAGCTGTTCCTAAAATACCGACCTGAACTGGTCACCATGGCAAATACTGTAAGTGTCCTTTTGAATGTGAATCTTCATCCTAATAAGCCTATAATTTGCTGGATCTGATTTTTTACCCCTTTTGAATAAGGGGATCATTTCTGCATCTTTTCAATCCCCTGGGACAATCCCTTTCGCAAGTGATATTGAGAACATAATATAGCCATATATCTCTTAGATATCAACATGTTCTAGTCCAGCCCCCAGCCATTGTAGCAGCTCCAGCTGGCTAACCTACCGTAGCAGAAGTGCAAGTGGTCTGCACTAACTATACTCTCACTGCAAACAAATTAACTATAACACTAATTGAACACAACAATGAAAATGTTATTTCTACACGTTCACAACTAACTCCCCAATCTTCACTCAAAACAAAACCTGTCTGGCTGTAAGAAATATGAACTAAACTAAACTAAAAGAAACTTGATTACGAACTAAAATTTGATAGACAAACTGTAACTGGATAGACGAATTACAACTTCGTAGACAAACCGCTATTTGATAATCGAACCATTACTTGATAGTTGAGCTGTAACTTGATAGTCGAACTGTAACTTGATAGACAAACCGCTATGTGGAATGCCACAGAATGAAAGATTCGTGTCCGTTCTGCAACCCAGGTGATTTCGTCCTTGGTCCTGTTCTCTTCGTCGACAGTGGTTTGTAGTGATCATGGAAGCACTGGATTGCTGTGCTAGGCAAATATATCTCTAGTTAGACGCTGAATGTTTTAGATAGTTCTGTTAGACGCTGATTCTTGAGATAATTCTGCTAAACGCTGGATTCTCAGCAACAATACGAATAGTAGTATTTAAGATGACGATCTCATGCGTGTTCCTCGTGACGCACTACTATATCTGTCTCTAACACTTGCGAAACATCAATTTCGTTATTATTTACCTCTCCCTAATACCTAATATGCTGTTGAACATCTGGACTCACTTGGTGAAAGATTGTCTGTCAAAACCTCTCTCTCTCTGGCTTCCAAAAATCAATCTGCTTTCTCTTCACCGTTATCAAAATGGTCCTGTTCTCCTAATTGCTCGCTGCTGATCGATGTTGACTTATTCTCCGCTCGCACCTGAATTATTCTGTCCTCTTGTCTCTCTGCTATCTTGCCACCAAATAATATTGACTTGCCGCTCCGCTCTTTGCTAAAGAATTATCTCGACTTGTCTCTCCGCTATCTTGCACCTAAAGAATTATCTCGACTTGTCTCTCCGCTATCTTGCAACTAAAGAATTATCTCGACTTGTCTCTCCGCTATCTTACACCTAAAGAATTATCTCGACTTGTCTCTCCGCTATCTTGCACCTAAAGAATTATCTCGACTTGTCTCTCCGCTATCTTGCACCTAAAGAATTATCTCGACTTGTCTCTCCGCTATCTTGCAACTAAAGAATTATCTCGACTTGTCTCTCCGCTATCTTGCACCTAAAGAATTATCTCGACTTGTCTCTCCGCTATCTTGCAACTAAAGAATTATCTCGACTTGTCTCTCCGCTATCTTACACCTAAAGAATTATCTCGACTTGTCTCTCCGCTATCTTGCACCTAAAGAATTATCTCGACTTGTCTCTCCGCTATCTTGCACCTAAAGAATTATCTCGACTTGTCTCTCTGCTCTTTGCTCTAGAATGAATCTGATTTGGGCTCTCCTAGCTAGCTATATCTGCGTTTTTGTTCCCCAGATCTCGTACCTAGGTTTTTTCCCTCTCCGAGATTTCAGAAAAACCAGTTAATATCATTTGTCACTACTGATCATGCTGTAACAGGCGTCTAGGTGTCTTGGTGTTATGCAAGGTTGTGTAGTTTTAACATCTGTGTGGCTTGGAAACCAACGCTATGCATTCCAAGCATTCTTATGTCCAGATTTGAGTACATCTTTACTGGCTAGCTCTGCTAGTTTTAATTCTATAAGAAACAACTGACTGGCTACTGACTATCAACACTCTACTCCAGACCTTTCTAACTTGAATAAAACATGTCTAAAATACTATCCCTAATAAATCTACACAGCTAAGATCTGTTACACCATTAACAAAACAATCTTTAAGAAGGCGTTTGATAGGGTATGGCATAAAGCGCTTTGGGCAACCATGAGGATGAATAATATCAACGGAAATATTATAACGGTCCTTGAACACCTGTATGACAAGGCGTCTAGCGCAGTTCTTGTGCATGGGAGGCGAGGGGACTGGTTTCGCACATCAGTTGGTCTGAGACAGGGGTGTACACTCTCTCCAACTCTTTTAAATATATTCCTTGAAGGAATTATGAGTGAGGCACTTGGAGGTCACGTTGGTACTGTCAAGATAGGGGGCCGAACGATTACCAACCTTCATTTTGCATATCGACGGGTTGGTGGGTTCAGAAGCATAACTCCAGGAATGGGTCAGAAGGCTCGATGAAACAGCTCTTGACTACGGAATGGAGATAAACGCTGGAAAGAAAAAATTAATGACCAACAACGCCACGGGCTTCAACAGCAGGATAAAAGCTAACGGTCAGGAACTCGAAGTGGTTGACCGTTTTAAATATCTTGGGTCGATTGTCAGTGATGAAGGATCAAAATGTGAGGTGTTGGCCAGAATAGCACAGACAATAGCGGCGCTTGCACGGCTTAACAAAATCTGGCAAGATAAACGGTTAGCACTATGCACGAAAATCAGATTAATGCGTACACTGGTCCTGTCAATATTCCTCTATGCGTGTGAGACATGGACAGGTACAGCTGACCTTCAACGAAGGATACAGGTCGTGGAGATGAGATGTTTCCGAAGACTTTTAAACGTCATCTACAAAGATCGAGTTACAAATGAGGAAATACAAGATGGAATTACAACAGCAATAGGGCCTTTCGAAGACCTCTTGGCAACTGTCAAAAGAAGGAAAGTCACTTGGTACGGTCACATATCGAGATCAATTGGTCTTGCAAATACAATCCTCCACGGAAAGGTGCATGGCTGATGACGAAGAGGCGTCCCAAAAAGAGATGGGAGGACAACATAAAAGAATGGACCAGTCTCCGACCAGAAGAGTCACAGTCAGCGGCATCTGACAGAGAGGGATGGCGTGGGGTTGTGAGGATGTCTTCATGTGTGCCCCAATGACCTCAACGGTTACGGGATGAACTGACATGACCTGACCTGACAGTTCATTGTTTGATCCACTCGACCATTTGACTGTGTTGCCAATTATTTCACCTCTTCTTTCATTTGATTTCTCCAATTAATATCCATATCCACAAATCAAACTTTTCATTACTTTCCTCCAATTTATAGCCATTACTCCTCTCTTTCATTTCTTCGCTGCAATCTACATCCACTAATTACTTTTTTCATTCCCCCACCCCCATATATATCCACTAATTATTTCTTTCATTTTTTCACTCCAATCTATATCCACTAATTACTTTTTTTGTTTCTCCCCTACAATCTGTATCCACCAATCGCTTCGTTCAAATCTTCTCCAAAACCAACTGAAACCAGTTTACCAGTCTCACAATTTTCCATGTGATTTTCACATGCTATGACATTTCCAAAAGGTGGTTCCCTCGGAGCTGACAAAACGTTCAAAATGCTCATCTTGTTTGCTCATGCCGTGGGAGAGACTAAAGTGTCTGTATTTTGTATCGAGTCGTTCTGTGTCAGAGGACATTAGAGGTTTTCTATGTGTGAAGCTGATCCACTTTTAACTGCACTCGCTACCCCTCAGTGATACTTGCTAGTGATACCCGCTACCCTTCAGTGATACCCGCTACCCCTCAGTGATACTCCTACCCCCTACCCCTCAATGATACTCCTACCCCTGTGATCTATTCATAATTTGCTGCTGATCACTACATCTGTGGACTGCCCCCTCCATTAGCTTGATCTGTATATTTAATGGACTCACTTTTCCTGACAAATAATCTTTTAAAGTCTATTATTTGTAGTTTATGCAACTAAAGATGAAATCTAAAACTATCATTGTTACTCAGAATATATTATTATTGCCTGTGATGTAGCATTTATATGGACTTACATTTACGATTAAATTATTTATTTATATTAAATAATGTTTAAATAATAGTAGCCCCTGCCACCTGCAGTGCAATCTAGCTAACTACCTCTTTATATGAATTTTATATGAATTTTATATGTTTCTTTCACACTGAGACTGCTTGAACATGGCAACTTTATATGTGGCGTTCACACTGAGACTGCTTGAACATGGCAACTTTATATGTGGCGTTCACACTGAGTCTGCTTGAACATGGCAACTTTATATGTGGCATTCACACTGAGACTGCTTGAACATGGCAACTTTATATGTGGCGTTCACACTGAGACTGCTTGAATATGGCAACTTTATATGTGGCGTTCACACTGAGACTGCTTGAATATGGCAACTTTATATGTGGCGTTCACACTGAGAATGCTATATCGTGACAGCATCAGTAAATATTCCTAATTTAAGGCATCCCTGTAACATAGTAATTGCCCTGTATCCGTCCTGCTGTCCACTAATGGCTAACAGATTTTGTTTGACAATTTCTTTGTTATTTCAGGATTTGGTAAGTTCACAAATTGTACGCAACATTTATAGTTCTAGCCTAGTTTAGTATCACAGCAAATATAATCAAGCTACTGCACAACTATTATATCTTTGTACTATCTTGTTATATTGTACTCATACATACCTTTCTGTTCATAGTACACATTCTTTTGATAAGGCCAATGTTTGAAAGGCTGTATTGTTCATAAACAATATCACAAGCTGCGTAAACAGATATGGCACAGTGCAGAGTGGCCAGAAGCATGGAAGAAATCAATTTATATTCCCCTTCCCAAAAAAGGCAACCTGAAGATGTGCACGAACTACCGAACTATCGCGCTGATCAGCCACGCTAGCAAGATACTCTTGCGGATCCTATTTAGAAGGATAAAGAAAAGATTTGAATCTGAAATTCATGGGGTTCAAACAGGTTTTAGAAAAGACAAACGGACCAGGGACAACATAATCAAAATGAGGAATATCTACAAAAAATGTAGAGAGTTCAATGTAGACCTGTACACATGTTTCATTGATTACACCAAGGCCTTCGATATGGTAAAACATCAAAAGCTGTGGAACATCATGAAGAAAATGTGGTTTCCTTTGCATGTTGTCCATCTCATTGAAACATTATACCAAGATCAACAAGCCGATGTCCGAGTACCTGGACGAACACCAGATTGGTTTGCAGTACAAAAGGGAGTAAGACAGGAATGTATCCTCTCACCTTATCTATATAACATATATGCAACATGTATAATGAGAAATGTTAGAGAAGACGAGAACATTGACAGTTTTGATACATTTATGATTGGTGGGTACGAGATTCCAGAGTTACGATACACAGACGACACAGTGATACTATCAAGAACTGCAGAAGGGCTAGAGCAGCTAATTTCAGTTGTAAATGGACACAGTAAAGATCAAAACCTGTTTTATAATCATAAACAAAACAAAGATAATGACCACCGACCAAACACAATGTGAACATAAATTTACAGTGGGTGGTGAGGAAATAGATCAGGTCACACATTTTTAATATCTGGACTCCAGAATTGACAAAAATGGCGACTGCTCAAAAGAAAGAAGAATAATAGCCATGGCAATGCAGAGACTAAACAGCCTGAAGAAATTATGGCAGAGCACCAACAAAACTACAAAAGTAAAAGTCTTGAGAGCCTGTGTTTTTTCTGTGGCAGCTTATGGCTGCGAATCAGGGACGATTACCAAAACGTCTAGACAAAGAATCAAATCCTTTCGAGTCAAAATGTTACAGAAAGATTCTCGGAATACCCTGGACAGAGAAAAAAAACAAATGTAGACATTCGGCAAGAGTTGAGCATAGAGGAGAACTGGTTTATCAATTCCTTTATATCCAGAAAATGTAAATAGTTTGGTCACATCAAGAGACACAACGGTCTTTAGAGAACAGTGATGGAAGGTATGGTGCCAGGCAAAAGAGGAAGGGGTAGACCAAGAAGACGATGGCACCAAGATATCCATGAATGCCTGGATATGACTGTGGTGGAGGCAGGAGTATTGGCAAGGGAAAGAGTTTCTTTCAGACAGACTGTGATGGGAGCGACGTTCTGTGAAGGACATGATATATACATACACACACACACACACATGTGCGCGCACAGGCGACACGCGCACGCACGCACAAACACACACACATACATACATACGCACAAATACAAATATGTATAGTAAATAAACCAAAGAGTATACACACTAACATACCACTAAATGTATATATATGTATGTGTGTGTGTGCTCGTTTAGTGTGTGTTTGTGTATATATATATATATATGCATATATATAAACAGACATACATATGCATAAATTGACACATATGAATATATAAGGATGCAGAAATTAGTACATACACATATTAAGAGAGGGATGTAAATAGAAAGAGAGAGAAAGATGTAAATAAAATTAAGTCAGAGAAAGAGAAAGAAAGAGAGGGATGTAAATCAAATTAAGTCAAAGAGAAAGAGAGAGAAAGAGAGGGATGTAAATCAAATTAAGTATAAGAGAAAGAGAGGGATGTATTAGAGAGTCTATTTTAACAGTACAGATGAGCGGCAAACTTTTTAGTTGAAAACAGGAGTGCCACAATAATAACCCTTATCAACAATTCTATTTGTCATAGACTGGGTGATGTGTCACAAAAATAGCCCTTATCAACAATTGTCTTTCTGTCATAGAATGGGTGATGTGCCACCAATAACTAGCATTGATGGACATATAGACATATCTGAGGAGCACAGTTATGACAGAACAGTCAGACACCATTTGCGACATAGACACTGACGGTTGTTGCTGAGCGCATTGGGACATCGGGCTGAGACTTGTCAACTGGAGTGAGAGGACAGGTCGTTGCTGGGTGAAGTGGGACGTCAGGCTGAGACTTGTTAACTGGAGTGAGAGGACAGGTTGTTGCTGAGCGGGACATCAGGCTGGGCCTTGTCAACTGGAGTGAGAGGACAGGCCGTTGCTGGGTGCAGTGGGACGTCAGGCTGAGACTTGTCAACTGGAGTGAGAGGACAGGCCATTGCTAAGTGCAGTGGGACATCAGGCTGAGGCTTATCAAATGGAGTGAGAGGATAAGCCGTTGCTGAGTGCAGTGGCACGTCAGGCTGAGACTTGTCAACTAGAGTGAGAGGACAGGTCATTGCTGAGCAAAGTGGTATATACACTTCAATAACCTCTAGTTTGAGAATGGAGATGGAAGCCGTGATCTCAGCATTAAGATGGCTATTTGAGATGTCTTTAACAAGGGCAAGTTGAACTTCAGAAGGTACAGAAGAGATGGCTGAGGTATGAGTGGATAGCAGCTGTTGAGGCCTTACCACTCCATGGGTTGACATGGATCTACAAGAAAAATAACATTTGGAAGTCTTTGCAGTATAGCACAGATATCAAGTTAAAAAAGAGTTGCGATTGACGTGTGGTGCAGAGTGTTGGAGAGTAGCAGAAAAAGAAACATCCAGATTTTAATTTGTCCAAACAACCTGTCTAAGAAAGATTCACAGCTTTTTCTGGTTGAATACTATCATCAATTAAAAAACTGCTTGCTAGGAGCAACCAAGAAGACATGCGCACCATCATAACATGTTGCCATTGGAATTAGACTGTGCATGTCCTAAGGAGAGATCCTGACTCTTCCTGGAATTGGACTGGTCATGTCCTAAGGAGATATCCTGACTCTTCCTTGAATTGGACTGGGCATGTCCTAAGGAGAGATCCTGACTCTTCCTAGAATTGGACTGGTCATGTCCTAAGGAGAGATTCTGACTCTTCCTAGAATTGGACTGGTCATGTCCTAAGAAGAGATCCTGACTTTCCCTAGAATTGGACTGGTCATGTCCTAAGAAGAGATCCTGACTTTTCCTAGAATTGGACTGGTCATGTCCTAAGAAGAGATCCTGACTCTTCCTAGAATTTGACTGGTCATGTCCTAAGAAGAGATCCTGACTTTTCCTAGAATTGGACTGGTCATGTCCTAAGAAGAGATCCTGACTTTTCCTAGAATTGGACTGGTCATGTCCTAAGAAGAGATCCTGACTCTTCCTAGAATTGGACTGGGCATGTCCTAAGGAGAGATCCTTACTTTCCCATCAAACAAAAGAAAGACACTAGGAAATGGGAAATGGTTCACAGAACCGACTTCCTTGCAGCTGGCTGTCCCATATGTACTGAGTCCCGTTCATTGATGAAAGCATCGACGACAGCCCAAACTTCATAGCTCCAAATCATGAACCAGAGTTTGGGTACTGTATGAAGGGTGGCCTAAGATTTTGTGATGTGGAGAGAGTTTTGTTCCTAAAGAAACCATAATGTATGATCTTCACTGGCCACTTTGCTAGTCATTGGTCAAGGATTTCAGAAGAAAACTTGAAATAAAACATCAATAAGAGGGTTTTGTTGGAAAATATATTAAAAGGGGTTGTCAGGAAGATATTGAAAGGGGTTGTCAGGACAAGATATTGAAAGGTGTTGTCATGATACAATATTGAAAGAGGTTGTCAGGACAAGATATTGAAAGGGGCTGTCATGATACAATATTGAAAGGGGTTGTCAGGACAAGATATTGAAAGGGGCTGTCACGATATGAAATTGAAAGGGGCTGTCACGATACGATATTGAAAGGGGTTGTTACCTGTTTAGGTCACTTGATAACTGCTGTTGTTAATATTATTGTGACCATAATTCACTTCAACTTTGTTTGAATACTTATTTGTATGCTATATATGCAACTAAAAATAAACAGTATCGTTTGGCTTTTCTGATAATGGTTATCACTATCACCTTGACACACTTTGCCAATTTCAGAAATTAGCCAAATTTAGTTGCCACCAACAAATTATATTTTCTTTGCTGAATAAATATTCACCTTTTTCTGTTTTGTGACAGGAGCACACTACAATATACTTTTGTAACGTTAATCTGACCTCGTTAGTCAATTTATTATGGCACTCTGCATTTTTTTTTTTTTTTTTTTTTTTTTTTGCGTTCGCCTTATTTCTCTATTCCCCAAGGCGTATGTGCATTACACTGTGGTTTTTATTTTGCGCCTGTCGGCCCAGTGCATCTGACTTCAGCATGCATTTTATGTAAGGGTCTGCTTCCTCCTGCATTTTCTAAGGGTTTGCTTCCCCGGGGTAACGGCCGGTGCTGTGATGGGGATCGAACCCAGCACCTTCTGGTTGTGAGCCGTGCCACTTAACCACTAGGCCACGCCGTCCCCGCACTCTGCATTCGATATTATACAGTATGTTCAGATTAGATTTGATATTATACAGTATGTTAAGATTAGATTTGATATTATACAGTATGTTAAGATTAGATTTGATATTATACAGTATGTTCAGATTAGATTTGATATTATACAGTATGTTAAGATTAGATTTGATATTATACAGTATGTTAAGATTAGATTTGATATTATACATAATGTTAAGATTAGATTTGATATTATACAATATATTGAGATTAGATTTTATATTATATAGCTTAATAAGAAAGCAAAAACCACATGTACCTTTGTGGAGGACATGGGGAAATCAAAATGCCAAGTATTGCATCATCTTTCTTTTTATCTCTCCAATTGGAGCATGGGACATCTACAAAAAGTCAGATGGCCGTCCCTCCCCTGCACAACACTACTTAGTCACCTGTTGTGATGTTCATAGTAGGGTGTAGAGGCCTTATTTTTTCATCTCGTGTACAAAGCTTCACAATCCACACGGAGGTCTTCATTGCATCGAGAGAATAACAATTGCATGTTCACACTTTAGAATACAAATGTTTATTCACACTTTAGTGTACAAATGTATATTTATATTTTAGTGTACAACTGTATTTTCATATTTTAGTGTAAAAGTGTATGTAGTCTAATCTGTATTATGTAATTTATAATAATGTTTGTGGATTTCTGAGGAATTTGATATTTTTGTGAGTCTTTCCTTATAACTATAATTCTGGAATATTGATATCAGCTTTGTTGCTCTTCTTAGTATCCTTTCTGGCACGCTTATGAGCAAACTGTGGTAGAACATGAAGGAAAATAGGAAAAGCTGTATAAAATAGTAGGATACGAAAACAAGAAAGTATAAAATAGTAGGATACGAAAACAAAAAAGTATAAAATAGTAGGATACGAAAACAAGAAAGTATAAAATAGTAGGATACGAAAACAAGAAAGTATAAAATAGTAGGATACGAAAACAAGAAAGAAAGCAAGAAAAGAAAGAACATTTGAGGAATAACAAAATGCACAAAAATGTAGTCCAGTGAATTGTTACAAAGTTGGATAAGAAAATATATTTCAGTACAATAACTGTTGTATCAATAAAACAAATTTGTTATTTAAAAAAAAATAGAAGCAGTCAAGTAAACATCATAATTTTATGAGCATCAAACAATATTGATATAAATAAGGACAAAAGAATTATGGATAATTATAAACAAAAATCTGATATTTTCTGAATAATTATATCGAGTTTAGAAATAATATGTAACTGAAATCCAGGAGACAAGCATTTCTGTTTGACATTGGTTAATCGTTGCGGTTACAAATTATTGTGTAATGATGTATGAAGAAGGCTCGATGAAACAACTCTTGACTATGGTATGGAGATAAACGCTGGAAAGACTAAATTAATGACCAACAACGCCACGGGCTTCAACAGCAGGATAAAAGCTAACAGTCAGGAACTCGAAGTGGTTGACCATTTTAAATATCTTGGGTCGATTGTCAGTGATGAAGGATCAAAATGTGAAGTGTTGGCCAGAATAGTTCCCTTTACCACGCTGCAGGCCGCTGTCTGCGCCATGCTCATGACGCTGTCCAAATAAAAAATTTTCCTCTAAGTACGGAAACCCTACCAATATACATTTTTATACTGCTGGATTCGTCACGTCCATCTACACACTCTTTTTGCCGGTAAAAGTATCGTATGTTAGATTACAAATGGCTTTTGAACGATTTTTATTTTTTTTCGCCGATTGGAGCAGGCCGACTTTTTGGGGAAAGGTGAAGTAGGTTGTTGGGAAAGATCTTTATCTTGTAAATCTGTTTATTTTATTTGTTTAGATGAAAAACTACGTTTGAATTGGAAACTAACAGTTGTGTCGATATTGTAAACACAGTATCGATTCTTTGTAATGGTTTCCATGGTTTTCTATCGGAGAAGACTAGGCCTAGCCGGGAAAGTTCAAATATTTAAATTTTTTTCAAAAAATTTCACATTCATCTTCTTGTATCTCAGAAACTAACAAACATACAACAACAACAATAACATCAACAAGTTCTTTATTCAATTGTGTCTCTAAACACAAGAAAATCATATTTATTGACAAACAAACAGAACAGTCAGTGAGTTACAATTTTTGAAAGTTGCAAAATTGAGAAATGTGAAAAATTTTCAAAAATTCAGTGTGGCGTGCTAAAGGGTACAGACAATAGCGGCGCTTGCACGGCTTAACAAAATCTGAGAAGATAAACGGTTAGCACTATGCACGAAAATCATATTATTGCGTACACTGGTCCTGTCAATATTCCTCTATGCGTGTGAGACATGGACAGTTACAGCCGACCTTCAACGAAGGATACACTGATACAGGCCTTGGAGATGAGATGTTTCCGAAAACTTGTAAACGTCACGTACAAAGATCGAGTTATAAATGAGGAAATACGAGATAGAATTACAACAGCAATAGGGCCTTTCTAAGACCTCTTGGCAACTGTCAAAAGAAGGAAACTCACTTGGTACGGTCACATATCGAGATCAAATGGTCTTGCAAACACAATCCTCCACGGGAAGGTGCATGGTAGACGACGAAGAGGCCGGCCCAAAAAGAGATGGGAGGACAACATAAAAGAATGGACCAGTCTCCGACCAGAAGAGTCACAGTCAGCGGCATCTGACAGAGAGGGGTGGCATGGGGTTGTGAGGATGTCTTCATGTGTGCCCCAACGACCTCAACCTGACCTGACCTGATGTATGTACACCAATATAAGTTATGCTAAAATTTACTTAAGTATTTTTGGGGTTTATATGAATTTGCAGTAATTACATTATCAAAGTCTAGAGATACCCTTGGGAGGCCATCAGGCTGATGGCCCATTAAATCAGACTTATATTTTTCTTATTGTCCCTTGCTCCTTAAGGTGCATGGAGCCGCACCTGCAGATAGTCCTTGAGTGGGGAAATATGTTTGCAAGCTTGCCAATGAATATTTCCTTACGGATAAATCTTTACCAAAATCTGGTAGAATGGTCAAATCTAATAGAATGGAAGGAATTTATTTGTGTTTGAAGATACTTAATCAGGTAGAATTGAAGGAATTTATTTGTCTTTGAAGATATTTAATCAGGTAGAATTGAAGGAATTTATTTGTGTTTGAAGATATTTAATCAGGTAGAATTGAAATAATTTATTTGTGTTTGAAGAGAGTAAATCTGTAATGTTGATTATGTGTAAAATAGAGGGTTTCAGTGATTTTGTTTGTTTACATGTTGTACACTCTAAGAGCATTTTCAATAGTTGTTTGATGTTTTGACTTGATGCAAATAATAGTAAGGTTTATGAAACTGTTGTAAATATCAAGATTTATATGCTCGGCCCAGATCAATGTTTGCAATATTTTCTTGTAATGTAGTCCACAACATTGGATTCATCTTCAATGTATATGTTGTAATGAATGTATAGCTGTCAAACATGATTGCAGTCAAATTAGTGGAAATGTCATAATTAATCTACAATTGAAAAAAATAACTTCTCTTAATTAAATTTCGTCCCATCTTTTGTAGAACGGTATGACATGTGCACATATTGCTGCGGCTAGAGGCAGTGCTGCTGTCATTAAGGAATTAATGAAGTTCAACAGGATTATAATTACAACTGCCAAGAACAAGGTTTGTATGCAGACTAAACAACAAAACATGTGATATTTAAATGAGGATAAAGATCGGCTCCATATTAAAGTTTCTTCTTTTCAACCATTTAAAAAAATTCATTAATTGTAAAATTGTTTATTTTCATGTAACTGCCATGTTTCAAAATGTATAATATGGTGCCGTTGAGTAGTTATAGTTCAGCCTTTGCTGAAGTTTGAAAGTGTGCAAGCAGCGATCATATCTATTTTTGGCTGTATTGATGTAAAACATACCTATCATCTTTATCTGATGAAAACCTTTAATCAGATCAATGAAAACTATTTAATGAAGGAAAAGATACGAAAAACAGATTTCAGTGAATAATTAATTTTTTATTTTTAGAATTTTAAATGTAGGAGAAAGAAGAAGATGAAACAATAAGCATAAATGTAAAGGTCTTATCATGTTGCTACAATTTTAACTGCACAACATGGACATTGGTAACATAGGAGCAATTTACAGAGACTTGCAATGTGTAACTCGATTGAGTTACAAAACTTTGGACTGCCTGTTTCTGTAGCAAGACGACCACAGGGCTACTTTTAATCTCCGTAAGAAAAATATAATTTAAAAGAAAGTGCATTTTGTATGAGTTTAATTTTTAGTTTTTAGTGCATTTTGTATGAGTTTAATTTGTAGTTTTAAGTGCATTTTGTATGAGTTTAATTTGTAGTTTTAAGTGCATTTTGTATGAGTTTAATTTTTAGTTTTAAGTGCATTTTGTATGAGTTTAATTTGTAGTTTTAAGTGCATTTTGTATGAGTTTAATTTGTAGTTTTAAGTGCATTTTGTATGAGTTTAATTTGTAGTTTTAAGAGATGGAATGGTAGCTACATAGTTTTATTTTAAACAAAAAGGACTTTGTGACACATGCGATTTCAAAAGAAGTATATTGATATCATTCCTAACAACCAAATTATTTAACTGAACGCCTCGTACAAAAACAGATTACAGCCATGTACTGATTACAATAGAAAGTTGGGGAAAGCCTACAAGTTGATATGCATGCCAGCTAGTTAATCATAAATATGCAAACTTGTATCAAAGTGTTTGTGCACACCGAGATAAGATGTCACTGACCTATTTCCTAGACCAATGATTCAACTGCTTTACACCTGGCAGCTGACGGAGGCCATGCACAAGTTGTCAAAGTCCTCTTGGAGGCTGGAGCTTCAGCGCTGGAGGAAAATGCTGTAAGAGAGTTCTACCACACATTCCTCTTTTTATTGAGATTTGATCAAAGATTTGACATAACATACACAAACACAATTTGGGGATTCCCATACAGTTTTCTCGTGTTTATGTATGGTCATGTTCACATATGGTTATGTTCACATATGGTTATGTTCACATATGGTCATGTTCACATATGGTCATGTTCACATATGGTCATGTTCACATATGGTCATGTTCAGGTATGGTTATGTTCACATATGGTCATATTCACATATGGTCATGTTCAGGTATGGTCATGTTCACATATGGTTATGTTCAGATATGGTCATGTTCACGTATGGTCATGTTCACATATGGTCAGGTATGGTCATGTTCAGATATGGTCATGTTCAGATATGGTCATGTTCACATATGGTCATGTTCAGGTATGGTTATGTTCACATATGGTCATATTCACATATGGTCATGTTCAGGTATGGTCATGTTCACATATGGTCATGTTCAGGTATGGCTATGTTCAGATATGGTCATGTTCACATATGGTCATGTTCACATATGGTCATGTTCAGATATGATCATGTTCATGTATGGTTATGTTCACATATGGTCATGTTCACATATGGTCCTCTTGGAGGCTGGAGCTTCAGCGCTGGAGGAAAATGCTGTAAGAGAGTTCTACCACACATTCCTCTTTTTATTGAGATTTGATCAAAGATTTGACATAACATACACAAACACAATTTGGGGATTCCCATACAGTTTTCTCGTGTTTATGTATGGTCATGTTCACATATGGTCATGTTCACATATGGTTATGTTCACATATGGTCATGTTCACATATGGTCATGTTCACATATGGTCATGTTCAGGTATGGTTATGTTCACATATGGTCATATTCACATATGGTCATGTTCAGGTATGGTCATGTTCACATATGGTTATGTTCAGATATGGTCATGTTCACGTATGGTCATGTTCACATATGGTCAGGTATGGTCATGTTCAGATATGGTCATGTTCAGATATGGTCATGTTCACATATTGTCATGTTCAGGTATGGTTATGTTCACATATGTTCATATTCACATATGGTCATGTTCATGTATGGTCATGTTCACATATGGTCATGTTCACATATGGTTATGTTCAGATATGGTCATGTTCACATATGGTCATGTTCAGGTATGGCTATGTTCAGATATGGTCATGTTCACATATGGTCATGTTCACATATGGTCATGTTCAGATATGGTCATGTTCATGTATGGTTATGTTCACATATGGTCATGTTCACATATGGTCATGTTCACATATGGTCATGTTCACACAAGGTCAACTTGTTGAGATGAAAATCTGTACACAAAAACAAACAATAATTTTTTACAGAAACCCCCCCAAAACCCTTTAATTAACATTTTCTCTTTCAATAAAGAATCCAAAATTAATAATAAATTTATTGACATAACTTGACATCAATTTGATTAGGGTGTGATTTATTGCATGAAACACATACGCCATTAACTCTTCAAATCAGTGCAGTCAGAGTATGGGTTTAATTTTGCATTTGCAGAAAAGAAGTGAATGCGTCGAAGGACTATCTGTATTGCGTGTGTTTTCAATTTTTCAAATGTGCATAAATAATTTGCACTACTGAATGTAACATAAGATGGATCCTGCCTTTGATCCATTTACAATTCCAAAGTAAACTTTAGTGCATTCATTATGAAACTTCCTATGGCATCTGTTCTCAGCTCCAAGCTTTTCTGTCCTTGGTGTTAGAGTCAGCCATTTGATTGATATGTCCAGATCTCAAATCTTGTTCTTCCTTTGTGTAGAATCAGCCATTTAATGAATAAACTCTATCAAACATATATAAGAAATATATATATGAGATTAAACAATTTGCATTGTAGTTTTTAAAGTATGAAAATATAGTTCTTTCTGTTGTCAATAAGCGAATAAACTATTAGATCCAGAACGATGCAACCAAGAGAGAAGACTGCTCTGTTCAAATAGTTACAGTACTATGAAATGGTTAATCTGTTTTGTTTTTATAGATCTCTGTCAACATTTTCTGGATAAATAAATGGCTCCATAAACCCCCCACCAATCCCCTCCTTGTCACCACAACCCCCTCCTTGTCACCCCGCACACACAACAGTAAATTAGTACCATTGATCGAAATCAACGTTGAAACTAAATTATAATGCGATTAAATTTACATATATTTGTCTGCATGGATTCCTCATTACGTTCTGAAATTAGTAGAAATTGCCAGGGAAAGGTGATTGAAACTAAAAACCCCACTAAATTCCATTGAGAAACAACATCCACACTGACTAGAAAACTGAACTAGCTGACAATGTCTGAGTGATTCATCTCAAATTGATGTTGTGAAAGTAATTGACTGATCAGAGATGCTGAAATCACAGGTCATTCATGGGACAATATGCATCATATAGTATATTGGTTAGTATTCACAGTTCAGTATATTGGTTAATATTCACCATATAGTATATTGGTTAGTATTCACCATACAGTATATTGGTTAGTATTGACAGTAAAGTATATTGGTTAGTATTCACAGTACAGTATATTGGTTAGTATTCACAGTACAGCATATTTGTTAGTATTCAGTATCAGTATGTTTTAAGTTAGTTATGATTGGCCAGAAAGTGCACAGGCACATGTCCAGGCTCAGGCACAGACACAGGCCCATGCTCAGGATCAGGCACAGGGTCAGGCCCAGGCTCAGGCCCAGATACAGGCCCAGACACATGCTCAGGCACAGGCCCAGGCCCAAGCTCAGACACAGGCTCAGGACCAGGACAACTTATGGCAAAAATCAGGACACACAGTCATTTTTGTTCAGGCATGTCCTGAGAAGGGGTAGGATTGAACACAGCATGGCAAAGGGCAGACTCACTGGGGGTAGGGACTGATGAGGGGGGGGGGGCAGTGAGAGAAAATATTTGATTGCCTGCTTGAAAGAATGGCACGAGAGGCAATCAATGGGGAAGTTGACTAACAACACACATGATGAGAGGAAGAGGAGATCTATGGTCGCCAACCGGCAGGACACTTGATGATGATGATTCACTACATACAATATTAATTAAAAGTAATTCACAAAATACAGTGTATAAGAAATTATAGATTCATCACATAATGTTGACTTGATCATCACATAATGTTAATTTGATCATCACATGTTGACTTGATCATCACATAATGATAATTTAATCATCACATACTGTTGACTTGATCATCACATGTTGACTTGATCATCACATAATGATAATTTGATCATCACATAATGTTGACTTGATCATCACATAATGTTGACTTCATCATCACATAATGTTAATTTGATCATCACATACTGTTGACTTGATCATCACATGTTGACTTTATCATCACATAATGTTGACTTGATCATCACATAATGTTGACTTGATCAGCACATGTTGACTTGATCATCACATAATGATAATTTGATCATCACATACTGTTGACTTGATCATCACATAGTGTTAATTTGATCATTACATACTGTTGACTTGATCATCACATAATGTTGACTTGATCATCACATAATGTTGACTTGATCATCACATAATGTTGACTTGATCATCACATGTTGACTTGATCATCACATAATGTTGACTTGATCATCACATGTTGACTTGATCATCACATAATGTTGACTTGATCATCACATGTTGACTTGATCATCACATAATGTTGACTTGATCATCACATAATGTTCTCCCACCTAGGATGGAATGACAGCTCTGCACCTGGCAGCTAAACATGGCCACATCAATGTCATGAATGAACTCAAAGATTACATTCCATTCAGGACAGCCAGCGAAAAGGTTGGCTTTAGCTCCTTCTATTTCAAACAGCCACTCTTTCATATTTGTTACATTGCCTCCTTCTGAAAGCCACTCTTTAATGTTTGTTACATTGTCTCATTCTGAAAGCCACTCTTTAATATTTATGTTATATTGTCTCATTGTAAAAGCCACTCATTAAAATATTCATGTTACATTGTCTCATTCTGAAAGTCACTTTTTAATATTCATGTTACATTGTCTCATTCTGAAAGCCACTCTTTAATATTTATCTTACATTACCTCCTTTTGACTGGATTGTATTTATTTCATGAATTATATCAAAAATCATTATGACAGAGAAACAATTTGTTAATATGTTACTGGCGTAAAACATTTCTGAATATATCGTTATCTGTTTGATGTTTCTCTGTTATAAGTTATTATCTGTTTGATGTCTCTCCATTACAAGTTATTATCTGTTTGATATTTGGTGTGATAAGTTGTTATCTTTTTGATGTTTGGTGTGATAAGCTGTTATCTGTTTGATATTTAGTGTGATAAGTTATCTGTTTGATGTTTGGTGTGATAAGTTGTTATCTGTTTGATATTTGGTGTGATAAGTTGTTATCTTTTTGATGTTTGGTGGAATAAGTTGTTATCTGTTTGATGTTCTCAGTTGTAAGTTGTTATCCCTTAGCAAAGCCTTAGAAAATGCGGTAGGAAACACTCTTACATAAAATGAATGCCGAAGTCGGATGCACTAGGCCGACATGCCCAAAATAAAAATATAATACAACGCACACCATTTCTGCATTGTTTAGGTAGGTCTCTGCATTGTTTAAGTAGGTTTCTGCATTGGTTAGGTAGGTTTCTGTGTTGTTTAGGTAGGTTTTTGCGTTGTTTAGGTAGGTTACTGCGTTGTTTAGATATTTTTCTGCGTTGTTTAGGTATTTTTCTGCGTTGTTTAGGTAGGTTACTGCGTTGTAATACAGAGGACCCATGCCTGACACAACAAATGAAAAAGGTCTATCCAATGGCCCTAGAACTATAAGCATTCGCTCGGTCTCCCATAGATAGGCTGAGAAGAGCCCTTGTTCCAACATGCTATGGCAGGACAAAAGGCCAGAATGAACGTGAACATCCATCAAGCACATATTCTGCATGATTGAATACTAGGCCTGCAGATTAGAGACACGTCAGAGGAACTCCCCATGTAGATAGCTGAGTCCCTTTTCAAAGAGAATATAATAGGACCACTGCACTCCCAGGAGTGTTGTAAAGAGCAGCTGGAGAGAATTGTGGTATTAATCAGACTGTCATGTCAGAAATTGTCACCGCAAAGCATACAGAATGCTTTATAACAAACTTTATAATAAACTTTAAAACAAACTTTACAACAAACTTATAACAAAATTTATAACAAACTTTATAACAAACTTTAAAACAAACTTATAACAAACTTTATAACAAACTCTTTAACAAACCTATAGAAAACTTTAAAACAAACATTAAAACAAACTTATAACAAACTTTATAACAAACATTATAACAAGCTTATAACAAACTTATAACAACATTTATAACAAACTTTATAACAGACTGTTGGCATGTAGCCATCATCAGCGGTAGTCATATGCTTCCAAGGGAACAACATGGAAAACAGGAAAGAGAAGATTAGATGTGACAAGGAGATTAGATGTAACAAGATTAGATGTGACAAGAGGTATGCATTTGCTAGGAAGATTAGATGTGACAAGAGGTATGCATTTGCTAGGAAGATTAGATGTGACAAGAGGTATGCATTTGCTAGGAAGATTAGATGTGACAAGAGGTATGCATTTGCTAGGAAGATTAGATGTGACAAGAGGATATGTGTGACAAGATTAGATGTGACAAGAAGATTAGATGTGACAAAATTAGATATGACAAGAAGATTAGATGTGACAAGAGGTATAAATTTGGGAGTGAAGATTAGATGTGACAAAAGGATTAAATGGGACCATATTTGATATGACAAGAGTATTAAATGTGACAAGAAGATTAGATTTGACAAGATTAGGTGTGACAAGAAGATTAGATCTGAGAAGAGATTAGATATGGCCAAAAAGATTAGATGTAACAAGAAGATTAAATGTGACAAGAAGATTCTATTTGACAAGATTAGATGTGACAAGATGATTAAATGTGGGAAGAAGATTTGTTGTGACAAAAAGATTAGATCTGAGAAGAGATTAGATATGGCCAAAAAGATTAGATGTAACAAGAAGATTAGATGTGACTAGAAGATTAAATGTGACAAGAAGATTCTATTTGACACGATTAGATGTGACAAGATGATTTGATGTGAGAAGAAGATTATATATGACAAGAGGATTAAATGCTGCAATATGTTTAGATATAACAAGATTAGATATGAGAAGAAGATTAGATGTGACAAGAAGATTAAAGATGGGACAAGACCATCAGATGTGACAAGAAGATTAAATGTGACAAGAAGAGTAGATGTGTCAAGAAGAGTAGATTTGACATAAAGATTAGAGGTGACAAGAGAATCAGATGTGAATAGAAAATTAGATGTGACAAGATTGGTTGTGACATGAAGCTTAAGTGTGACAAGATTAGATGTGACAATGAGATTAGTTGTGACAAGGTTAGATGTGACAAGTGGAATAGATGTGACAAGAAAAGTAGACGTGACAAGAATATTAGATGTGAAAAGATAATAAGATGTGACAAGATTAGATGATTATGTAGCAGCCCCAACTGGCAGACCTACTGTAGCAGATGGAGCAAGGGGTCTGCACTAACTATACTCTGACTTCAAACAAATAAACTAATAGAAAATAAAACCACAACAAGGAAACTTTATTTCTACAAGTTCACTACTGACTCCCCAACCCACGACAAAACCTGGTTGGCTGTACGAAATATGAATGAAACTAAACTAAAAGAAACTTGATTACGAACTTCAACTTGATAGACGAACTGTAACTTTATAGACAAACTGTAACTTGATAGACAAACTGTAACTTGATAGACAAACTGTAACTTGATAGACAAACTGTAACTTGATAAACAAACTGTAACTTGATAGACAAACTGTAACTTGATAGACAAACTGTAACTTGATAGACAAACTGTAACTTGATAGACAAACTGTAACTTGATAGACAAACTGTAACTTGATAGACAAACTGTAACTTGATAGACAAACTGTAACTTGATAGACAAACTGTAACTTGATAGAGGAACTGTAACTTTATAGACAAACTGTAACTTGATAGACAAACTGTAACTTGATAGACAAACTGTAACTTGATAGACAAACTGTAACTTGATAGACAAACTGTAACTTGATAAACAAACTGTAACTTGATAGACAAACTGTAACTTGATAGACAAACTGTAACTTGATAGACAAACTGTAACTTGATAGAGGAACTGTAACTTGATAGACAAACTGTAACTTGATAGACAAACTGTAACTTGATAGACAAACTGTAACTTGATAGACAAACTGTAACTTGATAGACAAACTGTAACTTGATAGACAAACTGTAACTTGATAGACAAACTGTAACTTGATAGACAAACTGTAACTTGATAGAGGAACTGTAACTTTATAGACAAACTGTAACTTGATAGACAAACTGTAACTTGATAGACAAACTGTAACTTGATAGACAAACTGTAACTTGATAGACAAACTGTAACTTGATAAACAAACTGTAACTTGATAGACAAACTGTAACTTGATAGACAAACTGTAACTTGATAGACAAACTGTAACTTGATAGAGGAACTGTAACTTGATAGACAAACTGTAACTTGATAGACAAACTGTAACTTGATAGACAAACTGTAACTTGATAGACAAACTGTAACTTGATAGACAAACTGTAACTTGATAGACAAACTGTAACTTGATAAACGAACTGTAACTTGATAGATGAACCGTAACTTGATAGACGAACTGAAACTTGATGCACGAACTGTACTTTGATAGACGAACTGTTATGTGGATTGCCACAGAATGGAAGATTTGTGTCTGTTCTGTGATTTCGCCCGTGGTTCTGTTCTCCTGGTCGACGGTGGCGTGTAGTGATCCTTGAAACACTGGATCACTGTGCTAGTCAAATATCTCTCTACTTAGACGCTGGATTCTCAGCAGCGATGCGAATAATAGTATCTAAGATGACTTCATCTGCGTGTCCCTCGTGACGCACTACTATATTGGTTCTAGCACTTGTTATGCAAAGAAACATCAATTTCATGACTATTTACCTCTCCCTGATATGCTGCTGAACATCTGGATTCTCGTGGGAAAAGATTGTCTGTCAAAACCTCTCTGTCTCTCTCAGGGCTCCAAAGTCTACCCGCTTTCTTCTTTCCTCTTCACTGTTATCAAGACAGCCCTGTTCTCGTTGCCCGCTGCCGATTGATGTTGACTTGTTCTCCATTTGCTCTCACTCAAATAATTCTGTCCTCTTGTCTCTCCGCTATCTCGCACCCGAATGATGTTGACTTGTCTCTCCGATCTTCACTCTGGAATTATTCTGATTTGGCATCTGCGTGGCTTGTAAACCAACGCTATACATTCTAAGCATTGCGATGTCCAGATTTGAGTACATCTGTACTGGCTAGCTTTCTTAGTTTAATTCTATAAGAAACAATGAATGGCTACTGACTATCAGTGCTATATCCCACCCTTTCTAACTTAAAAAAAAACATTTCTAAAATACTATCCCTAAAAAATCTACACAGCTAATAACTGTTACAATTACAAGAAAATTAGATGTCACAAGATTAAATGGGGAAAGAAGATTAAATGTGACAAGAAGATTATATGATGACAAGAGAATTTGATGTGACAAGATTAAATAACTTAACTTAACGTCCTTATACTGGTTTAGAAGACCCTGCAGAGTCCGTATACAACCAGTGACATTTACATCACCTTGCTCTAAAAGCTATGCGCATCCAGTTTATTCTTAAATGCATTAACTGTCCCTGCCTCCACTACCTCCCCTGGCAATGCATTCCAAGCAGACACCACTCTCTGACTAAAAAAAATATTTCCTAATATTTAATCTGGACCTCTCTTTAGTCAGCTTGTAGCTATGCCTCGTGTTATTGTGGGTGGCTGTATTTAAAAAAAACATAGTCTAATTTATCGATTCCTCTGATCATCTTATAAACCTGTATTAAGTCACCACGAATTCTTCTCTCTTCGAGACACTGTAGGCCGGTTTTTCTGAGTCATTCCTCATAACTGTAATTCTGGAATCCCACTATCATCTTTATCGCTCTTTTTTGTATTCTTTCTAGCATGTTTATGTCCCCTCTATGATAAGGACTCCACACCTGTACACAGTACTCCAATCTAGGTCTAACTAAAGCTTTATACAGTTTGACGATCACTTCCTTGCTCCTATGTTTAATATTTCTTTTTATCATACCTAACATTGCATTTGCCTTTTTCACTGCTACCTTAACTTGCTCACTCACCTTTCCTGTATGATCTATTATAACCCCTAGGTCCCTTTCCTTATCTATCTTTCTAATATTGTTTTCTCCCATTCTGTAATTATGTTCCATATTGGATCTACCCATGTGGATGACTGTACATTTATCTACATTAAACTCCATTTGCCAGCTTACAGACCATTCTCGAATTTTATCTAAATCCGACATCAATATATCCACTTCCGCTTTAGATGAGACACTACTGCATAGTTTTGTGTCATCAGCAAATTTTGCAATCATGGATCTCATATCAATGTCCAAATCATTTATATATATCAAGAACAAAATTGGTCCCAAAACCGAGCCCTGTGTCACACCACTTTTCACTTCACACCACTCAGAGTACTCCTTATTTATGCCCACCCTCTGCCTTCTTCCCGTTAACCAATTTTCAATCCATTTGGCAACTTCCCCACCTATTCCGTGTGATTTTAACTTTCAAAATAATCTTTGATGAGGTGCTCTATCAAAGGCCTTTGCAAAGTCTAGATAAATAACATCCACTGGCTCCCCTTTATCTATGATTTTAGTAACCTCCTCCATGAATTCTAATAGATTTGTTAAGCATGATCTCCCTCTAGTAAACCCACGCTGACTATTTCTAATTAGATTAAATTTGTCTAAATGCATATCACATGTTTTTTTTTTATTATTGACTCTAACAATTTACACCGGTCTATAATTTGCTGGATCAGATTTTTTCCTTTTTTGAATAAGGGGATCACTCCTGCATCTTTCCAATCCAGTGGAACAATCCCTTTTGTAAGTGATTGAGAACATAATATAGCCAATGGTTTTGCTAGTTGGTCTCTAATTTCATACAGCAATTTTGGAAGAATACCATCTTGACCTAAACATTTATCCACTTTCAACCCCTCCAATTTTTTAAAAACCATTTCCTCTGGAATACAGATTGATCTTAATCCCGCTGTATCCATGTCTCTTTGAAAAATATCTATAGGCTCTGGGATCTTGGAGCAGTCCTCTTTTGTGTAGACTGTGCCAAAGTACTGATTGAGTAGATTAGCTGCCTCCCTATTCTCACTTATTATTTTCCCTGTACTGTCAATGAGAGGGCCTACTTTGTCTTTCATTCTTTGTTTATTTCTAACATAAGAGAAGAAGCTTTTACTATCAGTCTTGATCCTCTAAGCAAGTTTTTTTTTAAAGTCTATTTTTGCTGTTTTATTTGCTTTCTGAGATATGTTCTGCTTGTCCAAATATTTTACATGTTTATTTTTATTTACCTGCCTCTATGTATTTCTTCCATGCTTTATTTTTCGCTCTTCTACATTTCACTACAAATCTAGTTATCCACTTTTTACACTTGGGGTTTACCTCCCTACATGGAATACATTCCTCTTTTAGCGTTTCTAGATCTGTTTTAAAACTCTCCCACTCCTGTTCAACATCTGTTCCTACGACAATATCTTTCCAGATTATGTGGTTCGCTGCCTCTTTCATCCTCTTAACATCTGCCTTAGAGTAGTCGTATGTTCGCGTGTTTATGTTTACTTCTTTCCCTGCAATAAGATGCCAACGGATGATTTGATGGTCACTTGAGCCAAACAGTTCCCCAACGGTAAAGTTTTCAATCATATAGTAGTAAAAAGTAGTCATCTGTAGTAAAAACTAGGTCAGGTATGTTTTTGCCTCTGGTTACAAATGTTACAAGATGATTAGATGTGACTTGAAGATTATATGTAACAAGAAGACTAGATGTGACAAGAAGATTATATGTGACAAGAACATTAGATGTGACAAGAAGATTAGATGTGACAAGAAGATTAGATGTGACTTGAAGATTAGATGTCAGAAGATATTTAGATGTGACAAGATTAAATGTGACAAGATTAAATGCGAAAAGAAGATTAGATGTAACAAAAAAGATTAAAGATGTGACATGATGATTTGGTGTGATAAGAACATTAGATGTGACAAGATTAGATGTGACACAGTTAAATGTGACAAGAGGATTAGATGTGACAAGAGGATTATATGTCAGAAGAAGATTAGATGTGGCAAGAAGATTATATGTCAGAAGAAGATTATATGTGGCAAGAGGATTAGAGGTGACAAGAGGATTAGAGGTGACAAGAGGATTAGATGTGACAAGAGGATGGGAAATGGAAAAACAGAAACAGGAAAAATAAACATGGGACACTTACATTTTCTTTTTTTAAATGTTGAGATGTTTTATTTTGAATGATTGATTTTTGTGATAAATGATTGTAATTGATCTGCAGACTGGTCTGACAGCCCTTCATGTTGCAGCTTATTATGGCAAGTCAGACTTTGTCCGAGAGATGTTGATCAATGTCTCAGCCTGCGTTAAGAGTGAAGCCCCAACATCAAGCGCATTTGGTTCACAGTGGTCATCGGAAGTAAGTTCTTTAGGGGAGGGGATGGGAAGTTTACCAAATCTTGGCAACCAAATCCATCTTGTAGCATGCCAGTTCTCTGTCCACTTGGGCCGTCTCCTTTTTGGGCATATCATCAAGGCACTGTCCAGGTTTTGTATGCACATTCCATGTGGCAAAGGTAATAGACTTCATTATGTATCAATCGCATGCCACATCTGTTATGTTTGACACTATGGCTTGCTCTTAAATAGATTTAAGTGAGGAAGTTAGACTCATTCTCTAGTCCTGAGCTACCTCGTTCAAGTGCAAGATGTAGTCAAGATGGCTGGAGATAGCACTGGATGCAGATTGTACCCCGTAGTCAAGATGGCTGGAGATAGCACTGGATGCAGATTGTACCCCATAGTCAAGATGGCTGGAGATAGCACTGGATGCAGATTGTACCCCGTAGTCAAGATGGCTGGAGATAGCACCGGATGCAGATTGTACCCCGTAGTCAAGACGGCTGGAGATAACACCGGATGCAGATTGTACCCAGGATTTACTCTCAAAGCTTATCCAGTTTAACAGCTAATCCATGTGACAGGAGGAGACATTATTAACACATGGATAAGAATCACATGCCATTTAGTTATCCACATTTGTACACAGACTATACATCAAGGGGGAGGAGTAACTTTCATTGGGACCATACATAGGGGGTAGGGACACTGGGACCATACATCAAGGGGGGGGGGGGTGGCACTTGGACCATACATCAAGGAGGTGGGGGGGAATAACTTACACTGGTACCATACATCAAGGGGGGTGGGGGGTGGCACTGGGACCATACATCAAGGGGAGGGGGTTGGCACTGGGACCATACATCAAAGGGGGGGGGGGGGCACTGGGACCATACATCAAGGGGGGGGGGGTGGCACTGGGACAATACATCAAGGGGCAGGAGTAACTTTCATTGGGACCATACATAGGGGGTGGGGACACTGGGACCATACATCAAGGAGGTGGGGGGGGGGAATAACTTACACTGGTACCACACATCAAGAGGGGGGGGGTGGGGTGGCACTTGGACCATACATCAAGGGGGGGGGTGGCACTGGGACCATACATCAAGGGGGGGGGGTGGCACTGGGACCATACATCAAGGGGGGGGGGCACTGGGACCATACATCAAGGGGGGGGGACACTGAGACCATACATCAAGGGGGAGGGTGTGGCACTGGGACCATACATCAAGGGGGGGGGTGTGGCACTGGGACCATACATCAAGGAGGAGGGGAGTAACTTACACTGGGACCTTACATCAAAGGATTAGGGGACACTGGGACCATTCATCAAGGGGGGAGGGGACACTGGGACCATACAACAAGGGGGGAGGGGACACTGGGACCATACTTCAAGGGGGGTATGGGGGAGGGGACACTGGGACCATACATCAAGGGAGGGAGGACACTGGGACCATACATCAAGGGGGGGACACTGGGACCATACGTCAACGGTGGGGACATGGACCATACATCAAGAGGTGGGGGGGGGGGGGGACACTGGGACCATACATCAAGGGGGGGGGGAACACTGGCACCATACATCAAGTTAGTTAAGTCTGAACTGCCTTAAAGTTAATCTATGTACTATATCAGAACTGTTGTGACCAGTTTCTGTTTTCTTTTCTTTTCAGACTGGAATGACACCTCTTCACTTTGCTGCCCAATCAGGCCACGAGGGCCTAGTAAGAATTCTGCTGAACTGTCCAGGAGTTCAAACAGACTCTGCTTCCAATGTCTCGGTTTGTGTTCAGGGCAAACTGGCATGTGATGTGTGAACATTTAAAAAAAGAAGCGTTATGATTTCTTCATGTTTTTCCTGGTCCAAGAATGATAAAATAGCATTAAGAAATATTCATACACTAATTAGGGATTAGGATCCACATGGTTAGCCAGGCACAACCACAATAGAAAGATATATCATAATTTGGTTCTGTAAAACATCTCAAAACACCTACAGAAGAAGGCTAACAGCTGTGGGTAACTGGGCTACCACAATGTCTGACTGTCTATCTCCAGTTTTAGTGGACAAGGTCTACTCATACAATGTGTGTTATGTGTGTGTGTGTGGGAGTGTGTGTGTGTGTTATGTGTGTGTGTTATGTGCTTTTGTTATGTGTGTATGGGAGTGTGTGTGTTTTATGTGTGTGTGTTTTATGTGTGTGTGTTTTAACTTAACATCTTTATACTGGTTTAGAAGACCCTGCAGAGTCTGTATACAACCAGTTACATTTACATCACCTTGCTCTAAAATCTATGCGCATCCAGTTTATTCTTAAATGCATTAACTGTCCCTGCCTCCACTACCTCCCCTGGCAATGCATTCCAAGCAGACACCACTCTCTGACTAAAAAAATATTTCCTAATATCTAACCTGGACCTCTCTTTAATCAGCTTGTAGCTATGCCCTTGTGTTATTGTAGGTGGCTGTATTTTAAACAACTTGTTATAGTCTAATTTATCGATTCCTCTGATCATCTTATAAACCTGTATTAAGTCACCACGAATTCTTCTCTCTTCGAGACACTAGGTCGGTTTTTCTGAGTCATTCCTCATAACTGTAATTCTGGAATCCCACTATCATCTTTATCGCTCTTTTTTGTATTCTTTCTAGCATGTTTATGTCCCCTCTATGATAAGGACTCCACACCTGTACACAGTACTCCAATCTAGGTCTAACTAAAGCTTTATACAGTTTGACGATCACTTCCTTACTCCTATGTTTAATATTTCTTTTTATCATACCTAACATTGCATTTGCCTTTTTCACTGCTGCCTTAACTTGCTCACTCACCTTTCCTGTATGATCCATTATAACCCCTAGGTCCCTTTCCTTATCTATCTTTCTAATATTGTTTTCTCCCATTCTGTAATTATGTTCCATATTGGATCTACCCATGTGGATGACTGTACATTTATCTACATTAAACTCCATTTGCCAGCTTACAGACCATTCTCGAATTTTATCTAAATCCGACATCAATATATCCACTTCCGCTTTAGATGAGACACTACTGCATAGTTTTGTGTCATCAGCAAATTTTGCAATCATGGATCTCATATCAATGTCCAAATCATTTATATATATCAAGAACAAAATTGGTCCCAAAACCGAGCCCTGTGGCACACCACTTTTCACTTCACTCCACTCAGAGTACTCCTTATTTATGCCCACCCTCTGCCTTCTTCCCGTTAACCAATTTTCAATCCATTTGGCAACTTCGCCACCTATTCCATGTGATTTTAACTTTCGAAATAATCTTTGATGAGGTACTCTATCAAAGGCCTTTGCAAAGTCTAGATAAATAACATCCACTGGCTCCCCTTTATCTATGATTTTAGTAACCTCCTCCATGAATTCTAATAGATTTGTTAAGCATGATCTCCCTCTAGTAAACCCATGCTGACTATTTCTAATTAGATTAAATTTGTCTAAATGCATTATGTGTGTGTATGTTGTGTGTGAGTATGTTGTGTGTGTGAGTATGTGTGTGTGTTATGTGTATGAGTATGTGAATGTTTGTGTTACTGTTGTGTTTGTGAGTATGTGTATGTGTGTTTGTGATTGTTTGTGTGAGTGTGTGTGAGTGTATTATGTGTGTGAGTATTTGTATGTGTATGCTACTGTTATGTTTGTGAGTATGTGTTTGTGAGTGTGTTTGTGAGTGTGTGTGTGAGTGTGAGTGTGTGTGGGTGTGTATGAGCATGTGTGTGTTATGTGTGTGTGAGTATGTGTGCTATGTGTGTGCATTATGTGTGAGTTATGTGTGTGTGAGTATGTGTGTGTGAGTATGTGTGCTATGTGTGTGCATTATGTGTGAGTTATGTGTGTGTGAGTTGTGTGTGTGTGTTATGTGTGTGCATTATGTGTGAGTTATGTGTGTGTGTGAGTTGTGTGTGTTATGTGTGTGCATTATGTGTGTGTGTGTTATGTGTGTGCATTATGTGTGAGTTATGTGTGTGTGTGTTATGTGTGTGTGCATTATGTGCATGAGTGTGTGTTATGTGTATGTGTGTTTTATGTGTATGATTGTGTTTTATGTGTGTGAGTGTGTGTGTATTAGGTATGTGTGTGTGTACTATGTGTGTGTTATGTGTATGTGTGTGTGAGTGTGTTATGTGTTTGTATGTGCATTATGTGTGTGAGTGTGTGTGTGCATTATGTGCATGAGTGTGTGTTGTGTGTGTGTATTATGTATGTGAGTGTATGCTATGTGTGTGTGTTTTATGTGTGTCAGAGTATTTGTTATGTGTGTGCATTGTGTGTGTTATGTGTGTGATTGTGTGTATTATGTGTGTGTGTGTATTATGTGTATGATTGTTTGTGCGAGTGTGGTATTTGTGTGTGTATTAGTTATGTGTGTGAGTGTGTTCTGTGTGTGAGTGTGTTTAGTGCATGTGTGTGTATGTGTTATGTGTGTGTATGTGTGTGTGTTGTGTGTGTGAGTATATGTATAATATGTGTGTATTATGTGTTTTAGTGTATTATGTGTGAGTATGTGTATGATTGTGTATGTGTGTGTATTATGTGTGTGAGTGTATTTGTTATATGTGTGATTGTGTTTAAATGTGTGTATTATGTGCTTGAGTGTTATGTGTCTGATTGTGTTTGAGTATGGGCGTGAATGTGTGTTATTATATGTGTGATTGGGCTTGAATGTGTGTATTATGTGTGTGGCTGTGTTTGAGTGTGTATGTGAGTATGTGTATGAGTGTGTGTGTGTGTTTTATGTACGTTAGTGTGTATGTGTGTTATGTGTTTGAGTGTGTGGGTTATGTGTGTGATTGTGTTTGAGTGTGTGTGTTATGTCAGTGAGTGTGTTTAAGTGTGTGTGTTATGTGTGTGATTGTGTTTGAGTATTTGTGTTATGTGTGTGAGCATGTGTATGGGTGTGTGTATTATGTGCTTGAGTGTGTGTGATTGTGTTTAAGTGTGTGTATTATGTGTGTGAATGTGTGTGTTATGTGTGTGATTGTGTTTGAGTGTGTGTTTTATGTGTGTGAGTGGGAGTGGAGGAGTGTGTAGGGGGTAGAGGTCAGGGTTGTGTATTGAGATATTATTTTAAATGTTATGGAGAAGAAAGTAGCATGTGCATAACAAATAAAACTATGTCCATAGTGAGGTTAACATGATGGTGGTGGAATCGAATTGACAGAACAGAGATCTATAGAGTTTCAGATAAGTATTAGTGTTGAGAATTAGTTTGTGTAATAATAACGTAGTTGTGATTGTAGTTTACTGTAGCAGACGCATTTCAAATAAAGTGGCCTTGTTGTAACAGATAGTGACTTGACAGAATTAAATAGCGTGGAACAGTGAGCGGTAGTAACAGTCTGTAAGTTAGTGGTATAGTGAGTGCTAGTAACACTCAAGTGACACTAGGCCTAGTCGTTAGCGATGCGTTGTCGTAAGGTAAATACCAGCGACATTTTTTTTTTTTGGCGTTGCTTTAAGAAGTATAGATTGTATTAGGTATTGGTACAACTTATTGGCTAACGGTAATAAATAGCATAATTAGTATGGCCGCTAAGACCAGATGAAATGCGACGAAGAAAGGCCAGGACAGATTGTGTGATTTGTGTGGTGGCAATGTTAGTATTAGTGTAGGGTTAGATACAACGTTGGAAGACGAAGGAACAGTTTTATGTTGGGTTTGTAGAGTCGAAAAGAGGCAGGCTCGAATGGAGTGCGAGATAAGGACAAATGAGAAGAGATTGGAGGAGATAGAAAAGAGGCAGATGAAAATAGAAGGGAAACAAGTGAAAATGGAGGAAATTTTAAAGAAGCTGCAGTCAAGATGTAGTCAAGGAAGTAAGGGAGATTTGAGTGAGGAAACAGTTCACAGGGCAGAGAGCTTTGGAGAGAAGTATGCACATAAAGGTGAGGGTTCAGTATTGGTAGTAGGAGATTCAATGGTGAGAGAGGTTGGCAGACATTTGTCTAAACAACACAACATGTTTGAAAGAATGGATATTGGGGGAGCAAAAATAGAGGACATAGAGGGGAGAATAAAGAGGATAGATGACACAGGAAACAGTCATGTGGTGGTTATTGCAAGATTGATGATTGCCCTTGTGCTTGTACATGTGGACAATGGTAGTGTCTTTCAGTTCCTGGGGTATTTGATCTGCATACCAAGTTGAACAAAAGAGGTCTGTTAGCTGGTGTAGAAGAATGTAAGAGAAAGGTGAGGTCTGTCAGTTGGTGTAGTAGGATGTAAGAGAAAGGAGAGGTCTGTCAGTTGGTGTAGAAGGATGTAAGAGACAGGAGAGGTCTGCCAGTTGGTGTAGTAGGATGTAAGAGAAAGGTGAGGTCTGTCAGTTGGTGTAGTAGGATGTAAGAGAAAGGAGAGGTCTGTCAGTTGGTGTAGAAGGATGTAAGAGACAGGAGAGGTCTGCCAGTTGGTGTAGTAGGATGTAAGAGAAAGGTGAGGTCTGTTAGTTGGTGTAGTAGGATGTAAGAGAAAGGTGAGGTCTGTTAGTTGGTATAGTAGAATGTAAGAGACAGGAGAGGTCTGTCAGTTGGTGTAGTAGGATTTAAGAGACAGGAGAGGTCTGCCAGTTGGTGTAGTAGGATGTAAGAGAAAGGAGAGGTCTGCCAGTTGGTGTAGTAGGATGTAAGAGAAAGGAGAGGTCTGTTAGCTGGTGTAGTAGGATGTAAGAGAAAGGTGAGGTCTGTTAGTTGGTGTAGTAGGATGTAAGAGAAAGGAGAGGTCTGCCAGTTGGTGTAGTAAGATGTAAGAGAAAGGAGAGATCTGTTAGCTGGTGTAGTAGGATGTAAGAGAAAGGAGAGGTCTGTCAGTTGGTGTAGTAGGATGTAAGAGAAAGGAGAAGATATAATCCATCCATGTTTGCCACTCTTCTTTGATGTTACCTTGATCCAACATGATAAGTTCTCTCTTTAATTCTGTACATAATTCTTGTGTATAGGGCTCCATTCCACTTCACTTAGCGGCAGGAAATGGTCACACATCAGTGGTCAGTCTTCTTCTAAGCAAATCCACTTACCAAATCCATACAAAAGACAGAAGAGGTCGGACTGCTCTCTTACGAGCTGCAGCAAATGGCCACCTAGAAATGTGTGCCTTATTGATTGGACAGGGAGCAGACATCAATACGTCAGATAAGGTTTGTAAACATTTCAACTTAACCAGCAGACAAGAACTTAAGAAGTTCACATACCAGGAAATGTGTTTAGTTCTCTTAAGACATTCATTCCTGAAAACTGTTGACATCTTCATGCACTTATTGTTCTTGTGTAATACTCTTGCACTATATGACATACTTGTTATCTACTGACATTGACATATGATATACTTGTTATCTACCTGACATTGACATATGACATACTTGTTATCTACTGACATTGACATATGACATACTTGTTATCTACTGACATTGACATATGACATACTTGTTACCTACTGACATATGACATACTTGTTATCTACTGACATTGACATACTTGTTATCTACTGACATTGACATATTACCTATTACATCTTACATACTAAACTGTTTAGAAATGTATGCAAAATTCAAATAAAGGAAAGCAGTTGAAATAACTGAACTTCTTTATACTAGTTTAGAAGACTCTGCAGAGTCTGAATACAACTAGTTTCTTCTACTCCAGTTGATCTAAAAATAACCATGTGTAATCCAATCTATTCTTGAAGGTATTAACTGACCATGTTTTCACTATTTCTTGTGGCAATGCATTCCAAGCTCTCTAAAACAATCTGGACCCTTCTTTAATTAATTTGTAGCTGTGCCCCCTTGTTTTTGTAGGTGGCTGTACTAGGTCTTTCCTGTGTTGTTTTCCCTAGATCTTTCCTGTGTTGTTTTCCCTGGGTCTTTCCTGTGATGTTTTCCCTGGGTCTTTCCTGTGTTGTTTTCCCTTGGTCTTTCCTGTGATGTTTTCCCTGGGTCTTTCCTGTGTTGTTTTCCCTGAATCTTTCCTGTGTTGTTTTCCCTGGGTCTTTCCTGTGATGTTTTCCCTGGGTCTTTCCTGTGTTGTTTTCCCTTGGTCTTTCCTGTGATGTTTTTCCCTGGATCTTTCTTGTGATGTTGTCCCTGTGCATTGCCTGAGAAGTTTTCCATGGGTCTTTGCCATGATTTCTTCCCTGGGTCTTCCCTCAGATGTTGTTCCTGGGTCTTTGCTGTGATGTTTCCCTGTGTCTTCCCTCACATGTTGTCTCTGAGTCGTTGCTGTGTTGTTTTTCCAGAGGGGGTATAAAGTATGGTTTGTTAGTGCTCACATTTTTTTCATTTTCAGCCAGTGGATCTTTCATCTATGAATTCTAGGTCTGTAATCATTCACTCTCCTATAATGGTAGCCCCTCCATCAAATTTCTGTAATCATTCACTCTCCTATCATGGTAGCCACACCAGCTCCATCAAATGTCTGTAATCATTCACTCTCCTATAATGGTAGCCCCATCAGCTCCATCAAATGTCTGTAATCATTCACTCTCCTATAATGGTAGCCCCTCCATCAAATGTCTGTAATCATTCACTCTCCTATAATGGTAGCGCCATCAGCTCCATCAAATGTCTGTAATCATTCACTCTCCTATAATGGTAGCCCCTCCATCAAATGTCTGTAATCATTCACTCTCCAATAATGGTAGCCACACCAGCTCCATCAAATGTCTGTAATCATTCACTCTCCTATAATGGTAGCCCCATCAGCTCCATCAAATGTCTGTAATCATTCACTCTCCTATAATGGTAGCCACATCAGCTCCATCAAATGTCTGTAATCATTCACTCTCCTATAATGGTAGCCCCTCCATCAAATGTCTGTAATCATTCACTCTCCTATAATGGTAGCCCCATCAGCTCCATCAAATGTCTGTAATCATTCACTCTCCTATAATGGTAGCCCCTCCATCAAATGTCTGTAATCATTCACTCTCCTATAATGGTAGCCCCATCAGCTCCATCAAATGTCTGTAATCATTCACTCTCCTATAATGGTAGCCCCATCAGGTCCATCAAATGTCTGGGTCTGTAATCATTCACTCTCTTATAATGGTGTTCACTTGGATGCTTGAGAGAGTGTGTCCACTCCACTTTGATGGTTGAGAGAGTGTGTCCACTCCACTTGGATTGTCAACGTCTGTCATATTTTTTTATACATAGTTTTGTTGTTTATCAGAAAGAAGTATTTTGTGCTTTTTAAAAATGCAAATTTCAATTTACTTTTTAAAATTGGTTGTGGTTTTTATTTATACTGTATTTTTCTTAATTTTCAGAATGGATTCACTGCGCTCCATTTTGCCAGCAATGCTGGTTACCTGCACGTAGTCAAACTGCTGGTCGAATCTGGGGCATCGCCAAATTTTGAGACCAAAGATGGCAAAATTCCCATCACATTTGCTGCTTCAGCCAGTCACATTGATGTACTCAGCTACTTGATGAAAAAAGACCATAATACAAGATTGCTGATGGAAGACAGGAAAGTAAGCTGTAGCTTGTGACGTCAAGTGAGACTGTGACAATTGCATGTCGGAACATGTCATAAGGTGAATAAGAAATGCTGAAGATAGACCAATCAATGATAGACAAATCAAGGATAGGCCAATCAAGGATAGACCAATCAAGGATAGACTGATCAAGGATAGGCCAATCAAGGATAGACCAATCAATGATAGACTGATCAAGGATAGGCCAATCAATGATAGACCAATCAATGATAGACTGATCAAGGATAAGCCAATCAAGGATAGACCAATCAATGATAGACTGATCAAGGATAGACCAGTCAAGGATAGACCAATCAATGATAGACTGATCAAGGATAGGCCAATCAATGATAGACCAATCAATGATAGACCAATCAATGATAGACCAACCATAGATAGACCATTAAGTGATCAGTGATAGTACAATCAATATAGACCGATCAGTGATAGGCCAATCAATATAGACCAACCAAGGATCAATCAATCAAATGTGTTTGCAGGCTAATAGAATGAACGAATGAAACAGTCAAACATATGGTATGTGGGAAGTGGCTTATTAACAATAAATTGTTGTGGGTTTTATAACATTTGGATGGATTAACATGTTGTACTTAGCTAATGGTTGAGTACAGAGAGAAGAGAAGACATGTGTGTAATAAATGGCAGTTTGCTTGTGCTTTTTTAAGACCTTTTATAATGTTTTAAATTCTCATCCTAGTTCATATTTGACTTCTCATCCTAGTTCATATTTGACTTCTCATCCTAGTTCATATTTGACTTCTCATCCTAGTTCATATTTGACTTCTCATCCTAGTTCATATTTGACTTTTTATCCTAGTTTGTGTTTGACTTTTTATCCTAGTTTGTGTTTGACTTTTTATCCTAGTTTGTGTTTGACTTTTTATCCTAGTTTGTGTTTGACTTTTTATCCTAGTTTGTGTTTGACTTTTTATCCTAGTTCATATTTGACTTCTCATCCTAGTTTGTGTTTGACTTCTCATCCTAGTTTGTGTTTGACTTCTCATCCTAGTTTGTGTTTGACTTCTCATTCTAGTTTGTGTTTGACTTGATGGTGTGTGGCAGAATGAACAATAACAAATGTATAGAGGAGTTTGTCCTTCTGTCACCGGCCCCTGTAGACACAGCTGCTAAGCTGGCAAGAAATTTTCAACTTCAGGTAACCTTGACATTGTGTAATCTGTTTCAATAGATGTTTCGTTAGTGACCTAGATATGTTGCCTACAGCTGATGTCTTCATATTGGGATGTTGGCAGATAAACAAATGATTACATTTAACCTTCACCTTGGTGACAAGCCTAGTAAAATTTGTTCTTTTTGTAATGTTATTATTGGTTTATTTTGTAATGTTGATATTGGTTTATTTTGTAATGTTGATATTGGTTTATTTTGTAATGTTGATATTGGTTCATTTTGTAATGTTGATAATGGTTCATTTTGTAATGTTGATACTGGTTCATTTTGTAATGTTGATACTGGTTTATTTTGTAATGTTGATATTGGTTTTTTTAAAGCTACTTGTATTTGTATTGTGCACTCTTGACAAATTTACTCTGGTGGTGAGTTTGCAGTGACTATGCTTACAACCATTGGTGCATTCTGAAGGTGGACCTGGGTCCTATTCACTATTGTGCAATACACAAAGCTTCTCAGCAGATTTAACACTGCCGAGATCCCAGAGTTGATCCCCACCTCGCCAGCCAGGCTGATGTAACACTGTATATTTCCTGAAAAACGACATGAGGTAAAATCTTGATCAGTATGTCTCACCTGATCTAGATGTTACTCTTCTCTCCCACCTTAAGCAGTATGCCTCACCTGATCTAGAGGAGGCCCTGAAGAGATTTGGAGACAGATTCGCCGAGGGGTGCAAGCAGTTTGGGCTCATCATAAACCTGGAAAAGACAAAGGTCTGCACACAGGGTATTACCACCCTGTCTCCATAAAGGTTGCAGGTGTCACTCTGGAGGGTGTCAACAGCTTCACTTATCTTATGGTCTGCCATCAGCGACTGTCTCGCTCGAGAAGGAGATAGACAGTAGGTTTGGCAGATCGAGTACCATCATGGCCCGCATGACGAAGAGAGTCTGGGAGAACACTGCGCTGTCTCATTACACCAAGGTCTGGGTCTATCAGACCTGCGTCGTATGAGCTGCAGTGGTCAGCTACCCATAGCTGACTGCTAAGATCAGGGCCTCCTAAACAGAGCTGCCAAGACCCTTCTACACCTCAACACGGTGATCCTGGATAACAGGCTGCAGCAGGGCAGACTGGCTAAGGAGAAGGGATCGAAGAGGGAATGCTAACCTGGTACTCAAAAAATACTTGCTGAAGTCGGATGTGTTGGACCGAAAGGTGCAAATATTGCAGTCAAGCTGTAAACTATGACAAAACGCATTCCATTCTCTGGACTACATTGCTTAGACACCCGAGCATTAGTTTGGCAACAAAGCAATAGCTGATAAACAGTATATTTATGCCGATTTTGTGCTACCAGTGCCAAACATGGCCTCTGTCAAGGACGTGCGAGAGCAGAATTTTGACTTGTGAAATGAAGTGTTTGAGGAAAGTCATCGGTGTTACCAGAAGAGACAGAATGCGGAACGACGACATTCGAAGTATGGTCGGCACTACATCTTGTGCCGAATACATTTCCAGGCAGAAAATAAGTTGGTTTGGTCATCTCATGAGAATGCACCCTCATCATCTTCCACTGATGGCTTACAATGCTGGTAGATCTGGCTACAGGGCAAGGTGGCGGTCGCGAGGTAGGTGGATAGATGACATTAGAGTGATTGTGCAATGACAAGGGCTCATATTGACCGACGCAACGCACTTGGCACAGGATAGACGACTCAAGCTCCCCACGACGCTAAAAAGCACAAGTGGAAAGAAAACTAACTAACTAACTAACAGAGAGCAAACATTCACAGCATGTACTCGCTGTTGAGCCAGCAACGTCTCCGATGATTGGGACATGTTTACCGCATGGAAGATGAGAGACTGTCAAAGGATATCCGCAATAGACAGCTGGACATTGGAGTTAGAAGAATCAGTTGTTGCACACTGCAAATCAAGGACCTATGCTAGAGGGACATGAAGTCATGTGACATACCATCTGAGGTCTGGGAAAAAAATGTCTTAGGGTTGACCTGCTTGGTGACAGTTGGAGTGGGCATAGTGACTGTCGATGCTCGTAGAGGTCTTCTGGCTTTGAAAGACTAAAGAGGACTCTTACTCAGCTTCAGCCAATATTTCTCGCTTTATTCTGTGGACTATCCTATCTACCTACTAACTTGCTCGGAAGTCTGCTGCTCTGTGCTCTATGCCGAATACTCTCATCCACCAGTTTTTATACATTATTTCCCACCTTTGAGACTAAGAGTAAATCTTTCTCTAGTCTTGGCGCGAAAACTTTTCATAAACTTTTCTGGGACTAAAGAAAGGCTTTTTCATTTTTGACCTAAAAAGTTGCAGGGTTTCCCAGTAGAAACCATGGGAAAAAAGCCTATTTGGCTGGACAGTCTTAAACAAGCATTGTTGAAGAATTTCTAACAATGACTGTTCTATGAACTCCATCTCTCGGACGGAGTTCTAAAGTTATATGTGGGTACCACGAACGGTGCTTTCAGGGCTTCTCTGGCTCGTGGGACTCTTGTAACTATGTTACATCTCAGAACTCCATAGAAGATCTCAGCTTCTTCTTTGATCAGCTGCTATGCCTCTAGCCAGTTGGAAGGAGACTGTACATTTCAGGTCTTTGCAGTGCCGAACAGCTTTTTGAGTATGGTTGCTCTCATTGCTTACATAAAATGCATGCTGAAGTCAGATGCACTGGGCCGACAGGCGCAATATAAAAACCGCAGTGCAACGCACACCACCTTGGGGATTAGAGAAATAAAGCGAGCGCAACAAACAAAAACAAAAAACACACAAAAAAATTTCCAGGGATCCCAGAGTGGGCCAGAATCTATTGTAGGACTAAATCTGGTTTTGGGGGGACAGCAATTATGTTATATTTTATTTCGTGTGAGAGTCTATCTGGTTTGGGGATTGAGGTGGCTTGGAGTACACTCCTGGAGTCTATCTTGTTTGGGGATTGAGATGGCTTGGAGTACACTCCTGGAGTCTATCTTGTTTGGGGATTGAGATGGCTTGGAGTACACTCCTGGAGTTTATCTTGTTTGGGGATTGACATGGCTTGGAGTACACTCCTGGAGTCTGCTAAAATGACCGTTTTCCTTGTAGTGTTTTGGCTGATAAGAATCTGAGTTGCTGCATGAACAGCTCTTGCTTCAGCTCTGAAATTGGTACAGGTCTCTCCTGCTGGTGTGGAGTGACTTTCTATGTCGCGATTAGAGTGTTTGATGTAGATTCCACTGCCTCTACTTTTATGGCTCCATGAAGTCAATCCATCTGTGTACACGTGTGTCCAAGAGTCGCTCACCGAGACAGATCCATCTGTGTACACGTGTGTCCAAGAGTTGCTAGGGTATTGTCTCTTGAGCTCCTGTAGAACGTGTGTCCAAGAGTTGCTGGGGTACTGTCTCTTGAGCTCCTGTAGAACGTGGATTTTTTGGTCTGTTGCCGACTGCTCACTTTTCTTGGTAATCCCTGGGACCTCCAGGATTATGTGTATCCATGGTTCTGGAATGAGTGCTTCATACTTTTCTTGGTAATCCCTGGGACCTCCAGGATTATGTGTATCCATGGTTCTGGAATGAGTGCTTCATACTTTTCTTGGTAATCCCTGGGACCTCCAGGATTATGTGTATCCATGGTTCTGGAATGAGTGCTTCAAACTTTTCTTCTTTTTCTTCTGCATTCATTCTCAATCTCCCACTACCAAACTCTGAATAGGACTTTGCAAGTAGCAAGATGTTATCAGGAGAATGCAATGCGTTGTGTTGCTAGTTTACAGCTTGGCTGCGATATTTGCACCATTCGGTCCGACATATCCGTCTCCGGAAGCGTACTTTTCTATTTCAGCTTCAAGGATGTCTGCGTGTTTTCTGTGGTTTTCTCTGGCTGGTTGGTTGGGGCTTTTCCTTAGTAACCTTTTTCTAGTTCTCTCTTGGAACTTCTGGTACAGAGGGTGGTCAGGTAGCCTCTTTAGTTTTTAGTTCTCTCTTGGAACTTCTGGTACAGAGAGTGGTCAGGTAGCCTCTTTAGTTTTTAGTTCTCTCTTGGAACTTCTGGTACAGAGAGTGGTCAGGTAGCCTCTTTAGTTTTTAGTTCTTTCTTAGAACTTCTGGTGCAGAGGGTGGTCAGGTAGCCTCTTTAGTTTTTCAAATTGAGTAAGGGATTTATATTTTGAACATATTCGCATTATTAACACTTTTGTGCTATTAACATCCTCATTGCCACCATCACCTGATGTGTTGACTGAGATTTCTGCTTGATTGTCACCATCACCTGATGTGTTGACTGAGATTTCTGCTTGATTGTCACCATCACCTGATGTGTTGACTGAGATTTCTGCTTGATTGTCACCATCACCTGATGTGTTGACTGAGATTTCTGCTTGATTGTCACCATCACCTGATGTGTTGACTGAGATTTCTGCTTGATTGTCACCATCACCTGATGTGTTGACTGAGATTTCTGCTTGATTGTCACCATCACCTGATGTGTTGACTGAGATTTCTGCTTGATTGTCACCATCACCTGATGTGTTGACTGAGATTTCTGCTTGATTGTCACCATCACCTGGTGTGTTGACTGAGATTTCTGCTTGATTGTCACCATCACCTGATGTGTTGACTGAGATTTCTGCTTGATTGTCACCATCACCTGATGTGTTGACTGAGATTTCTGCTTGATTGTCACCATCACCTGGTGTGTTGACTGAGATTTCTGCTTGATTGACTATCTGTATGATCTTCATTATGTATTAAGTCTTATTTCTGACTGATGACATCTGTACCACTGGAACCTTCATTAGTTGATAAGTTTAATATCTGACTGATAGCTGTTGTGTGACTCAAATCTTGTTGATTTGTTAAGTCATGTCTCTGACTGATGGCATTTGTGTGACTGAAATTTTGTTGATATGTTAAGTCATGTGCCTGACTGATGGCATTTGTGTGACTGAAATTTTGTTGATATGTTAAGTCATGTGCCTGACTGATGGCATTTGTGTGACTGAAATTGTGTTGTTATGTTAAGTCATGTGCCTGACTGATGGCATTTATGTGACTGAAATTGTGTTGTTATGTTAAGTCATGTGCCTGACTGAAGACATGTATGTGATTGAACAATATGTCCAAAGTTGGATTTTGTTTTCTGGCTTTTCCCCACAGGCCATCAAAGAGAAGGAGAGATCCAGAGATCTAGTGGCTGCCAGCACATACTGTGAAGCTATGGCTGTAGAACTTGCAGCTATTGCTTCCAACGTCAGTAGTGCTAGGAAGTTGCTGAAAGCCCTGGACCACAATGGGATTCCATTTCTGGATGTCCTCATTGAAATGGAGCAGAAGGAGGTCAGTGAGAAGGTTCTGGCTACTTTCAGGGGGATGGCTGGCTACATCTTGTGGCTACTTTCAGGGAGATGGCTGGCTACAACTTGTGGCTACTTTAGGGGGATGGCTGGCTACATCTTGTGGCTACTTTCAGGGGGATGGCTGGCTGCATCTTGTGGCTACTTTCAGGGGGATGGCTGGCTACATCTTGTGGCTACTTTCATGGAGATGGCTGGCTGAAACTTGTGGCTACTTTCAGGGGGATGGCTGGCTACATAGTGTGGCTACTTTCAGGGAGATGGCTAGCTGCAACTTGTGGCTACTTTCATGGAGATGGCTGGCTGTAACTTGTGGCTACTTTCAGGGGGATGACTGGCTTAAACATGTGGCTACTTTCATGGAGATGGCTGGCTGCAACTTCTGTCCACTTTTAGGGGGATGGCTGGCCTAAGCATGTGGCTACTTTCAGGGAGATGGCTGGCTGCAACTTTTGGCTACTTTCAGGGGGATGGCTGGCCTAAGCATGTGGCTACTTTCAGGGAGATGGCTGGCTGCAACTTGTGGCTACTTTCAGGGAGATGGATGGCTGCAATTTGTGGCTACTTTCAGAGTGATGACTGCCCTAAACATGTGGCTACTTTCAGGGAGATGGCTGGCTTAACATGTGGCTACTTTCAGGAAGATGGCTGGCTTAAACATGTGGCTACTTTCAGGAAGATGGCTGGCCACAACTTCTAACTACTTCTTCTCTTATTAAGTGAATTATTATTCAGGTGTTCTCTCTACTCTAAAATTATTCTCTAAAAAAATGGGATGGTTCTTCTGCTGATGGGAACAAAGATTTAGTAGTAACATGCATTTCTTAGTTGGAACATGCAATTCTTAGTTGGAACATGCAATTTTTAGTTGGAACATGCAATTCTTAGTTTAAACATGCATTTCTTAGTTGGAACATGCAATTCTTAGTTGGAACATGCAATTCTTAATTTAAACATGCATTTCTTAGTTGGAACATGCAATTCTTAGTTGGAACATGCAATTCTTAGTTGGAACATGCAATTTTTAGTTGGAACATGCAATTCTTAGTTGGAATATTCAATTCCTAGTTGGAACATGCAATTCTTAGTTGGAACATGCAATTCTTAGTAGTAACATGCAATTCTTAGTAGTAACATGCAATTCTTAGTAGTAACATGCAATTCTTGGAACATGCAATTCTCAGTTGGAACATAACAGTTCAGAAACTTTTGGATACAAGAAAAGTCTTTTCCTAATCCTATTCTGTCACAGATCAGGTTTCATTTTCTATTTTCATAACTTTTTTATTAGTTCCTTTATCAGAATCTTCTTTTTAGATCTTTCTGTAAAAAAATATTTTCTAGTAAGTTGCTCAGATATAACAAAATAGCAGAAAGTACAAATGGAAATGTCAAAACATGTCTTTAAATGTCAACACATGTCTGTAAATGTCAACACATGTCTCTAAATGTCAATACATATCTCTAAATTATTTATATTAATGTTTGGCTGTTGTTTGTTAATTATTTCTATTAATGTTTATAATACAGTACAGAAAATGGAAATTAAAAAACTATTTATACAAAGTAAAGTCAAGTAAATGACCCTCATTTTCAGCTTTGCCAGCACAAACTCTTTCTGCGGCATGTTCAATAACACCTCTTAACATATCTAGCTAAATCTCTTGAATCTCAAGTTCTTTGATAGTCATAGTGTTATTTTCTTCACAATTGTTGACTTTTTAGATTTTATAATACATAACAGCAAGAAGATTATTAAACTTTTCTACTTGAGATCAATTTATGGGCCATCCTATGGTCTATTCTTGCTTTAGGTGAGACCAGTTTAATGTTTGGTCTATCTCATACAAGAAGATCTCTGAACCTTTGTCTATCTCATACAAGAAGATCTCTGAACCTCGGCTATCAAATGTCATTTCAGGTTGTAGCCCACCCTGCTGTACAGAAGTATTTATCTGATGTTTGGACTGGAGATCTCCGCTGGGCTAATTGGAAAATTGTGATGTTGTTTTTTGCACTGATTTTCATCCCACCTGTGTGGGTTCACTTTTCTTTATCAACCAGACACAGGTTTAATAAGGTAAATATTATGGCCCTACATTGATGAATTGGACAGAATCTGATGACAAGATGAGGAGCTGAACGTTATACAATAACTGCAGAGTTAGATAAGTCAGTAGGGAGAGATCTGATTCTGTTAGATGTTAGTAGGGAGAGATCTGATTCTGGTAGATGTTAGTAGAGAGAGATCTGATTCTGTTAGATGTTAGTAGGGAGAGATCTGATTCTGGTTGATGTTAGTAGAGAGAGATCTGATTCTGGTAGATGTTAGTAGGGAGAGATCTGATTCTGGTAGATGTTAGTAGAGAGAGATCTGATTTTGTTAGATGTTAGAAGGGAGATATCTGATTCTGGTAGATGTTAGTAGGGAGAGATCTGATTCTGGTAGATGTTAGTAGGGAGAGATCTGATTCTGTTAGATGTTAGAAGGGAGATATCTGATTCTGTTAGATGTTAGTAGGGAGAGATCTGATTCTGTTAGATGTTAGTAGGGAGAGATCTGATTCTGGTAGATGAGTCAGTAGGGACAGATCTGATTCTGGTAGATGGTGTAGCAGAGTCCAGGTTTCCACTATCTAGAATGTTACCACACTCATCCACATCATTCACGACCACACACAGCAAATAACATAGCACACAGCAGGTGGCAGATTTATTATATCATACTCATACAACAACTATTAAAGTGAGTGCAATGAAAATACAAACAACACAAGAAATACAATCTTAATTAAATAGATACTCGGAGTTTATAAGCTTAAGCTATTGATGTTGCTTCCAACTAATCCAACCCAGTTCTAGCCGCACACTCCCCTCCCCTTATCTGCACCCTCAACACACTCTCAAAAACTCGTCCTCACGTTCGTATTCTGTGACACTCAGATCCCCTCAGGCGGGTGATCTGGACATAATACATTCAATATATTCAACTTATACTCACAAATGATCACACACTCAATCGATCTGCGTTATACACATGCTCTGGAACATGCATCGTTCCCTCGGTGTCTACACACACCACACATACATCTAGATCTCTCTTAGACACAGGGCGCCTAACACACACCTTATAGAGTGACTGGCCAAGACTCGAAGACGTATGCATATCAATCACTCTTCTATTAAGTCGGTGAGCTAAGCAGACTCCTTGCTAAATTCTATCTCTCTCTCTCTCTGTCTCCGTGGCCAGTCTGCTTGAGCTAAACTTTGTCTAGTATTATATAGTCTCAAGCAGTATCAGAGCTGTCCAATGGCCAGTCTGTGGTGTGGCTCTGGGGGATGGCCTCTTGTCTGTCACTCATCCCACATTACCCAAATCGGAACGCCAGTGGTTAGCACCTAGTCTCTTACCTGTAAACACATTCTTTTCCCCCAACCCCGTTTTCCTTTGTTGACTTAGTATTGAGACGGTGAGTGACCTTAGCGTAGTGTCCAGGGGGAGAGTGTCCTTGGCACACATTCAGGTACCTTTGTTCTCAGATTCGCTGCCCACATTACCCCTGCCCTAAACGCTCATGCTCGGGCTGGAACTGTTACAATGGTACCAGTAAAATCAAGTTTCTGCTCTTCAGCTAAAAATATAAAACAGTTTTGGTTTGTTTGCACACAACGAAAATGTTTGAGACATTCTTCCTCGTGTACAAGTAACGCTCTAAAAGACATGTTGATGATACTGTCCAATTAATGGCTGCTGGAGATAAATGAAGACAACATGGGAAGCTGAGACTCGTAAGCCCCGAAGACAACATGGGAAGCTGAGACTCATAAGCCCGGAAGACAACATGGGAAGCTGAGATTCGTGAGCTTGGAAGACAACATGGGAAGCTGAGATTCGTGAGCTTGGAAGACAACATGGGAAGCTGAGATTCGTGAGCTTGGAAGACAACATGGGAAGCTGAGATTCGTGAGCTTGGAAGACAACATGGGAAGCTGAGATTCATGAGCTTGGAAGACAGCCCACAAAGAAGAAGGAAAACTCAGAAACCACACCACCTGCTACCTTACCAATGAGATAGTAGCCAATCAGTCTACTAGAGAAAACGGAAGACAATCTGGATAGATGAGATTAATTAGCACAAAAGATAGAACATATTAGAGAAGAAATAGCCTGACTCCAAACCACCTGCTACTTGCAGGTAGACTGGGAACAGGTCAAGGCTAGCAAGAGTTGACCAAAATATTAAGATTTGCAACATGCTAATGATTTAGCAGAGCCGTCTGCTGATAACCTGGTCATGTGAACCAAATTTTATTATCTGTAGCAGATCTTAGCAGTTACAACATAGACTACATGATGTTACAACATAGACTACATAACGTTACGACTTCAACATAGATAACATTCAAACTTGCGTTAACCATAAAACAAGATCATTCATTTGTTTACAAAAATATTCGTTACAGCAATATCAAAGAAAAGAAAAGAACTACTAAACTCAATAATATCATAAACAAAACTAACACAGGATTCAAGCAGGAGCTGTTGGTGTAATCTCCGTAACTAAAGTAGCCAGGTTCTAATTCCCCTATCTGAACTAACATATGATTCATGCAGGAGCTGTTGGTGTAACTCCATAACTAAAGTAGCCAGGTTCTAAGTCCCCTATCTGAACTAACATATGATTCAAGCAGGAGCTGTTTGTGTAATCTCCGTAACTAAAGTAGCCAGGTTCTAAGTCCCCTATCTGAACTAACACAAAACCCAATCTTAATCTAGTCCAATCTTGTAACAAATTAGTGGTTAACTGGCTAATCCGTTGTGTTCTGCCATTCTTCCGGGTCGTCAAGGTGGTTGACTGTCTTAGGATGTTGAAGGTATGAACATATGTTAGAAGGAGCTCCCAAAGGAGACTCCAGCTACAACTCACTCTCAGACCAGTTACCAGCTCTCAAGCATTTGGATTGTGTGCCTCTTGTGCCCATGTTAGACCGGTACTGAACAAATGCATTCTCTGAGGGCTCTCACAAAGGACCGCTGCTCTTACAATGGACCACTGCTCTTACAATGGACCACTGCTCTTACAATGGACCGCTGCTCTTACAATGGACCACCACTCTTACAATGGACCACCGCTCTTACAATGCACAACCGCTCTTACGATGCACCACCGCTCTTACAATGGACCACTCTTATCGTGCCACAAGCTTTTGGGGTTGCTGTCCCAGGATTTCACAGAATCTTTATTCTACCAAGTACAACAAGTCTTTGGGATCGCTGTCCCAGGATTTCACAGAATCCTTATCGTACCATGTACCACGACAAATCTTCTGACTTGCAAGTGATCAGATCTCTTTATCAAATTGTGTACAGGGTGTCAATGATTCCCACTTTTAAGTGACGTGGAAGGTTCTCGGTGTTTGATGGGATAATCACCCCGTAAACGCCGTGTCTCCCCGAACCCCAAATCTCCCATCTACTATCTCTTTTAGAGACCCTTTCTTAGCCCTGCAAAACCAAAATGTATGTCGTGGTCTTCCCCAGGTTAACCATCAATCTGATTTGGCCTCTCCCTTCTAGTCACATCGATTCAAATCATTGTATGACACTGTCACTCCAAATGTGACAGCCTGACGTGCATGGCACTGTCACTCCAAATGTGACAGCCTGATGTGCATGGCACTGTCACTCTAAATGTGACAGCCTGACGTGCATGGCACTGTCACTCTAAATGTGACAGCCTGACGTGCATGGCACTGTCACTCTAAATCTGACAGCCTGACGTGCATGGCACTGTCACTCTAAATGTGACAGCCTGACATACATGGCACTGTCACTCCAAATGTGACAGCCTGACATACATGGCACTGTCACTCTAAATGTGACAGCCTGACGTGCGAATCCTTGTCGTCAATCTTCCCCCACCACTATGCCTGGTACCAGTCCGATATTAAGATTGGTTGGATCTAACACCTACCCCCGATCCAGACAAGTACTTATAGTCAAAGCTAAACTCTCACTTCGGTGTGCACAAAGGATTAACTTGGCCTCGATAACTATTACTCAGCCAAGTTTGTACTATCATCAAATGCAGTTGCCAGCCCCAATTTCTTCTCCTCTAAACGCTTATGCTCCACAGGGATCTGTTACAATGACTTGGGTCAAAAGACAGACATCACAGCTCAGCTGTACAATGCTTCATAATGTACCTTACATTCAAAGAGTAAATGAAAAAGAAGAAGAATAAGAAGAGGAAGAAAGAGAGGAAGAAGAAGAGGAAGATGTTGACTACTACTATCTGTTTTCAGCATTTTTTAATCCAAGACCTCAAGTTTATCATTCTATATGATACATTGTAGATACTTTGTGGATACTTTGTGTACTACCATTCTCTAGATAAGATAATATACATTTCACAGCTGTGTAGCAGATTTCAGGAAGGTAGAACTTATTTCAAGATTTCCTTGTTTACCTGATATTATTTTCACAGGTACCCATCATCAAGTTCCTGACATACCTTGTGGCCCACATACACCTGATGGCTCTCTTCTGTCTGGCCATTGTTTCCCCCCTGGTTCCAATATATGAATCAACTTCACTGATCCCGCACTGGAATGAATGGCTTCTTCTGGCATGGTTGTCAGGGTTGCTGGTAACAGAACTGACCAACCCAGGAGATCGACAGGGTCTGGGATGGATTAGGACAGTCAATCTGGGCATCTGTGCTGTAAGTGGGTTGTCTGGGATGGATTAGGACAGAAGGCATGATGTGGGAGTCCCAACTGGCTGTTCAGTTTGTAAAGGAAAGGATGACATGGTAGCAAGTTCTGCTAGAGACATGCCATGTCAACTTAGAGTCTGTTCCAAATCAAGCAGTAACTTATTGGGGATAGGCACAAGGAAATGGACGGTTGTTATTTAGAAAGGGTAAGGGAGAAACTAGAAACTGGGATGTGATGTATGGGTGGACAGGTTGGGAAATGGGTCACAAGTATCATTCCATGTAAACAGGTAGGGAAATAGGTCACAAGTATCGTCCATGTAAACAGGTAGGGAAATAGGTCACAAGTATCGTCCATGCAGACAGGTAGGGGAATGGGTCACAAGTATCGTCCATGTAAACAGGTAGGGAAATAGGTCACAAGTATCGTCCATGTAAACAGGTAGGGAAATAGGTCACAAGTATCGTCCATGTAAACAGGTAGGGAAATAGGTCACAAGTATCGTCCATGTAAACAGGTAGGGAAATAGGTCACAAGTATCGTCCATGTAAACAGGTAGGGAAATAGGTCACAAGTATCGTCCATGCAGACAGGTAGGGGAATGGGTCACAAGTATCATCTTTTCTTAGGAACCAAGAAAATATGGAGGAGGCTGGAAGGCGCATAGAAGTTGTTTTATCAATGTGTTCCAAACAGACCAGGACAGAGACTGAGACATACAGAACAGCTGAGAGTTTGACAAATAGATTTGACTGGTATCTCGACAGACCAGGACAGAGACATTGAAAGACCAGGACAGAGATTGAGACAGACCAGGACAGAGACTGAGACAGACATCGACAGACCAGGACAGACATCCCCAAGAAGTTGTTTATTTCGAATTGTTAAGAAGCTAAATGTCAGAATTTCTGGGCGACAAATAAGAAGGGTGGTAATTTAGTAGTGAGTATAGAGTCTAAGGGAGTTAACCTGCTGCTTGTTTACAAAATATGGATATATGCTTACATATTTGGGTATATGTTTACAAAATATGTGTTTATGTTTACAAGACGTATTATGTGTTTATGTTTACAAGACTTATCATGTGTTTATGTTTACAAGACTTATCATGTGTTTATGTTTACAAGACTTATGTTTGGTTTTTTTGTTTTGCGTTCGCCTTATTTCTCTAATCCTCAAGGCGGCTTGCATTGCACTGTAGTTTTTATTTTGCGCCTGTCGGCCCAGTGCATCCGACTTCAGCATGCATTGTATGTAAGGGTCTGCTTCCTCCTGCATTTTCTAAGGGTTTGCTTCCCCGGGGTAATGGCTGGTGCTGTGATGGGGATCAAACCCAGCACCTTCCGGTTGTGAGCCGTGTCACTTAACCACTAGCCCACGCCGTCCCCGTGTTTATCTTTGATATTTGTTAGTACATGTCTATGCCTGCCAGATTTTGGTTAACTTTTTTCATTTTATTGCCAGATTTTGGTAGGTGTTCATGTCTAACAGATTAGAGTAGTTGTTTATGTCTACCAGATTTAGGTAGATGTTTGTGTCTACCAGATTTGGGTAGATGTTTGTGTCTACCAGATTTGGGTAGATGTTTGTCATTTCCCTGTTATCGCCACAGATGATTCTGTAGCCATGCACACAAACATTATGAATCCTGTCAGAACCAAATGTTGGACTGACAATATCTCACCACAACTTGTCACTGATCACAATTGTTGTACACATGTTGGACTGACAATTTACTCATCAGCACTATATTTGACTTTCTTGCTCCAGCAGGAGCATTGGGCTCCACTACAGTTGACCTTCCTGCATATAGTCTGTGTGAAAGCACTCTTGTGCTCTTGGTGTTTCATTCTATAACATTTTGTTTGACATGATAAAGCTGCTACCCTCAAGCACAACCCTCCTTAGTCATCTTTTATGGAAGATGCAGTGGGCCTATTCTTTTCTTTGCAGTACAGGGCCAAAGGGTATACAGGGCCATGGGTCTATGGGTCCAAGAGGTCTACTGGGCCAGGGGGGGTCTACTGGACAAGAGGGTCTACTGGGCCAAGGGGTAAACTGGGCTAAGGGGTATACTGGGCCAAGAGGTCTTTGGGGTCAACAGAGCCAAGGGGTCTACTGGGCCAAGGGGTATACTGGGCCAAGGGGTCTATGGGGTCTAGAGGACCAAGGGGTCTATGGGTCAAGGTGTCTATGGGGTCTACAGAGCCAAGGGCTACTGGGGCAAGGGGTATACTGGGCCAAGAGGTCTTTGGGGTCAACAGGGCCAAAGGGTCTATGGGGCCAAGGGGTGTATGGGACCAGGGAGTCTACACATGGGTTCTTTATTACTAATCATCTTCTAGACATCAGGGTCATACAATTTACCATTAGATTAGAGTGTTATGTCACATTTCAGACCACAATATTCTCTCACATTTCAGACCACAATATTTTCTCACATTTCAGACCACAATATTTTCTCACATTTCAGAGCACAATATTTTCTCACATTTCAGAGCACAATATTTTCTCACATTTCAGACCACAATATTCTCTCACATTTCAGACCACAATATTCTCTCACATTTCAGACGGCAATATTCTGCCACCTTTTGGCAGTAGGTTTTTCTGAAAATGATCGCATGATTCTGTTGTACATACGCAACCAGTTTTTTGCCTGGGCCTTGCTCCTGACATTTGTACAGTTACTAGAGTTTCTGAGCTTTCATCATCTGTTTGGACCATGGGCCATCATCATCAGGGACCTCATCAAGGACCTCGTTCGCTTTCTCGTCATTTTGCTCATCTTCATGTTGGGATTCACGTTTAATCTGACTGCCCTGTACCAGCCAGTGTTCAGGCCTGCAGAAAGTAGTGAGGTAAGGGTAACTTGTCTTTTATTTAATGAGGTAAGGGTAACTTGTCTTTTATTTAATGAGATAAGGGTAACTTGTCTTTTATTTAATGAGGCAAGAGTAACTTGTCTTTCACTTAATGAGGTAAGGGTAACTCATATTTCACTTAATGATGTAAGGATAACTTGTCTTTCACTTAATGAGGTAAGGGTAACTCATGTTTCACTTAATGAGGTAAGGGTAACTTGTCTTTCACTTAATGAGGTAAGGGTAACTCATGTTTCACTTAAGGAGGTAAGGGTAACTTGTCTTTCACTTAATGAGGTAAAGATAACTCATGTTTCACTTAATGAGGTAAGGGTAACTCATGTTTCACTTAATAGACATCATTATGTAGCATGTACTTTGTAGAACGTCACTCCCATCACAGTCCATCTGAAAGAAACTCAATCTCTTGCCAACTTAACTAATAACTTAATGTCTTTATACTGGTTTAGAAGACTCTGCAGAGTCTGTATATAACAAGTTTCATTTATACTACCTTGCTCTAAAAGCTATGTGCATCCAATCTATTCTTAAATGCATTAACTGTCTCTGCCTCCACTGAATTCTGGGGCAATACATTCCAAGCATTCACCACTCTCTGACTAAACAAATATTTCCTAATATCCAATGTGGACCTTTCTTTAGCTAATTTGTGTCTATGCCCTCTTGTTCTCGTTGATGGTTGTATTTTAAAAAAGTTGTTATAGTCTAATTGAATCTTTCCTGTGATTATCTTATAAACCTGTATTAAGTATTATCTTGGTGCCATGGTCTCCTTGGTCTGCCTTCTGCCTCTCTTGTCTGGCACCATACCTTCCATTACCGTTCTCTCAAAACCGTTGTGCCTTTTGATATGACCAAAGCATTTTAATTGTAATTTTAATGATGGAATTTAAGAACCATTTCTCCTCTAGACCAAACTCTTGTCAAATATCTACATCCTTCTTTATTTCAGTCAATGGTATTCTGAGAACTTTTCTATAACATTTCAACTCAAAGAACTCGATCCTCTTTCTTGAGGTTTGGGTAACTGTCTATCTTCTTAGTTGACCTGTACTGATACATGGGCAGGTGCCCCTGAGCTGGTCCTAGCTCTGGTACGAGGCGGATGTAGCCGGGAGAAGGGTTTTCTGCCTATCAGGCTAGGCTCGAGCAGCTTAATGCTCCGCTTTTTTGGGACAAGCGCTTACGAAGGATGGTTTACCAAGGTGTGAATCCATCTTAATTGACTCAAACACTAAAGCAAAGTAAACCTGCAGCCTGTTATGCACCATCTATACTGCTCTAAACAAATCACCTAACCATGGCCAATGTTATGCCATGTCACAGTTAGTCACCTCTTATGACATTCTCTCAGTGATGTAACAGACCTCACTGTTTGCCCTGACCATTATTCTAACTTAGAACATTATCACACTCATCCACATCATTCATGACCATACTCAGTAAATGACATATCACACAGCACGTGGCATATTTATTATATAATACTCATACCAGAAATATGAGTAGTGAAATTACAAACACAATACAATACATATCATCTTAACTAAATATTATATTATTATATATATGTTAATATAGATATTAACTAAAGCGGAAATTTTAAGCATTAGCTCTTGATGGAATTCCTAACTTACTATTACCCAGTTCTATTGCCTTGCAATTACATCACACACACCTCGTCTTAACTGCGTCCTCAACACACCTTATCAAATACTCTTCCTCACTCAAATCCCCTCAGGTGGGCGATCTGGATATACCTCGTTCACATTGTGTCCTGCTTACAACACAACGTTCAGATTATCACTTAATACAAAACTCATACACCTATTTGAGCGATCCTGTTCTATCACTAACATTCGTGCAACAGTCTATCAATCGCTCCTCTATCTAAATCGGTGAGCTAAATATACTATCTAAATTCAGTCTCTCTCTCTCTCTCGCTCTCATCTCTCTATCCCTCCTCTTCATCCAGCCTCCTGAGCTAAACTTTATCTCGAGTTATATACACTCAAGCAAAGTCAGAGCTTGACCAATGGATTTCAGGGAATGACTATATTCAGTCTTATTGGAACAAAACACTTTGCACACCTGTCACTCATTCTCTCGCAGCAAGCCCAGCTGCCAATCCGTCTGTCAATCATTCTCTCCCTACCCAAATTGCAAGGCCAGTGGTCAGCTCCTACCTGTCCACATTCTTTGCCCCAACTCTGTTCTTCTTTGTTGAGACTGTGAGTGACCTTGACACGCATTCAGGTACATTTGTTATCAGCAACCACATAACCCCTGTCCTAAACTCTCTGCTCCGGCAGGAACTGTTACAGTGAGGCAGTGGTGCTATTCTTGGCCTTGTCATACACAGGGACCTCGGCAGACCACTCGCAACCTGTCGATGTTAAGCAGTAAAATGCTGCAACTGGAAAAACACTGCTTCTCAAAATTTTCACTTTTGTTAGTTTGCTGTTATTCTGTGACACTTTCCTGTGTAGCCTCTGCTGCCTTTGCCAATCTTCTTCTGATTTTCTTCTGAGTCGCTATTGTTATCCATTCTTGAGCCCAGATACTCGAAGTTCGTGACCTGTGCTATTGCCACACTCCCAAACTTGAATTTATGTTGACTTCTGGTTTTGTCAGTGTTCATTATCTTTGTTTTGTCAATGTTTACAAAGAGGTTTTGATCTTCGCTGCATCTGCTTACGGCTGCTATTATCTGCTCTAACCACTCTGCACTGTTTGATAGTATCACAGTATCATCTGTGTATCTCAGCTCTGGGATATTGTATCCACCGATTGTACAGGGAACATAACTTTCTATATTCTCATCCTCTCTAACGTTCTTCATTATACACTCTGCATAAATGTTAAATAGACATGGGGAGAAGATACACCCCTGACTTACTCCCATGTGTACTTGAAAGAGAGGATACACCCCTGACTTACTCCCATGTGTACCTGAAAGAGAGGATACTCTCCTGACTTACTCCCATGTGTACTTGAAAGAGAGGATACACCCCTGACTTACTCCCATCTGTCACCAGATGGCAGCAGCTTGTTGTTCCTGATATAAAGATTAGATAAGATGGACTGGATGTACTAGATGTACTGGATAGACTAGATGTTTCTAGATGGACTGGATATACTAGATGTACTGGGTGTACTAGATGTGCTAGATGTACTGGATGGACTGGATGTACTAGATGTACTGGTTGGACTAGATATACTGGATGAACTAGATGTACTGGTTGGACTAGATGTACTGGATGGACTAGATGTACTGGTTGGACTAGATGTACTGGATGGACTAGATGTACTGGATGGACTAGATGTACTGGTTGGACTAGATGTACTGGTTGGACTAGATGTACTGGATGGACTAAATGTACTGGATGGACTAGATATACTGGTTGGACTAGATGTACTGGTTGGACTAGATGTACTGGTTGGACTAGATGGACTGGATGGACTAGATGTATTGGTTGGACTAGATATACTGGTTGGACTAGATGTACTGGTTGGACTAGATGTACTGGATGGACTAGATATACTGGTTGGACTAGATGTATTGGTTGGACTAGATATACTGGTTGGACTAGATGTACTGGATGGACTAGATGTACTGGTTGGACTAGATGTACTGGTTGGACTAGATGTACTAGATGGACTAGATGTACTGGTTTGACTAGATGTACTGGTTGGACTAGATATACTGGATGGACTAGATATACTGGTTGAACTAGATGTACTGGATGGACTAGATGTACTGGATGGACTAGATGTACTGGATGGATTAGATGTACTGGACACCTCATATCTCTCATGGTTTCCCATAATTTCTTAGATAAATCTGATACATGATTTTTTACTTAATGGGGTAAAGTGGATACATGATTTACTTAATGGGGTAAAGTGGATACATGACTTACTTAATGGGGTAAAGTGGATACATGACTTACTTAATGGGGTAAAGTGGATACATGACTTACTTAATGGGTTAAAGTGGATACATTACTTACTTAATGGGGTAAAGTGGATACATGACTTACTTAATGGGGTTTCAATGGATACATGACTTATTGGGGTAAAGTGGATACATGATTTACTTATTGGGGTAAAGTGGATACATAACTTACTTAATGGGGTAAAGTGGATACATGATTTACTTAATGGGGTAAAGTGGATACATGACTTACTTAATGGGTTAAAGTGGATACATTACTTACTTAATGGGGTAAAGTGTATACATGACTTACTTAATGGGGTTTTAATGGATACATGACTTACTTAATGGGGTAAAGTGGATACATGACTTACTTAATGGGGTAAAGTGGATACATGACTTACTTAATAGGGTTTCAATGGATACATGACTTACTTATTGGGGTAAAGTGGATACATGATTTACTTAATGGGGTAAAGTGGATACATGACTTACTTAATGGGGTAAAGTGGATACATGACTTACTTAATGGGGTTTCAATGGATACATGACTTACTTAATGGGGTAAAGTGGATACATGACTTACTTAATGGGGTAAAGTGGATACATGACTTACTTAATAGGGTTTCAATGGATACATGACTTACTTATTGGGGTAAAGTGGATACATGATTTACTTAATGGGGTAAAGTGGATACATGACTTACTTAATGGGGTAAATTCGATACATAATTCATTTTAAAAAATAAAGTTATATGTGGGTTAATTAATGGCGTTAGTGTAATGCAGATTTAATAACTGAGGTAAGGGTGTGAGATTACAGAGACAAGTTGAACAAGGATGATATGTGACTTTGAGAGTACAGAGACAAGTTGAACAAGGATGATATGTGACTTTGAGAGTACATGGACAAGTTGAACAAGGATGATATGTGACTTTGAGAGTACAGGGACAAGTTGAAAAAGGATGATATGTGACTTTGAGAGTACAGGGACAAGTTGAACAAGGATGATATGTGACTTATTTAATGAGGTAAGGATGTGAAGTTCTACACCAAGGAAATTGAACATTTGGCCACTACAGACATTTGATAAACTGTGTGGCTTAAAGTGTCCTTGAGAGTTATGAATGCAGACATTTGATGACAGACAAACTGACATTGTTCAACAGATGAGAACATTACGAGTGATTGTTCAATGTCGTTGTTAATGACTTATTTTCCATGTTTTTCTAATATACAAAATAATTGATATGCCACTAAATCAGTGACAACTTGTTGGCTTGTTTTCCTGTCAACAGGTTGGAACAGGATATCCGGACCCACCTCCGCTGGGGCCACTGGACACTTTTGAGTTTCTCTTCTTTGCCCTGTTTGGGTTGACAGATCCAAGTGCTTTCCCTCCCCTCAACCGAAGTCCAATGTGGACACTAAGTAAGTGGCAAGGTTGTTATTGGCCCACTGGGTAAGTGGCAAGGTTGTTATTGGCCCACTGGGTAAGTGGCAAGGTTGTTATTGGCCCACTGGGTAAGTGGCAAGGTTGTTATTGGCCCACTGGGTAAGTGGCAAGGTTGTTATTGGCCCACTGGGTAAGTGGCAAGGTTGTTATTGGCCCACTGGGTAAGTGGCAAGGTTGTTATTGGCCCACTAAGTAAGTGGCAAGGTTGTTATTGGCCCACTGGGTACATGTCGAAACTTTATTAGCCCACTGGATTAGAGGCAAATGAGAAATGTCTTCTGATGATTACAAGCCTTACTCTCCTACTTTCCTGCCTATTTTTGCCAAGATGATAACTTGTTTTATGATTGGTTGAATTTGTTTCTGGCGCTGTTTAATATTTCTGGAGCTGTTTAATATTTCTGGAGCTCTAATTAATATTATGGAGCCCTAATTAATTTTTCCTGAGCCTTATTTCTGGCATATTTCTTCATTGAATTTGATAATTTAGCGACTTTTTCACTTCTGCAGCAGCAGTCATATCAGTCTCTTACACTTGACAATCTCTCTCTTACACTTGACAATCTCTCTCTTACACTTGACAATCTCTCTCTTACACTTGACAATCTCTCATCAGTCTCTTACACTTGACAATCTTTCATCAGTCTCTTACACTTGACAATCTCTCTCTTACACTTGACAATCTCTCTCTTACACTTGACAATCTCTCATCAGCCTCTTACACTTGACACTCTCTCATCAGTCTCTTACACTTGACAATCTCTCTCTTACACTTGACACTCTCTCATCAGCCTCTTACACTTGACAATCTTTCATCAGTCTCTTACACTTGACAATCTCTCTCTTACACTTGACAATCTCTCTCTTACACTTGACACTCTCTCATCAGTCTCTTACACTTGGCAATCTCTCTCTTACACTTGACAATCTCTCATCAGTCTCTTACACTTGACAATCTTTCATCAGTCTCTTACACTTGACAATCTCTCTCTTACACTTGACAATCTCTCTCTTACACTTGACACTCTCTCATCAGCCTCTTACACTTGACAATCTTTCATCAGTCTCTTACACTTGACAATCTCTCTCTTACACTTGACAATCTCTCTCTTACACTTGACACTCTCTCATCAGTCTCTTACACTTGACAATCTCTCATCAGTCTCTTACACTTGACAATCTTTCATCAGTCTCTTACACTTGACAATCTCTCTCTTACACTTGACAATCTCTCTCTTACACTTGACACTCTCTCTCTTACACTTGACAATCTCTCTCTTACACTTGACAATCTCTCTTACACTTGACAATCTCTCTCTTACACTTGACAATCTCTCATCAGTTCTGCTAAAGTTTGTCTTCGGTACCTACATGATGATCACCTTCATTGTGCTGATCAATTTGCTGATTGCCATGATGTCGGACACCTACCAACGTATCCAGCAACAGTCGGACGTAGAGTGGAAGTTTGGCAGGGCCAAGTTAATCCGAAACATGATCAAGACCTCGGCTACACCAACCCCCCTGAACCTGTTCACCAAGCCCTGCATGTACATTAAGCTCGCCTGGAAAGTCCGATGTAAGTTCTTTTGGCTTTTCTCTCAGCTTCTTTCATGCGTCCATTTTAGATCTGTGCTAATAATGAGATGTTATCATTTGGGGTTGTTATTGTTTGGGGCTGTTATCATTTGGGATTGTTATTGTTTGGGGTTGTTGGTGTCATTTGGTGTTGTTATAATTTGGGGTTGTTGGTGTCATTTGGGGTTGTTATAATTTTGGGGTTGTTATAATTTGGGGTTGTTATAATATGGGGTTGTTTTTATTTGGGGTTGTTATTGTTTGGGGTTGCTATTATTTGGGGTTGTTGGTGTCATTTGGGGTTGTTATCATTTGGTGTTGTTATCATTTGGGGTTGTTATCATTTGGGATTGTTTTTGTTTGGGGTTGTTTGTGTCATTTGGGGTTGTTATTGTTTTGGGCTGTTTTAATTTGATGTTGTTGCCCCTTGGGTTACTGTCATTTAGATTGTTGTCATGTGGATTAGATCACTGAGATTGTTGTCATGTAGATTAGGTCACTGAGATGTTATCATGTGGATTAGGTCACTGAGATGTTATCATGTGGATTAGGTCACTGAGATGTTATGTGGATTAGGTCACTGAGATGTTATCATGTGGATTAGGTCACTGAGATGTTATCATGTGGATTAGGTCACTGAGATGTTATCATGTGGATTAGGTCACTGAGATGTTATCATGTGGATTAGGTCACTGAGATTGTTGTCATGTGGATTATATCACTGAGATGTTATCATGTGGATTAAATCACTGAGATGTTATCATGTGGATTAGGTCACTGAGATGTTATCATGTGGATTAGGTCACTGAGATGTTATCATGTGGATTAGGTCACTGAGATGTTATCATGTGGATTAGGTCACTGAGATGTTATCATGTGGATTAGGTCACTGAGATGTTATCATGTGGATTAGGTCACTGAGATGTTATCATGTGGATTAGGTCACTGAGATGTTGTCATGTGGATTAGGTCACTGAGATTGTTATCATGTGGATTATATCACTGAGATGTTATCATGTGGATTAGGTCACTGAGATGTTATCATGTGGATTAGGTCACTGAGATGTTATCATGTGGATTAGGTCACTGAGATTGTTATCATGTGGATTATATCACTGAGATGTTATCATGTGGATTAGGTCACTGAGATGTTGTCATGTGGATTAGGTCACTGAAATTGTTGTCATGTGGATTAGGTCACTGAGATGTTGTCATGTGGATTAGGTCACTGAGATTGTTATCATGTGGATTATGTCACTGAGATGTTGTCATGTGGATTAGGTCACTGAGATTGTTATCATGTGGATTATATCACTGAGATGTTATCATGTGGATTAGGTCACTGAGATGTTGTCATGTGGATTAGGTCACTGAGATTGTTATCATGTGGATTATATCACTGAGATGTTATCATGTGGATTAGGTCACTGAGATGTTATCATGTGGATTAGGTCACTGAGATTGTTATCATGTGGATTAGGTCACTGAGATTGTTATCATGTGGATTAGGTCACTGAGATGTTGTCATGTGGATTAGGTCACTGAGATTGTTATCATGTGGATTATATCACTGAGATGTTATCATGTGGATTAGGTCACTGAGATGTTATCATGTGGATTAGGTCACTGAGATGTTATCATGTGGATTAGGTCACTGAGATGTTATCATTTGGATTAGGTCACTGAGATGTTGTCATGTGGATTAGGTCACTGAGATGTTATCATGTGGATTAGGTCACTGAGATGTTATCATGTGGATTAGGTCACTGAGATGTTATCATGTGGATTAGGTCACTGAGATTGTCATCATGTGGATTAGGTCAATGAGATTGTTATCATGTGGATTAGGTCACTGAGATGTTATCATGTGGATTAGGTCACTGAGATTGTTATCATGTGGATTAGGTCACTGAGATGTTATCATGTGGATTAGGTCACTGAGATTGTTATCATGTGGATTAGGTCACTGAGATGTTATCATGTGGATTAGGTCACTGAGATGTTATCATGTGGATTAGGTCACTGAGATGTTATCATGTGGATTAGGTCACTGAGATGTTATCATGTGGATTAGGTCACTGAGATGTTATCATGTGGATTAGGTCACTGAGATTGTTATCATGTGGATTAGGTCACTGAGATGTTATCATGTGGATTAGGTCACTGAGATTGTTATCATGTGGATTAGGTCACTGAGATGTTATCATGTGGATTAGGTCACTGATATTGTTATCATGTGGATTATATCACTGAGATGTTATCATGTGGATTAGGCCACTGAGATGTTGTCATGTGGATTAGGTCACTGAGATTGTTATCATGTGGATTATATCACTGAGATGTTATCATGTGGATTAGGTCACTGAGATGTTGTCATGTGGATTAGGTCACTGAGATTGTTATCATGTGGATTAGGTCACTGAGATTGTTATCATGTGGATTAGGTCACTGAGATGTTGTCATGTGGATTAGGTCACTGAGATTGTTATCATGTGGATTATATCACTGAGATGTTATCATGTGGATTAGGTCACTGAGATGTTGTCATGTGGATTAGGTCACTGAGATGTTATCATGTGGATTAGGTCACTGAGATGTTATCATGTGGATTAGGTCACTGAGATTGTTATCATGTGGATTAGGTCACTGAGATGGTATCATGTGGATTAGGTCACTGAGATGTTATCATGTGGATTAGGTCACTGAGATGTTATCATGTGGATTAGGTCACTGAGATGTTATCATGTGGATTAGGTCACTGAGATGTTATCATGTGGATTAGGTCACTGAGATGTTATCATGTGGATTAGGTCACTGAGATGTTATCATGTGGATTAGGTCACTGAGATGTTATCATGTGGATTAGGTCACTGAGATGTTATCATGTGGATTAGGTCACTGAGATGTTATCATGTGGATTAGGTCACTGAGATGTTATCATGTGGATTAGGTCACTGAGATGTTATCATGTGGATTAGGTCACTGAGATGTTATCATGTGGATTAGGTCACTGAGATGTTATCATGTGGATTAGGTCACTGAGATGTTATCATGTGGATTAGGTCACTGAGATGTTATCATGTGGATTAGGTCACTGAGATGTTATCATGTGGATTAGGTCACTGAGATGTTATCATGTGGATTAGGTCACTGAGATGTTATCATGTGGATTAGGTCACTGAGATGTTATCATGTGGATTAGGTCACTGAGATGTTATCATGTGGATTAGGTCACTGAGATGTTATCATGTGGATTATATCACTGAGATGTTATCATGTGGATTAGGTCACTGAGATGTTATCATGTGGATTAGGTCACTGAGATGTTATCATGTGGATTAGGTCACTGAGATGTTATCATGTGGATTAGGTCACTGAGATGTTGTCATGTGGATTAGGTCACTGAGATTGTTATCATGTGGATTAGGTCACTGAGATGTTGTCATGTGGATTATGAACAAATGCATTGTGATTGCAGCCTACGAAAAGGTCTTTGATAGCGTGGATTTAATTGCAGTGGTAAATGCCTTGAGAAACTCAGGTATCGACGAAAGGTGCGACCAGCTTATAGAGAAGATACACGAGGGCTACTCATCTGCAATCACTCTTTTCCACAAGCCCTTGTCCATACCTATACACCGAGGAGAACGACAAGGAGACACCATCTCTCCAAACACCGAGGAGAACGACAAGGAGACACCATCTCCCCAAACTGTTCACAGCTGCCCTTAAAGAAGTTTGTATGTCCCTAAACTGGCAGGATGGAGGCCTCACCATGGATCATGGGATGCTCTCACGCCTATGTTTTGTGAACGTTATTTGTGATCTTCAGCGACAGAATTGCAGAAGTCGAGCAAAGCCTAAACGAGCAGACTAAAGCAGGCCCGACAGTTGGCCTGAACATGAATAGAAAAAAGACTGAATTTTTACTGAAAACTGTCTGCCGTAAGAATGAACTGCGAATTGGAAGTAGAGCCCATCGAGAACGTCAATTCATGTCTACTTAGGCCAGGAAATCAACCAGAACATTGAGAAGGGAATCTCATGCTGGAGAGTGGCTGGTTGGATCAGCTTCAACCGCATTAAACCGATACTCCAGCAGATGAGGAGCATCAAAACCAGGTCTCACACCTTCAATAGTATGGTTATCCAAGCAATGGTATACGGGTGTGAGGTTCGGAGTCTACACAAATCAGATGAAGAGAAGTTCAGAATTAGATACAGTTCTAAATATATCACAAAGAATTCCATAACCGAAATACCAACTTCCGCGACCAAACTGTTCCGGGATGTCGTAGACTCTGCATCAAAACAAAAGTACAGATGGGCCAGGCCGGCCATGTGGTCCGCATGACTGGCGATTGATGGACAAGGACGTTGTCCTTCTGGTGGTCATTTACTACATTTACCCGTTCGACCGCCCTGCGACGAAATGGAGAGATGACCTTTGAACCGTCCTGACATTCCAAGGTGAAGGACATGCACAGATTCAAGCAGCTTATGCTACCTGGCATTAGGCATCCTTGCCTGATTGAATACCAGCATTCAAGTGTGAACAAACAATATTAAGTTTGAAAGAAAGTAATTATCAATTTTTCTCTGGGTGTTTGTTCAACCATTTGTTCATAAATCCATTGATACGACCTTGGTCTTCACTTGCTCTTCCACTTTCTAATCTATCTACACAATTATCTTCCTATCATAGTTTCTATTCATGCAGTTGTCCATTCATGTTCTTCCTTTCATTCATCTATTATTTCATCCATTTACCCATCCATCTGTGACAACATCATTTCATCCATTTACCCATCCATCTGTCAACCCATCATCCATCCTTCACTTCATCCTTTTACCCATCAATCTGTGACAACATCACTTCATCCATTTACCCATCCATCTGTGACAACATTATTTCATCCATTTACTCATATCCATCTGTTAACCCATCATCCATCCATCATTTTATCCATTTACTCATCCATGAGTGAACCTTTTATTAAATCAGGTAAATTATGGAGTCCGGAGGCCACATCATACATCAACGAGGAAGAACATGACACATTGTCGGACTCTCGGTCTCTGGACAATTTTGGAGGCTCGAACTTTCTGTGGAAGCGCAAGAGCACAGTAGGACCTGCAGGTGTGTGTAGTGTAGTGGAATCTGTTGTGTGGGATCTGTTGTGTTATCTGTTGCATGGGATCTGTTGTGTGGGATCTGTTGTGTGGGATCTGTTGTGTGGAATGTGTTGTGTGAGGTGTGTGAATAATGTGGATTTCGCCATCCATCCATCTATATACATCCATCATCTATCTGCATATTAATCCACACATCTATATTTATATCCATCCATCCATCCAGATAGATCAAACAAAGATTGTGCTATTCATGTGTGAAGCTCTGAATAAAATGATGAGTTTTCATATTTACAAAATGTGTGGTCATCTTGATGCTTTATCTTGACACCACAAAATGTTCTACGGACATTAAGAGACTCTGATTGATGTATTCCTGTAGTTCTGTCACCTCACGTCACCCAGAACATCGAGGATGTGGTGGACTGGAAGGTTGTTACTCATCGCTATCTGGTTATGCAGGGGTCTTGTGACCTGGATGGTGCAGTCAACAGAGGATCCGATCTGATGGGGATGGATGCTCTGGATGAACAGATGGCTGAAGCAGATACATACAAAAGCAGTGCCACTAACAGAGCTACAGTCACATGATAGTAGTAGTTTAAAATGCTAGTTAGCTTGACTGAGGAGACGAGATTTGTCTAAAATGTTAATTAGAATCTTCTAACTGAGGAGACAAGACTTGCCTAGAATGTTAATTAGAATCTTCTGAGGAGACGAGACTTGTCTAAAATGTTAATTAGAATCTTCTAACTGAGGAGACGAGACTTGTCTAAAATGTTAATTAGAATCTTCTAACTGAGGAGACAAGACTTGTCTAAAATGTTAATTAGAATCTTCTGAGGAGACAAGACTTGCCTAGAATGTTAATTAGAATCTTCTAACTGAAGCGATGTGACTTGTCTAGAATGTTAATTAGAATCTTCTGAGGAGTCAAGACTTGCCTAGAATGTTAATTTAACAATGCTGGACCCAGATTACACCTAGCAATGCTGGACCCAGATTACACCTAGCAGTGCTAGACCCAGATTACACCTAGCAATGCTAGACCCAGGTTACACCTAGCAGTGCTGGACCCAGATTACACCTAGCAGTGCTAGACCCAGATTACACCTAGCAGTGCTAGACCCAGATTACACCTAGCAGTGCTAGACCCAGATTACACCTAGCAGTGCTAGACCCAGATTACACCTAGCAGTGCTAGAGCCAGATTACACCTAGCAGTGCTAGACCCAGATTACACCTAGCAGTGCCAGCCCCTTTCTCCTTGGGAAGTGGTCTCCAGTTAGGCTGATGCAGCTCCTGTACTATATTTATACAAGTCAGCATCTAGTGCCTGCCTGAAGCATCTAGAATTCGGACATGACACAAAAAAACTCTCCCCCAACACAGCTACCAATAGCTGAGAAAATCTCATGTGTTCCATCAGTGTGAAATACCTCAACACCCATTTCATATTACCGTAGATGTGTAACTTGTGTCCAGCGAACAACCTCCTCACATCCAATGTCTTAGAACTAATTGTCTGACAACTGTCAGCCATCAAATCTGCCAATCAGGCATGTTTCTCACCATACTGCCCAATATGGTACTAAGTCTAAACTAGATATTTTCATGCATCTAAAATACTTCTCATCCTTCTGGTGCAGGCTGTATGTCTGAGAGTCTTGGTGCAGGCTGTATGTCTGAGACAGTCTTGGTGCAGACTGTATGCCTGAGACAGTCTTGGTGCAGGCTGTATGACTGAGACAGTCTTGGTGCAGGCTGTATGTCTGAGACAGTCTTGGTGCAGGCTGTATGTCTGAGACAGTCTTGGTGCAGGCTGTATGTCTGAGACAGTCTTGGTGCAGGCTGTATGTCTGAGACAGTCTTGGTGCAGACTGTATGTCTGAGACAGTCTTGGTGCAGGCTGTATGTCTGAGACAGTCTTGGTGCAGACTGTATGTCTGAGACAGTCTTGATGCAGGCTGTATAACTGAGACAGTCTGTTTGTATTTCTTGTTCGTATTCCTCCCATGAATGGAAGCCTCCCCCTGTTCAAACATTCCTCACCATTCCCAACAACAGACCGGTGATTGTACGCTGTTTATTCTAACAAATATATGCAAATGTTTACAAATACTTGGGAGATAACATACACATACAGACCTGATGTGTCTGGTCATGTTACAAGCTGTTCAGTCCATGTTACAAGCCATTCAGTCCATATTTCAGGTTGTTCAGTCCATGTTACAAGCTGTTCAGTCCATGTTACAAGCCATTCAGTCCATGTTTCAGGTTGTTCAGTCCATGTTACAAGCTGTTCAGTCCATGTTACAAGCCATTCAGTCCATGTTACAAGCTGTTCAGTCCATGTTACAAGCCATTCAGTCCATGTTTCAGGTTGTTCAGTCCATGTTACAAGCTGTTCAGTCCATGTTACAAGCCATTCAGTCCATGTTACAAGCTGTTCAGTCCATGTTACAAGCCATTCAGTCCATGTTACAAGCTGTTCAGTCCATGTTACAAGCCATTCAGTCCATGTTAGAAGCTGTTCAGTCCATGTTTCAGGTTGTTCAGTCCATGTTTCAAGTTGTTCAGTCCATGTTAGAAGCTGTTCAGTCCATGTTTCAGGTTGTTCAGTCCATGTTAGAAGCTGTTCAGTCCATGTTTCAGGTTGTTCAGTCCATGTTACAAGCCATTCAGTCCATGTTTCAGGTTGTTCAGTCCATGTTACAAGCCATTCAGTCCATGTTACAAGCCATTCAGTCCATGTTTCAGGTTCTTCAGTCCATGTTACAAGCTGTTCAGTCCATGTTACAAGCCATTCAGTCCATGTTACAAGCTGTTCAGTCCATGTTACAAGCCATTCAGTCCATGTTAGAAGCTGTTCAGTCCATGTTTCAGGTTGTTCAGTCCATGTTAGAAGCTGTTCAGTCCATGTTTCAGGTTGTTCAGTCCATGTTAGAAGCCATTCAGTCCATGTTACAAGCTGTTCAGTCCATGTTTCAGGTTGTTCAGTCCATGTTAGAAGCTGTTCATTCCAATGTTTCAGGTTGTTCAGTCCATGTTAGAAGCTATTCAGTCCATGAACACTTCTTAAGTTTATGATAACAATCTGTTCATCATTCACAATTTGCCATAACTTATTTAAGAGAAAGGTTTTATTTGAGTGACAATAAATAAATGCATGACTGATTGGTGTTTAGTTCTTCCTTTTCCAAACTTTAAATAAATTAAACTTTCCAAAATTGAAATAAACTAAGCTTTCCAAAATTGAAATAAACTAAACCTTCCAAAATTGAAATAAACTAAACCTTCCAAATTTGAAATAAACTAAACCTTCCAAACTTGAAATAAACTAAACCTTCCAAACTTGAAATAAACTAAGCTTTCCAAACTTGAAATGAACTAAACCTTCCAAACTTGAAATAAACTAAACCTTCCAAACTTGAAATAAACTAAACCTTCCAAACTTGAAATAAACTAAACCTATTTGGTTCATGAACTTGGCATCCCCAACTCCATGGTTTCTCATATTTGAAGATGACTGAATCTATTTCTGATCCTTGTTGAGGACAACACATCTCAGCTGTTCTATAATCCTCCCTACGTTATCAACAATGTAACCACTGTCTAGTAAACCAAAGACATCATTTTGTTTCTCATGCCACAACCATACTGTGAAGATCAGTGAAATTCCTACTTTCACATCCCAACACAGGGACATGTTTCATTCCATGACTAGACAGATCAGCGAAATGTCTACTTTGACATCCCAACACAAGGACATGTTTCATTCCATGACTAGACAGATCAGCGAAATGTCTACTTTGACATCCCAACACAAGGACATGTTTCATTCCATGACTGGACAGATCAGCGAAATGTCTACTTTGACATCCCAACACAAGGACATGTTTCATTCCATGACTAGACAGATCAGCGAAATGTCTACTTTGACATCCCAACACAAGGACATGTTTCATTCCATGACTAGACAGATCAGCGAAATGTCTACTTTGACATCCCAACACAAGGACATGTTTCATTCCATGACTGGACAGATCAGCGAATTGTCTACTTTGACATCCCAACACAGGGACATGTTTCATTCCATGAGTAACTTTCATTATTAAAGTATTTACTCAGCAGAGATAGGACTTGAAAAAAAACACAGACAATAAAGTAAAATGAATTTGCTGTACACATATTGTATACGTTCAAATGCATTCATGCACGTGCTGTACTGGGAAAATGACCACTGAACATCTGCTGCAAAACTGCCCGACATACGAGGATCAGAGAAAGCAGATGTGGCCATCACCAGTGGCAACACTAGACACGCTCTATGGCAGTGTCGACAGCCTCAGGATGACCGCTGCTTTTTTCGAAAAAATAAAGATTGACGTCTGACAGCGTACGAAGAAGAAGAAAAAGAAATGCATTCATCCTCAATTGATAGTGGCATACCTTCAAATTTTAGGGACGTTCAAGTGAAACTGGAACTTTGTTTTGTAATGAAAAAACATTTTTTTCCCAAGTAGTCAAAAAACCATTTATTTTTCAGTATAATCTCCTGCAACATTTATGCACTTATCTCAGCGTTTAATGCTTGAAAAGCTTCAGCGTAGAAAGATTTGTCAGTATGTCTAAACCAATCCAGGACAGCCTGTTTCACTTCGTCATCAGTTCTGAAATGCTGACCTCACAGGAATTCTTTTAGGAGTCAAAACAGGTAGAAATCGCTTGGAGCGACGTCTTGGCTGTAAGGTGGATGTGGCAATACCTCCCAGCTGAGATGCTGCAGGTATCAAAACGTTCCTTTAATTCAGTGTTTCATGTCTTCTTACACAAGAAACTTCATCACAACACGCTGTTCCATACAAGCGCTAACAGTGTTGACCGCCATTTTTATTTATCTGTCACGTTACTGGCCCATGGCAAGTGGGCCACCTAGCAGTAATAGGACACAAGTGGGCCACCTAGCAGTAATAGGACACAAGTGGGCCACCTAGCAGTACTAGGACACAAGTGGGCCACCTAGCAGTACTAGGACACAAGTGGGCCACCTAGCAGTACTAGGACACAAGTGCCCCTAACTAATGATAGTAGTTCCAGCACGCTATAACCCATTCAGGTAGAACTAGGACAAAAAGTCCCAGTTTGATTTGAACGTCCCTCGTATACTAATATTCTGTTTACAACTATTCTAATACTACTTCGGGCATTACGTGTAAATACACTGACAGATAACCAGGTCTCTCTCTCTGTGATCGATCGAACAACCAGGATTCATACCTCTTCTAATCTTCCTCCTATCTACTATTCCTACCTCTTTTAATCTACCTCCTATGTACTGTCTAAACTGGGGATGGCGTGGGCTAGTGGTTAAGTGACACGGCTCGCAACCCGAAGGTGCTGGGTTCCATCCCCATCACAGCACCGGCCGTTACCCCGGAGAAGCAAATCCTCAGAAAATGCAGGAGGAAGCAAACCCATACATAAAATGCATGCTGAAGTCGCATGCATTAGGCCGACAGGCACAAACATAAAAACCATAGTGCACTGCACACCTCCTTGGGGGAAGGAAAAATAAGGCGAACGCAACCCCCCCCGCCCCCCCAGCTGTCTAACCTGATGATCCTAGTAACTAACCTGATAATCCTAGCACATAAACTGATGATCCTAGCACACAAACTGATGATCATAGCACATAAACTGATGACCCTAGCACAGAAACTGATGACCCTAGCACATAAACTGATGATCCTAGCACATAAACTGATGATCCTAGCACATAAACTGATGATCCTAGCACAAACCTCAAACTGGTTCCCGTTGCTTTCTGATTTTTTTAACTTATAGGCTGGGGAGAGTTGGATGGGCTCCTGATTGGGGAGTGTTGGATGGGCTCCTGACTGGGGAGAGTTGGATAGGTTCCTGACTGGGGAGTTTTGGATAGGTTCCTGACTGGGGAGTGTTGGATGGGCTCCTGACTGGGGAGAGTTGGATAGGTTCCTGACTGGGGAGTGTTGGATGGGCTCCTGATTGGGGAGTGTTGGATGGGCTCCTGATTGGGGAGTGTTGGATGGGCTCCTGACTGGGGAGTGTTGGATAGATTCCTGACTGGGGAGTGTTGGATGGGCTCCTGACTGGGGAGTGTTGGATGGGCTCCTGACTGGGGAGAGTTGGATGGGCTCTTGACTGGGGAGAGTTGGATGGGCTCCTGACTGGGGAGAGTTGGATGGGCTCCTGACTGGGGAGAGTTGGATGGGTTCCTGACTGAGGAGTGTTGGATGGGCTTCTGACGGGGGAGCATTGGATGGGCTCTTGACTGGGGAGTGTTGGATGGGCTCCTGACTGGTTTCTAACTCAAGATTCTAGTCTGGACGAGAATGACTTTTCACTGAATGACTTCACTACTAAATCAAACGCTATTTTGTTTCCACGGACACTTGTAATTTATAGTTTCCTTCAAGATCTGAGTAGTCTGTACTCATTGTTTTCTATCTATCATTGTAGACCAGGGTTTACTTCATTTCTCGAACTGTTGACCACCTCCCTGTCTCATCTCTCCCACTGATCTATTGACTTCCTGCCTCACCTATTCAAGACTCAGGCTTAATATTGCGTTGTCTACCCACAATACTGCCTTACGATGTTAACCGTTGCTTTTCCTTTTTCGGGTCAGCCCATTGTTCACCTTAGTCCGCTTAATTGGTGTCTTTATCTAGGTCAATTTCAACAATGGATAATTAATTCTGACCTAGATTGTAATTTGAACTAACTGGACTTCTCAGACAAAGGTGTCTGGCGCTCCACTTGAGTAACCTACTAAAACTGAATTAAGGAAAAGCAGACCCTCCCTATTACTTTCAAGATTCCCAAACTACTGAGTGCTATGACGGGGTGACTGTTGGGTGGATCTGTCACAGTTAGTGTACAGCTTTTACACATGGGTACAATTTCACATAGCAGATGCACAGGTAAGGGTACAATTTTCCCACAGCTAAGTGTACAGTATTAACGCAGGTAAGTATACTATTTTCACACAGGTAAGTGTACAGTCTTCACACAGGTAAGTGTAATACTTTCACACAGATAAGTGTAATACTTTCACACAGGTAAGTGTACAACTTTCACACAGGTAAGTGTACAACTTCAACACCAGTAAGTGTACAACTTTCACACAAGTAAGTGTACAACATTAACACAAGTAAGTGTACAACTTTAACACACATAAGTGTACAACTTTAACAACAGTAAGTGTACAACATTAACACAAGTAAGTGTACAACTTTAACACAGGTAAGTGTACAACTTTAACACAGGTAAGTGTACAACTTTAACACAGGTAAGTGTACAACTTTAACACAGGTAAGTGTATGTAAGTAAATGAAACACGCCGTTCAATTATCATGGCAGTTTTATTGAGGTAAACCTGCCAGCAAAGAGTCAATGATTGTAAAGTAACAAGAGTCAGGCAGGTAACAAGAGTCAGGCAGGTGAGACACTACCAGTCTTCATATTTAAACACAATACTTCACTGAATAAGTTTGTAAACAATAACAATCTTGTGGAGATTACATCCTGTAGACATTACACCATGCAGACATTACATCCTGCAGACATTACATCATGTAGACATTACATCCTGTAGACATTACACCATGCAGACATTACATCATGTGGATATTACATCCTGTAGACATTACACCATGCAGACATTACATCATGTAGACATTACACCATGCAGACATTACATGCTGTAGACATTACACCATGCAGACATTACATCCTGTAGATATTACACCAAGCAGACATTATATCCTGTAGACATTACACCATGCAGACATTATATCCTGTAGGCATTACACCATGCAGACATTATATCCTGTAGACATTGCACCATGTAGACATTACATCCTGTGGACATTACACCCTGTGGAGATTACATCATGATGATATTACATTCATATCAGCTGTAGCAAATATGGTTTTATTGTATTTGAAACATCAATGGTGACTGTTAAACAAGCCAGGTTAGGGGTCAGTTTTACACATTTTGATCTGTAAAGGATCCCATCAAGTACTGGACAGGAGAAGACGCTCAACCAGCATCTAGTGAATCACATGGGATGATGTTCTTCACCTGGGGTCATCAAGTTGTGATGACTGGGGTCATTAAGGTTTTATGACTGGTGTCATTATGGTGTTATGACTGGGGTCATCAAGGTGTGATGACTGGGGTCATCAAGGTGTGATGACTGGGGTCATCAAGGTGTGATGACTGGGGTCATCAAGGTGTGATGACTGGGGTCATCAAGGTGTTATGACTGGGGTCATTAAGATGTGATGACTGGGGCAATCATGGTTTGACTATTATTGAACACATTAACAATCACAATGTCAGAAAAGTTTATCCACCGTGGCACAGAGCCCCTCCCAGCAGCCAAGTCATTGAAATACACTCTGTTTGTCAGATTGGACCAAGATTGTCATTGACCACATCGTGTACACACCCCTCAGGGTGGTCAAAGTCAACAAACATGTATCACATCGCAGCTTATGATTCAGTACAATAGTTAATGTGAAACTGTTGCTAGAACCGTACGCAATGAATGAACTGAAAATAGGAAACAAAATCTCTTGGTAAAAGCTGTAAAAGGGTGGGGACTCAAGAAGCTCACACACACACCTGCAACCAATAAGATGCTGGTAGCCCCCAGGGATCTACTAGTCAATTAATGGGGTAAAAGACCAGCATGCAGCAGACCACTCTAATTGATGTGAATGTGAAGTTATCTTGTGTAAGTCAGACCAGCTCCGACAGTTTCCTTGAACACTTGTGTGTGTGTGTGTCTGTCTGTCTGTGTGTGTGTGTGTCTGTCTGTGTCTATTTTTATGTGTGTGTGTCTGTGTCTATTTGTATGTGTGTGTGTATGTCTGTGTGTATGTCTATTTGTGTGTGTGTATGTCTGTTTGTATATGTATGCCTGTGTGTATGTCTATTTGTGTGTGGGTGTCTGTCTGCATGTGTCTATTTGTGTGTGTCTGCATGTGTCTTTTTGTGTGTGTGTGTGTGTCTATTTGTGTGTGTGTGTGTGTCTATTTGTGTGTGTCTGCGTGTCTTTTTGTGTGTGTATCTGCGTGTCTATTTGTGAGTCTTTCTGCATGTGTCTGTGTGTCTGTGTCTATTCATTAGTGTCTGTCTGCGTGTGTCTATGTATCTGTGTCTCTATTTGTGTGTGTTTTTAACCATTAAATGTATCAGATCAAGTGCCTTTCTCCACAGATAAGACTAATATGACTATCAGATGCCCTTCTCCAAATAGTTGACACTTTGTGACTGTCTAGTCATGTTTTCTGGTAAAATTTCTTGTCTTGTCATGTTCTTGTTTGGGCCTGTCTCTGAGACAGTCAGGCCTTGACATCATTGATTCACAATAGGATCTTGACATCATCCAGTCACAATAGGATCTTGACATCATCCAGTCAAAATGAGGTCTTAACATCATCCAGTCACAATAGGATCTTGACATCATCCAGTCACAATGGGGTCTTGACATCATCCAGTCACAATAGGATCTTGACATCATCCAGTCACAATAGGATCTTGACATCATCCAGTCACAATGGGGTCTTGACATCATCCAGTCACAATGGGGTCTTGACATCATCCAGTCACAATGGGGTCTTGACATCATCCAGTCACAATAGGATCTTGACATCATCCAGTCACAATGGGTCTTGACATCATCCAGTTACAATAGGATCCTGACATCTAGTCACAATAGGGTTCTGACATCATCCAGTCACAATAGGGTGCTGATATCATCCAGTAACAATAGGGTGCTGACATCATCCAGTCACAATAGGGTGCTGACATCATCCAGTCACAATAGGGTGCTGACATCCAGTCACAATATGGTCCTCACATCCAGTCACAATGAGGTCCTCATATCTAGTCACAATAGAGTGCTGACATCATCCAGTCACAATTGAGTCCTGACATCCAGTCACAATAGGGTGCTGACATCATCCAGTCACAATTGAGTCCTCACATCCAGTCACAATATGGACCTGACATCCAGTCACAATAGGGCCCTGACATAAAGTCACAATAGGGTCCTCACATCCAGTCACAATATGGACCTGACATCCAGTCACAATGGAGAAAGATGGATGGGAAACAATCAGAAGGAAAAAACAACCAAAACATTATGGAATGTCATGACAAGATGGCTGGTAGAATGAGACATGGAATGTCATGACAAGATGGCTGGTAGAATGAGACTAGGAATGTCATGACAAGATGGCTGGTAGAATGAGATATTATGGAATGTCATGACAAGATGGCTGGTAGAATGAGACTAGAAATGTCATGACAAGATGGCTGGTAGAATGAGATATTATGGAGTGTCATGACAAGATGGCTGGTAGAATGAGATATTATGAATGTCATGACAAGATGGCTGGTAGAATGAGATATTATGGAATGTCATGACAAGATGGCTGGTAGAATGAGATATTATGGAGTGTCATGACAAGATGGCTGGTAGAATGAGACATGGAATGTCATGACAAGATGGCTGGTAGAATGAGATATTATGAATGTCATGACAAGATGGCTGGTAGAATGAGACATGGAATGTCATGACAAGATGGCTGGTAGAATGAGATATTATGAATGTCATGACAAGATGGCTGGTAGAATGAGACATGGAATGTCATGACAAGATGGCTGGTAGAATGAGACATGGAATGTCATGACAAGATGGCTGGTAGAATGAGATATTATGGAATGTCATGACAAGATGGCTGGTAGAATGAGATATTATGGAATGTCATGACAAGATGGCTGGTCGAATGAGATATTATGGAATGTCATGACAAGATGGCTGGTAGAATGAGACATGAAATGTCATGACAAGATGGCTGGTAGAATGAGATATTATGGAATGTCATGACAAGATGGCTGGTAGAATGAGATATTATGGAATGTCATGACAAGATGGCTGGTAGAATGAGATATTATGAAATGTCATGACAAGATGGCTGGTAGAATGAGATATTATGGAATGTCATGACAAGATGGCTGGTAGAATGAGATATTATGGAATGTCATGACAAGATGGCTGGTCGAATGAGATATTATGGAATGTCATGACAAGATGGCTGGTAGATTGAGACATGGAATGTCATGACAAGATGGCTGGTAGAATGAGACTAGGAATGTCATGACAAGATGGCTGGTAGAATGAGACTAGGAATGTCATGACAAGATGGCTGGTAGAATGAGATATTATGAAATGTCATGACAAGATGGCTGGTAGAATGAGATATTATGGAATGTCATGACAAGATGGCTGGTAGAATGAGATATTATGGAATGTCATGACAAGATGGCTGGTCGAATGAGATATTATGGAATGTCATGACAAGATGGCTGGTAGATTGAGACATGGAATGTCATGACAAGATGGCTGGTAGAATGAGACTAGGAATGTCATGACAAGATGGCTGGTAGAATGAGATATTATGGAGTGTCATGACAAGATGGCTGGTAGAATGAGATATTATGAAATGTCATGACAAGATGGCTGGTAGAATGAGATATTATGGAATGTCATGACAAGATGGCTGGTAGAATGAGATATTATGAAATGTCATGACAAGATGGCTGGTAGAATGAGATATTATGGAATGTCATGACAAGATGCTGGTAGAATGAGATATTATGGAATGTCATGACAAGATGGCTGGTAGAATGAGACTAGGAATGTCATGACAAGATGGCTGGTAGAATGATATATTATGAATGTCCTAGAGCCAAACCAGTTGTTGAAGGAGTAATTCTTGGTGTTCTTATACCACCCTGAACATATTTCCAGAAGGGGATGACTAGTGTCTTCGTAGAGTCAAGAGTGTATCTAGAGTCGAGAGTGTGTCTAGAGTCAAGAGTGTGTCTAGAGTCAAGAGTGTATCTAGAATCAAGAGTGTATCTAGAGTCAAGAGTGTATCTAGAGTCAAGTGTCTAGAGTCAAGAGTGTGTCTAGAGTCAAGAGTGTGTAAGAACAGAGATGGTGATGTGTTTTCTCTGTTCCTCATGTGTTGGTGTTTTCTTCTTCGCACAACATCAAATGTCTGTGTGTTCTTTGTCTGTCCACATGTTTCTATGACAACATCAAAAGTCGGTATGTTCTTTGTCTGTCCACACGTTTCTATGACAACATCAAAAATCTGTGTGTTGATTGTCTGTCCACATGTTTCTACGACATCAGAAGTCTGTGTGTTAATTGTTCGTCCACGTGTTTTTATGACATTTTCAATTTTATTCACCGTCAGATAATAACAATGTGCAGCTAAAATTGGAACAGATAAAATTCATTGAAATAAAAAATGTTTCTTTTTTCCAAGGCCAGGTTAAAGTAGAACAATTGATATGTAACTACAAAGCACACAGTAAACACAAGCACACAGCAATAAATGGAATTGGGCATAAAACTTGCTAATAGGATCAAGACTAATAGTAAAAGCTTTTTTTCTTATGTTAGAAATAAACAAAGAATGAAAGACAAGGTAGGCCCTCTAATAGACAGTACAGGGAAAATAATCAGAGAAATTAGGGAGGCAGCTAATCTACTCAATCAATTTTTTCAAATGTGAAATGGATATAGTGGAATTAAAATCAATCCGTATTACAGAGGAAATGGTTTTTAAAAAATTGGAGGGATTCAAAGTGGATTATTGTCCAGGTCAAGATGGTATTCATCCAAAATTGCTGTTTGAAATTAGAGACCAACTAGCAAAACCATTGGCTATATTATGTTCTCAATCACTTGCAAAAGGGGTTGTTCCAGGGGATTGGACAGATGCAGGAGTGATCCCCTTATTCAAAAAAGGAAAGAAATCAGATCCAGCAAATTATAGACCGGTGAGTTTAACGAGCATAGTCTGTAGTCAATAATCAAAGAAAACATTGTGATGCTTTTAGACGAGTTTAATCTAATCAGAAATAGTCAGCATAGGTTTACTAGAGGGAGATCATGCTTAACAAATCTATTATAATTCATGGAGGAGGTTACTAAAATGATAGATAAGGGGGAACCAGTGGATGTTATTTATCTAGATTTATTGCACAATCAGCACTCCAAGCACTTAAATTTGAGAAACTGCCAGATCTACAGGCTCTACTGTCTGAACTGAGCAACCAGCGCAAGATTGTCATGCAGTGGATACCTTCTCATTGTGGAATACCAGGAAACGAGAGAGCAGATCGACTGGCAAAGGAGGGTGCTGCAGATGAGCAACCAGATGTGCCAGTTACATACCAACAGAAGATAAGGATGATCAAATCAATCAGAAAGCCACCAACAGTAACACCAGACGATTACCATAACATGAACAGACAAGAGCAAACTGTTGTGTTGCGCCTTAGAACAGGACACAACCGACTCCGCAGCCACACTTACACAAAAATGAAGATTGGCAACTCAGCCATGTGTACATGTGGACAGGCGCCCCAGACAGCAGAGCACATACTACAAAACTGCCCCGAATATGATATACAGAGAAAATCTCACTGGCCCATAGAAACAACACTGGAAGAGAAACTTTATGGACCTGTATGTGAACTACAAAAGACAGTGAAGTTTATTCAAGAGACAACATTGCAGATATAGACAATATTTTAAAGCGAACGAAAGAAGAAGAAGAATCTAGAATTATCGAATAGATTGAAATTGGTTTACGGGAAGAAGGCAGAGAGTGGACATAAATAAGGAGTACTCTGAGTGGTGTGAAGTAAAAAGTGGAGTGCCACAGGGCTCGGTTTTGGGACCAATTTTGCTCTTGATTTGGACATTGATATCGGATCCTTGAATTAAAAATTTGCGGAAGACACAAAACTATGTAGGAGTGTCTCATCTATAGCAGAAGTGGATATATTAAGGTCGGATTTCGATAAAATTCTAAAATGGTCTGTGAGCTGGGAAATGGAGTTTAATATAGATAAATGTACAGTATCTACATGTGTAGATCCAATATGGAACATAATTACAGAATGAGCGAGAACAATATTAGAATGATAGATAAGGAAAGGGACCTAGGGGTTGTAATAGATCATACAGGTAAGGTGAGTGAGCAAGTCCAGGTAGCAGTGAAAACGGCAAATGCAATGTTAGATATGGTAAAAGGAAATATTAAACATAGGAGCAAGGAAGTGATTGTCAAACTGCATAAAGCATTAGTTAGACCTAGATTGGAGTACTGTGTACAGGTGTGGAGTCCTTATCGTAGAGGGGATATAAACATGCTGGGAAGGATACAAAGAAGAGCGACAAAACTGATAGTGGAATTCCAGAATAACAGTTATGAGGAAAGAGAAAAACCGGCCTACAGTGTCTAGAAAAGAGAAGAATCCGAAGTGACCTAATACAGATTTATAAGAATCTACGTCACTGCACTCCGGGCATACCCATAGGTGCTCAGTCTCTCTCAGCAAATGGCGTAGGGTATGGTGCTGATGTTCCCTGTAACTCGCTGGTTGTACACTCTCCTGCTTCATCCTCTCATGTGCCCCACTTCGCCCGAACCTTGTTTAATGTTGAAACTGTGCAGTCTGTGGATTGCTGCTTCATCTATTGCAGTGTCCTCATCTAGCAGGCGGCCATTGATTGATTTCAAAATGTCACTTCTATCCATGACTAATGTGCCCATGATGTCCGCTCTTTCATTGCCCTGAATCCCAGCACAAGCAGGACAGTAGGTCCATGTCAACCCCTGGAGGTCTGAGGCCTCAACAGCTGCTATCCACTCGTACCTAAGCCATCCATTCTGTACTTTCTGAAGTACGGCTTGCGCGTCTGTCACGATGACTGCCCTTGTTATAGAAGTCTCAGATATCCATTTCAGTGCTGAGGTCACTGCTTCTGTCTCCATTCTCATACTGGAGGTTGTTGACATGTATGCCCTACTGCTCTCAGTAACAACCAGTCCTCTCACGCTAGTCGAGAAACCCCAGCCTGATGTCCCACTGCGCACGACTGATCTGTCGGTGTATATGACGGCATCACTCTCCTGGGTATTCTGTTATCAGCTGATTTACCTCGTACTCTGCTCTCCCGTTCTCTGCATTCCTTGCCTAAGGTTATGATGACTCTCTGGTACTCTATCATTCTATCACCAGTGTGGACCCATTCTTCCCCTTTGGCTATCGTCTCAGCTGGAGTGACGTGTCCGATTGTTGTCTCAGCCTGTGCCATCCATGACACCTCTCTCTGATGCCTAGTCCGTAATCGATGACAGACAACACAACCTGACGAAATAGGATGAACAGGAGGCGGTCCAAGTCAGCAGCAGCCATGGTCTTGAGTGCTCCTAACTCTCTCTTATATGTTTGTGTGATGTGGTCAACATGGCAACTATACGAGAGACTGTGATCAAATGTCACTTTGAGCTATTTTAACCTGTCACACCTGTCAATGGTGCACCCATCATAAGTGTTCCCCGGGAGTTCAGCCTTTACTGTGGAATTATTCAAAGAGCACCACATCATGCAGGCCTTGTTCAGATTGATCTTGGAGCTTGAGTCGCTGCACCACTGTGAGATTGCTTACAAGGTTACCTGGATTTCTTTGTTCAACTTTTGCCTGTGCCAGAACTTCTGGAGGGTATTATCATTAATCACACCTGTAATGAACTACTATCCCTTGCTTTTAGACTGCCTAGCTAACGCTTTAAAGAAATTGGTAGCTTTGCGTATTACCTCCTTCTTCTCGTTCAATGCGACGACATTATTACCATCTCTCTTTCTGGCTTTACGCCAATCCTTTGTTGCCGCCTTCTTTTCTATCCAGGCCATACTATCCAACAGCTTGATTCCACCAGGGTGGTTGGACAATGTCATGTTTATAAGACTATCACAGGAAAGGTTAAATTAGACTTTAACAAGTTTTTCAAAATACAACCACCTACAAAGAACAAAGGGGCACAGATACAAATTAACTAAAGAGAGGTCCAGATTAGATATTAGGAAATATTTTGTTAGTCAGAGTGGTGAATGCTTGGAATGCATTGCCCCATGAGGTAGTGGAGGCAGAGACAGTTAATGCATTTAAGAATAGATTGGATGCACATAGCTTTTAAAGCAAGGTAATGTGAATGTAACTGGTTGTAAACAGACTTTGATGAGTCTTCTAAACCAGTACAAAAATGTTAAGTCAAGTTATAAGGGCAAGAGACTAAGTTCTGCTGGATGAACAACAACATCATCAGCAACAGCAACAACAAATAAAATATGGATCACATCTGTCATAAGTGTTCACATGAAACTCTGATTATAGAATGACTGACATACAAAAAGCTGAAATCTTACAATTGAAACTCTGAATTCAGAATGACTGACATGCAAAAAGCTGAAATCTTACAAATGAAACTCTGAATATAGAATGACTGACATACAAAAAGCTGAAATCTTACAACTGAAACTCTGAATATAGAATGACTGACATACAAAAAGCTGAAATCTTACAACTGAAATTCTGAATATAGAATGACTGACATGCAAAAAAGCTTGGATCATCCACTAACATGTATACAATAATGGACACATCAGAGCAAACTATAATACAAGGCAACAGTAGCATATTGATAGATGATTGGTTGGCTAAACTGATAGGTTGGGATTGGTTGGCTAAACTGATTGTCTGCCTAAACTGATTGGTTGGCAAGACTAATTGGTTAGGATTAGTTGCATAAACTGATTGGCTGGCTAGACTGGTTGGTTGGCTAGACTAATTGGTTGGGATTGGTTTCCTAAACTGATTGGCTGGCTAGATTGATTGGTTGCTAAGCTGATTGGCTGGCTGTATCCCTGTCATGCAGTTATGGAAATCATTTGGTGAGGCTTGCAGAACAATAGAAAGATAAATTAATCACATATTCTCACAAACAGACAGACAGCTGGACAGAGAGTAAGACAGCCAGAGAGACAGACAGACAGAGAAACAGACAAAGAGACAGACAGAAAGACAAAGAGATAGACAAAGAGACAGACAGAGAGACAGACAGACAGATAGACAGACAAAGAGATACACACAGACAGAGAGACAGACAAACAGACAGACTACAGTTTCTAAATGAAGGACCATGTTTGTAGGTGTCAGAAACATAACACAGAACATACGAGACAAGACACATAAAGTGAAAGAGTTAGGTAAACCAAGAGATGAACTACATACAGGGATGGAGTCAGTTGTGACCTGGCAGACCTAGGGATGGAGTTAGTTGTGACCTGGCAGACCTAGGGAAGAGTCAGTTGTGACCTGGCAGACCTAGGGAAGAGTCAGCATGGACTCAAGACTAGACAAGAAGCCTGACCCTCTAGCTGGCAGCCACATGTTGCTCTCCTGACCAAGACTAGACAGGAAGCCTGACCCTCTAGCTGGCAGCCACATGTTGCTCTCCTGACCAAGACTAGACAGGAAGCCTGACCCTCTAGCTGGCAGCCACATGTTGCTCTCCTGACCAAGACTAGACAGGAAGCCTGACCCTCTAGCTGGCAGCCACAGCTGTTGCTCTCCTGACCAAGACTAGCAAGTCAAACTATCCCTAACAACTCGTCCCTATTAAACACAAGTGACCACAAACTACCTACCTAACCTTTGCCAAAACCAGTTTCTTCACTTGTCCACTCCAACTTTCCAGTCTAGCCCAAACTTGACCAGACCAGTTTCTTCGCTTGTCCACTCCAACTTTCCAGTCTAGCCCAAACTTAACCAGACCAGTTTCTTCACTTGTCAGTTTCCTGTCAAACTTAATTTCCCTCATACATTTGCTAGTCTTTCCTGTTCAACCAATGTCTCTCCTGTTCAACCAATGTCTCTCCTGTTCAACCAGTCTTTCCTGTTCAACCAATGTCTCTCCTGTTCAACCATTGTCTCTCCTGTTCAACCAATGTCTCTCCTGTTCTTCTTTTTCTTCTTCTTCGTACGCTGTCAGACGTCAACCTGTATTTTTTCGAAAAAAGCAGCGGTCATCCTGAGGCTGTCGACACTGCCATAGAGCTTGTCTAGTCTTGCCACTGGTGATGGCCACATCTGCTTTCTCTGATCCTCGTATGTCGGGCAGTTTTGCAGCAAATGTTGTGCGGTCATTTTCAAGGTACCACACAAGCATTCGTCAGTGCCAATTATCTTCAATTTATTGAATAGGTGGTACCTCAGTCTATTGTGGCCTGTGCGAAGTCTGAAGACCACAACCTGCTCTCTTCTGTTCAACTGGTAATGGGCATCGTTTTTTGTGTAGCCAGTATGTTCTGTTTCCCATTTGGTCATGTATCTAGCTCTAATGAGACTTTTTGACTCTTCGTATGTCACACTAGGATCTGGTTGTGGTAGTCTTGCACCTTTTTTTGCCAGTCTGTCTGCCTCCTCGTTGCCTTGGATGTTACAGTGGGATGGAACCCATTGTAGCACTACTCTTTTTGGTGTAGACTGCTGGGATAGTTGACAGAGCACTGCTCTTAAATCATTAAGTTCAGTATTTTTCTGGCTTTTTAGTGCTGTGACTACGGCCAGGGCATCTGTAAACAGGACTTTATGGCTTTCTTTCTTTTGCCTGTCACCATTTCTTCTACTGCAGCCCTCAGTGCCTCTGCCTCCGCTCTGAAATTGCTTGAGTATTTATCAGTTGCTACTGACAGTGTTATTTTTCTACCATTTGGTAGGCCCAGTAATACCCCTGCCCTTCCGTTCTGTGTTGTGTTTGTTACAGAGCCATCGGTGTATGCATGGGTCCAGTCCATGCTTGGGTAGTTTTTCGTTATGTACCTCAGGGTAATGTCTCTTCTTTCTTTTTCAGTCTGGCTGTTCTTGTTTCCAATACCTGGTATATTTTCTACCACCTCTGGAAATATATGCTGCCTCCAGGTAGGTTTGCGTACAGTAGGGATGGGTTTTGGTATTGTTAGTGCATTTATGGGATCTTCGTGCATCTTTGCTTTGGCTATTTCTGCAAAGTTTCTCCGCTTTAGTTCCCATTTCCAAAATTATTTAGTCTCTTATGCATTGGATGGTCAGTCAGTCTTCTGAGTTTCTCTGCTTGCTGCTGGGCTCTGCAGTCTCTTCTGTCAGCCATGGATTGAAGATTTGTAATCTTTTAAAGTTCTACAATTGTTCTCCTGTTCAACCGTTGTCTCTCTTGTTCAACTATTTCCTCTACTGATCAACCATTGTTTTTCCTGTTCAACTGTTTTTGCTGTCCTACTAACTTTGGTTGACATTCTCCATACCCCATTACTGGTTTATTTAACCCTTGTAGCTGTCAACTGTAGCTAAGTGTTCGTCAGATTTCTCTATGTCCAGTCAAAACCAGTTGCCATTTAGAACATGCATGAGATCAACTCATTTCTACTCATTCAATATTGGTATCTTCCAGCTTTGCATGTCAGCTCTCCAGGAATCACTGTCCAACAATTCCTCATGTCAGCTCTCCAGGAATCACTGTCCAACAATTCCTCATGAGGAGTGTCTACTCCAGGAATCACTGTCCAACAATTCCTCATGTCAGCTCTCCAGGAATCACTGTCCAACAATTCCTTATGTCAGCTCTCCAGGAATCACTGTCCAACAATTCCTTATGTCAGCTCTCCATGAATCACTGTCTAACTATTCCTCATGTGGAGTGTCTACTCCATGAATCACTGTCTAACTATTCCTCACGTGGAGTGTCTACTCCAGGAATCACTGTCCAACTATTCCTCATGTGGAGTGTCTACTCCAGGAATCACTGTCCAACAATTCTTCATGTCAGCTCTCCAGGAATCCCTGTCCAACAATTCCTCATGTCAGCTCTCCAGGAATCACTGTCCAACAATTCCTTATGTGGAGTGTCTACTCCAGGAATCACTGTCCAACTATTCCTAATGTTAGGTCTCCAGGAATCACTGTCGAACAATTTCTTTTGTCAGCTCTCCAGGAACCACTGTCCAACAATTCCTCATGCTAAGTGTGTTCTTGAGCTTTGAACAAACTCCATCTATTCCATCTATCTGGGCTTCTTCTGTTACAGTTCTATGACATCCCCACTCTACTCTTTCCTTGTGATTAGTCAAGTGCTCTTTGACTTCCCCACTCTACTCTTTCCTTGTGATTAGTCAAGTGCTCTTTGACTTCCCCACTCTACTCTTTCCTTGTGATTAGTCAAGTGCTCTTTGACTTCCTCACTCTACTCTTCCCTTGTGATTAGTCAAGTGCTCTATGACTTCCCCACTCTACTCTTTCCTTGTGATTAGTCAAGTGCTCTTTGACTTCCCCACTCTACTCTTTCCCTGTGATTAGTCAAGTGCTCTTTGACTTCCCCACTCTACCCTTGTGATTAGTCAAGTGCTCTTTGATTTCCCCACTCTACTCTTCCCTTGTGATTAGTCAAGTGCTCTTTGACTTCCCCACCCTACTCTTCCCTTGTTGAAAGTACACGTTGTCATCATCATGTGTGAGAAATGAAAAGGACCACTGCACCCTTCTGTGTACAGAAGATAAAAATGGTGACAGAGGAAGGTTGTGGATGAAGCTAGCAACTTTATTATGTCAAACAAGTAACAAAGGAAAGCATGAATACTTGAGATCATAAATCTTTAGGAAAAGGTCAAGGCCATCTGGAGTGGTTATTCCCTGCTGCCACTGGAGAAAATACAAGAAGGAATCACACAAACTCTGAACTCTACACAAACCCCACACAAACTCTGAACTCTACACAAACCCCACACAAACTCTGAACTCTACACAAACCCCACACAAACTCTGAACTCTACACAAACCCCACACAAACTCTGAACTCTACACAAACCCCACACAAACTCTGAACTCTACACAAACCCCACACAAACTCTGAACTCTACACAAACGCCACACAAACTCTGAACTCTACACAAGCGCAACACAAACTCTGAACTCTACACAAACCCCACACAAACTCTAAACTCTACACAAACCCCACACAAACTCTGAACTCTACACAAACCCCACACAAACTCTGAACTCTACACAAACCCCACACAAACTCTGAACTCTACACAAACCCCACACAAACTCTGAACTCTACACAAACCCCACACAAACTCTGAACTCTACACAAACCCCACACAAACTCTGAACTCTACACAAACCCCACACAAACTCTGAACTCTACACAAACCCCACACAAACTCTGAACTCTACACAAACCCCACACAAACTCTGAACTCTACACAAACCCCACACAAACTCTGAACTCTACACAAACTCCACACAATTTCTCACTGATCGTTTATATGGCATTATTCTGCATTTCATAACACAGTTTGCTCCTCCCCATATCCACTCATTCTCAAATTTCATGTATTCTTATCCATTCATTGATTCTCCAGATACAACACTAGTCCAACCATCCATTCTTCATCTATGACTAGTCAATCCATCCATTCTCCATATACAACATTAGTCCATCCCTTGATTCTCCATATACAACATTAGTCAAGCCATCCATTCTCCGTATACAACATTAGTCCATCCATTCTCCATATACAACATTAGTCCATCCATTGATTCTACATATACAACATTAGTCCATCCATCCATTCTACATATACAACATTAGTCCATCCATTCTCCATATACAACATTAGTCCATCCATTGATTCTACATATACAACATTAGTCCATCCATAGATTCTACATATACAACATTAGTCCATCCATTGATTCTACATATACAACATTAGTCCATCCATAGATTCTACATATACAACATTAGTCCATCCATAGATTCTACATATACAACATTAGTCCATCCATAGATTCTACATGTACAACATTAGTCCATCCTTCCATCCATTCTCCATATACAACACTAGTCCATCCATCCATTCAGCTGTGGTGATGGCCTCTGAAACACATTGTCTTACATGATGAGGTAATAAGCCTCATACACAACCCTTCGGGGGAGTTTTTACTACATGAAAAATCCAGAGTAGTGGTCCTATTCTGTCCTCTCCAAAATCTACCACCCGGACTTCCATGGGAATTAAGTCACATTCAACTATAGCCATAAATATTTTAACAACAAGAATAACAAGCCATATGGCACTTGAGTTAACAATTGTAATAATATCTGTCCAATTAACAGATAAAGTGACCCTGGCATGAACAACTCTCCTCTGGTGGCAGGTTAAGGTGGTAATCCAAAGTGCTAGAAATGTTAGCTTTCAGGAGGGTGTAATTGCACAAAACATAAAACTATAATCTTGCTAGTCGTAGAATTGTTTCTGGTGTCAAGAGGCCAGAATTTCATTGTTTCTGGAGTCAAGAGGCCAGAATTTCTGTTTTTGGTGTCAAGAGGCCAGAATTTCATTGTTTCTGGAGTCAAGAGGCCAGAATTTCTGTTTTTGGTGTCAAGAGGCCAGAATTTCATTGTTTCTGGAGTCAAGAGGCCAGAATTTCTGTTTTTGGTGTCAAGAGGCCAGAATTTCATTGTTTCTGGAGTCAAGAGGCCAGAATTTCTGTTTTTGGTGTCAAGAGGCCAGAATTTCATTGTTTCTGGAGTCAAGAGGCCAGAATTTCTGTTTTTGGTGTCAAGAGGCCAGAATTTCATTGTTTCTGGAGTCAAGAGGCCAGAATTTCTGTTTTTGGTGTCAAGAGGCCAGAATTTCATTGTTTCTGGTGTCAAGAGGCCAGAATTTCATTGTTTCTGGAGTCAAGAGGCCAGAATTTCTGTTTTTGGTGTCAAGAGGCCAGAATTTCATTGTTTCTGGAGTCAAGAGGCCAGAATTTCTGTTTTTGGTGTCAAGAGGCCAGAATTTCATTGTTTCTGGAGTCAAGAGGCCAGAATTTCTGTTTTTGGTGTCAAGAGGCCAGAATTTCATTGTTTCTGGAGTCAAGAGGCCAGAATTTCTGTTTCTGGAGTCAAGAGGCCAGAATTTCTGTTTCTGGTGTCAAGAGGCCAGAATTTCTGTTTCTGGTGTCAAGAGGCCAGAATTTCTGTTTCTGGTGTCAAGAGGCCAGAATTTCATTGTTTCTGGAGTCAAGAGGCCAGAATTTCTGTTTCTGGTGTCAAGAGGCCAGAATTTCTGTTTCTGGTGTCAAGAGGCCAGAATTTCATTGTTTCTGGAGTCAAGAGGCCAGAATTTCTGTTTCTGGTGTCAAGAGGCCAGAATTTCTGTTTCTGGAGTCAAGAGGCCAGAATTTCTGTTTCTGGTGTCAAGAGGCCAGAATTTCTGTTTCTGGTGTCAAGAGGCCAGAATTTCATTGTTTCTGGAGTCAAGAGGCCAGAATTTCTGTTTCTGGTGTCAAGAGGCCAGAATTTCATTGTTCCTGGTGTCAAGAAACCAGAATTTCATTGTTGCTGGTGTCAAGAAACCAGAATTTCATTGTTTCTGGTGTCAAGAGGCCAGAATTTCTGTTTCTGGTGTCAAGAGGCCAGAATTTCATTGTTTCTGGAGTCAAGAGGCCAGAATTTCTGTTTCTGGTGTCAAGAGGCCAGAATTTCATTGTTCCTGGTGTCAAGAAACCAGAATTTCATTGTTTCTGGTGTCAAGAAACCAGAATTTCATTGTTTCTGGTGTCAAGAGGCCAGAATTTCTGTTTCTGGTGTCAAGAGGCCAGAATTTCTGTTTCTGGTGTCAAGAGGCCAGAATTTCATTGTTTCTGGAGTCAAGAATTTCATTGTTTCTGGTGTCAAGAGGCCAGAATTTCTGTTTCTGGTGTCAAGAGGCCAGAATTTCTGTTTCTGGTGTCAAGAGGCCAGAATTTCATTGTTTCTGGAGTCAAGAGGCCAGAATTTCTGTTTCTGGTGTCAAGAGGCCAGAATTTCATTGTTCCTGGTGTCAAGAAACCAGAATTTCATTGTTGCTGGTGTCAAGAAACCAGAATTTCATTGTTGCTGGTGTCAAGAAACCAGAATTTCATTGTTTCTGGTGTCAAGAAACCAGAATTTCATTGTTTCTGGTGTCAAGAAACCAGAATTTCATTGTTTCTGGTGTCAAGAAACCAGAATTTCATTGTTTCTGGTGTCAAGAGGCCAGAATTTCTGTTTCTGGTGTCAAGAGGCCAGAATTTCTGTTTCTGGTGTCAAGAGGCCAGAATTTCATTGTTTCTGGAGTCAAGAGGCCAGAATTTCTGTTTCTGGTGTCAAGAGGCCAGAATTTCTGTTTCTGGAGTCAAGAGGCCAGAATTTCTGTTTCTGGAGTCAAGAAACCAAAATTTCATTGTTTCTGGTGTCAAGAAACCAGAATTTCATTGTTTCTGGTGTCAAGAGGCCAGAATTTCATTGTTTCTGGAGTCAAGAGGCCAGAATTTCATTGTTTCTGGAGTCAAGAGGCCAGAATTTCTGTTTCTGGTGTCAAGAGGCCAGAATTTCTGTTTCTGGTGTCAAGAGGCCAGAATTTCATTGTTTCTGGAGTCAAGAGGCCAGAATTTCTGTTTCTGGTGTCAAGAGGCCAGAATTTCATTGTTGCTGGTGTCAAGAAACCAAAATTTCATTGTTGCTGGTGTCAAGAAACCAGAATTGCATTGTTTCTGGAGTCAAGAGGCCAGAATTTCATTGTTTCTGGAGTCAAGAGGCCAGAATTTCTGTTTCTGGTGTCAAGAGGCCAGAATTTCTGTTTCTGGTGTCAAGAGGCCAGAATTTCTGTTTCTGGTGTCAAGAGGCCAGAATTTCTGTTTCTGGTGTCAAGAAACCAGAATTTCATTGTTTCTGGTGTCAAGAGGCCAGAATTTCTGTTTCTGGTGTCAAGAAACCAGAATTTCATTGTTTTTGGTGTCAAGAAGCCAGAATTTCATTGTTTCTGGTGTCAAGAGGCTAGAAATTCTCCATCCAATATTTCTGGACATCTTAGAGCACTGGCAGAATGCTGCCTGGGATGACTTAACAGAGGGAAAACTCTGAGATGGTCAATAGACTGTTACAACAATATGCCTATTTTATTCACATATTCTTGAAGGCCTGAAGAGATTCAATTATGAATGCCTAGTTAACAAAAAGCCATGACTGAAATATCACATTTTATTGAAAGAATTATCACAAAATATTAGCAAAAGTAAAAAATATGTAACATTATAACATTCAATATGGGCAACAATATGTTACATTATAACATTCAATATGGGCAACCAGGGAGGAAAGCAAGCACATACATATAACTACCAAACATGTGTCTGCAAGCTAAGTCAGAAACTGTAAGACACTGAGCATCCTATGAATCTACCAGAAATGCAGTGATGTCAGTTCTGCTTGACATAAAACAACATGTGTATGTATAGGTAGGCAGCTATGACAGAATCAGCCAGTGCTAAGTTCTAACTGTCACAAGTCAAATCTGACTGCCTGAACCATGAGAGTAAGGTAATGACTGATTGTCTGAACCATGAGGGTAAGGTCATGAAATATGTATCTGAACCATGAGAGTAAGGTCATGAAATATGTATCTGAACCATGAGAGTAAGGTCATGACTGATGTATCTGAACCATGACAGTAAGGTCATGACTGATGTACCTGACTGTCTGAAATATGAGGGTAAGGTCATGACTGATGTATCTTCTTCTTCTTCTTCGTACGCAGTCAGACAGTAACCATTATTTTTTCGAAAAAAGCGGCGGTCATCCTGAGGCTGTCGACACTGCCCTAGAGCTTGTCTTGCAGTTCCACTGGTGATGGCCACATCTGCTCTCTCTGATCCTCGTATGTCGGGCAGTTCTGCAGCAGATGTTCAGCGGTCATTTTACCAGTACCGCACGGGCATTCGTCGGTACACCCTATCTTCAATTTGTTGAATAGGTGGTACCTCAGTCTATTGTGGCCAGTGCGAAGTCTGAAGACAACGACCTGCTCTCTTCAGTTCAACTGGTAATAGGCATCATTTTTGGTGTAACCAGTATGTTCGGTTTCCCATTTGGTCATGTATCTGGCTTTGATAAGCCGTTTTGACTCTTCATACGTCATACTAGTATCTGTTTGTGGTAGTCTTGCACCTTCTTTTGCCAGTCTGTCTGCCTCCTCGTTGCCTTGGATGTTGCAGTGTGATGGGACCCACTGTACCACTACCCTTTTTGGTGCGGACTGCTGGCACAGTTTGCAGAGTGCTGCTCTTAAGTCATTAAGCTCAGTGTTTTTCTGGCTTTTTAGCGCTGTGACTACGGCGAGAGCATCTGTAAGCAGGACTATATGGCTTTCATTTTCTTTATGTGTCACCATTTCTTCCACTGCCGCCCTCAGTGCCTCTGCCTCCGCTCTGAAATTGCTTGTGTACTTACCAGTAGCGAATGACAGTGTTATTTTTCTGCCATTTGGTAGGTTCAGGAATGCTCCTGCCCCTCCGTTCTGTGTAGTGTTTGTTACAGAACCCTCGGTGTATGCATGGGTCCAGTCCATGCTTGGGTAGTTTTCCGATATAAAGCTTAGGGTAGTATCTCTCCTTTCTTTTTCAGTCTGGCAGTTTTTGTTTCCAATACCTGGTATATTTTCTACCACTTCTGGAAATATATCCTGCCTCCAGGTAGGTTTTCGTACAGTAGTGATGGGTTTTGGTGTTGTTAGTGCGTTTATGGGATCTTCGTGCATCTTTGCTTTGGCTATTTCTGCAAAGTTTCTCCGCTTTAGTTTCCCATTTCCCAAATTGTTTAGTCTCTGGTGCATTGGATGGTCGGTCATTCTTCGGAGTTTCTCTGACTGCAGCTGGGCTCTGCAGTCTCTTCTATCGGTCATGGATTGCAGTTTTATAATATTTTCAAGTTCTACAATTGGCATTGACTTCATGCCTCCTGTTATAACTCTCATGGCTTGGTTTTGAAGTTTGCACTGATGTATCTGAACCATGAGAGTAAGGTAATGACTGATGTATCTGACTCTCTGAAATATGAGGGTAAGGTCATGACTGATGTATCTGAACCATGAGAGTAAGGTCATGAAATATGTATCTGAACTATGAGAGTAAGGTCATGACTGATGTATCTGAACCACGAGAGTAAGGTCATGAAATATGTATCTGACTGTCTGAAATATGAGGGTAAGGTCATGACTGATGTGTCTGATCCACGAGAGTAAAGTCATGACTAATGTATCTGATTGTCTGCTCAAATGACCAGTTCTGTTCTGATATTTGTAAACTAGTTTGGTTCTATTTTTTTAAAGTGAAATGATAGAATGTGTAATATGTGAAACTATGTTTATAGAGAAATGATAGAAAATGTAGTCTAACTCTGTTTATAGTGAAATGAAAGAAAATGTTATCTAACTCTGTTTACATAGAAATGATAGAATGTGTAATCTGTCATATAGAATGACTCCATCCCCCACCCCTATCTGTAACAAGACCTTGTCCGTTTGGTAGTCACAGTCATGTTGTGTGTTACAACCTAGCACATTAGCTACTCAACAGACTGCCATCAGGATATCTATTGGTGTGGTAGCACATTAGCTACTCAACAGACTGCCATCAGGATACCGATTGGTGTGGTAGCACATTGGCTACCCCACAGACTGACATCAGGGCAGTGAATGGTCTGGTAGCACATTGGCTACTCAACAGACTGCCATCAGGGCAGTGAATGGTCTGGTAGCACATTGGCTACTCAACAGACTACCATCAGGACAGTGAATGGTCTGGTAGCACATTGGCTACTCAACAGACTACCATCAGGACAGTGAATGGTCTGGTAGCACATTGGCTACTCAACAGACTACCATCAGGGCAGTGAATGGTCTGGTAGCACATTAGCTACTCAACTGGCTGCCATCAGGGCAGTGAATGGTCTGGTAGCACATTAGCTACTCAACAGGCTGCCATCAGAGCAGTGAATGGTCTGGTAGCACATTAGCTACTCAACTGGCTGCCATCAGGGCAGTGAATGGTCTGGTAGCACATTAGCTACTCAACTGGCTGCCATCAGGACATTGATTGGTCTGGTCGTAATATATATATATTCTTATTATTACATGTATTTATTACCTACCCAGCAACTCTTGGAAAAGCTTCTTCAAGTTCCTCAGTCCTAGAACATAGTCTGTGTCTGGGCCGGTGTGTTGGACTTTGTCAGCTGTAAAAGCCTGGTGTGTAGTATGTGCAAAATCTATCATCTTCACATCAACTTTGAGACTTCTGTCAGAATGTGACGGATCTGGTATCAGACATCTCACAGACTGTTCCTGGAACAAAGTCTGATCAGCTGGTCGGCTGTTATATGGTGATTCTGCATTGCCAGGTGACGGAAGAGGCACATGATATTGATGATGGTGAACAGAGTTCCTGTCCGGTCTACTTGTCGTCTGCTCATGACATTCTGAGCCCACCAGAGAAATATCCTCAAGGTTATTCACTGTGTCATCAGTTGGTCTAGCATATTTTGTGTCCACGAACTGGCCTGGAGTTCTGTGTAGCAGCACTGAATGGTTCAAGTTGACTAAGGCCGCTTGTGTCTGTATGGATCTTACAGAAGACATGTTTGAAGGTTGAGCCAGGACAGTCTCCTGTACTAGCTCCTCCATCTCTAGGAGCTCTGTCTGTCCTTCGGAATGATGACCGTCTTGCCCTGGAACATTATCTAAAGTCATAGATTCTTTCCCAATTCTTAGGCTGGGTAAGCTTGTGTGATCTGCCTTATGTTGAATCGTGTGATTGTTCAACCAATGAGCGGGTTTCCTAATGATTGACGGAGACCTACACAAATGCTTTTCACTGCCTAACACAATATTCTGGACCACATCTGCATCTGCCCTCTGGTGCCATGGTTGGGTGATTGGCTGACCCTGTGTGCCTACATGAACATGGTAAGTGCTAGATGTGGACACGATGTGTTCGTCAGTCTGACAGCACTCCTTAGAGGAATGACCATGTTCATCTGGGTGCTTATATGCAGTCTGACAGCACTCCTTAGAGGAAGCATGATGATCTGTGATGTGTTCTACAGGTATAAAGCCAGCAGTGATGTCCTGCTGACATACCTGTGTTCTGACATTTCTGTTTCCAGCAACCCCTGTGATGTCTTTGTCAACAGCAACTCCTGTGGTGTCTTTGTTCCCAGCAACCCCTGTGGTGTATTTGTTCCCAGCAAGATAAGCAACCCCTATGATGTCATTGTTCCCAGCAACCCCTGTGGTGTATTTGTTCCCAGCAAGATAAGCAACCCCTGTGGTGTCTTTGTTCCCAGTAACCCCTATGGTGTCTTTGTTCCCAGCAACCCCTATGGTGTCTTTGTTCTCAGCAAGACTAGCAACCCCTGTGGTGTCTTTGTTCCCAGCAAGAAAAACAACTCCTGTGGTGTCTTTGTTCCCAGCAAGATAAGCAACCCCTATAGTGTCTTTGTTCCCAGTAACCCCTATGGTGTCTTTGTTCCCAGCAACCCCTATGATGTCTTTGTTCCCAGCAAGATTAGCAACCCCTATCGTGGGTTTGTTCCCAGTAACCCCTATGGTGTCTTTGTTCCCAGCAACCCCTATGGTGTCTTTGTTCTCAGCAAGACTAGCAACCCCTGTGGTGTCTTTGTTCCCAGCAAGAAAAACAACTCCTGTGGTGTCTTTGTTCCGAGCAAGACTAGCAACCCCTGTGGTGTCTTTGTTCCCAGCAAGACCAGCAACTCCTGTGGTGTCTTTCAGATCTTTGTTCCCAGCAAGACTAGCAACCCCTGTGGTGTCTTTGTTCTCAGCAAGACTAGCAACCCCTTTGATGTCTTTGTTCTCAGCAAGACTAGCAACCCCTTTGATGTCTTTGTTCTCAGCAAGACTAGCAACCCCTATGGTGTCTTTGTTCCCAGCAACCCCTGTGGTGTCTTTGTTCCCAGCAAGACTAGCAACCCCTGTGGTGTCTTTGTTCCCAGCAAGACTAGCAGCCCCTGTGGTGTCTTTGTTCCCAGCAAGACTAGCAACCCCTGTGGTGTCTATGGTGTCTTTGTTACCAGCAAGACTAGCAACCCCTGTGGTGTCTTTGTTCCCAGCAAGACTAGCAACCCTTCTGATGTCTTTGTTCCCAGCAAGACTAGCAACCCCTATAGTGTCTTTGTTCCCAGCAACCCCTGTGGTGTCTTTGTTTTCAGCAAGACTAGCAACCCCTGTGGTGTCTTTGTTCCCAGCAAGACTAGCAACCCCTTTGATGTCTTTGTTCCCAGCAAGACTAACAACCCCTATGGTGTCTTTGTTCCCAGCAACCCCTGTGGTGTCTTTGTTCCCAGCAAGACTAGCAACCCCTGTGGTGTCTTTGTTCCCAGCAAGACTAGCAACCCCTGTGGTGTCTTTGTTCCCAGCAAGACTAGCAACCCCTATGGTGTCTTTGTTCTCAGCAACTCCTGTGGTGTCTTTGTTCCCAGCAAGACTATCAACCCCTGTGGTGTCTTTGTTCCCAGCAAGACTAGCAACCCCTTTGATGTCTTTGTTCCCAGCAAGACTAGCAACCCCTATGATGTCTTTGTTCCCAGCAACCCCTGTGGTGTCTTTGTTCCCAGCAAGACTAGCAACCCCTGTGGTGTCTGTGTTCCCAGCAAGACTAGCAACCCCTTTGGTGTCTTTGTTCCCAGAAAGACTAGCAACCCCTTTGATGTCTTTGTTCCCAGCAAGACTAGCAACCCCTATGGTGTCTTTGTTCCCAGCAAGACTAGCAACCCCTATGGTGGCTTTGTTCTCAGCAACCCCTGTGGTGTCTTTGGTGTCTTTGTTCCCAGCAAGACTAGCAACCCCTTTGGTGTCTTTGTTCCCAGTAAGACTAGCAACCCCTTTGATGTCTTTGTTCCCAGCAAGACTAGCAACCCCTATGGTGTCTTTGTTCTCAGCAACTCCTGTGGTGTCTTTGTTCCCAGCAAGACTATCAACCCCTGTGGTGTCTTTGTTCCCAGCAAGACTAGCAACCCCTTTGATGTCTTTGTTCCCAGCAAGACTAGCAACCCCTATGGTGTCTTTGTTCCCAGCAACCCCTGTGGTGTCTTTGTTCCCAGCAAGACTAGCAACCCCTGTGGTGTCTTTGTTCCCAGCAAGACTAGCAACCCCTTTGGTGTCTTTGTTCCCAGAAAGACTAGCAACCCCTTTGATGTCTTTGTTCCCAGCAACCCCTATGGTGTCTTTGTTCCGAGCAAGACTAGCAACCCCTGTGGTGTCTTTGTTCCCAGCAAGACCAGCAACTCCTGTGGTGTCTTTCAGATCTTTGTTCCCAGCAAGACTAGCAACCCCTGTGGTGTCTTTGTTCTCAGCAAGACTAGCAACCCCTTTGATGTCTTTGTTCTCAGCAAGACTAGCAACCCCTTTGATGTCTTTGTTCTCAGCAAGACTAGCAGCCCCTATGGTGTCTTTGTTCCCAGCAACCCCTGTGGTGTCTTTGTTCCCAGCAAGACTAGCAACCCCTGTGGTGTCTTTGTTCCCAGCAAGACTAGCAGCCCCTGTGGTGTCTTTGTTCCCAGCAAGACTAGCAACCCCTGTGGTGTCTATGGTGTCTTTGTTACCAGCAAGACTAGCAACCCCTGTGGTGTCTTTGTTCCCAGCAAGACTAGCAACCCCTGTGGTGTCTTTGTTCCCAGCAAGACTAGCAACTCCTATGGTGTCTTTGTTCTCAGCAACTCCTGTGGTGTCTTTGTTCCCAGCAAGACTATCAACCCCTGTGGTGTCTTTGTTCCCAGCAAGACTAGCAACCCCTTTGATGTCTTTGTTCCCAGCAAGACTAGCAACCCCTATGGTGTCTTTGTTCCCAGCAACCCCTGTGGTGTCTTTGTTCCCAGCAAGACTAGCAACCCCTGTGGTGTCTTTGTTCCCAGCAAGACTAGCAACCCCTTTGGTGTCTTTGTTCCCAGAAAGACTAGCAACCCCTTTGATGTCTTTGTTCCCAGCAAGACTAGCAACCCCTATGGTGTCTATGGTGTCTTTGTTCCCAGCAAGACTAGCAACCCCTATGGTGGCTTTGTTCTCAGCAACCCCTGTGGTGTCTTTGGTGTCTTTGTTCCCAGCAAGACTAGCAACCCCTTTGGTGTCTTTGTTCCCAGTAAGACTAGCAACCCCTTTGATGTCTTTGTTCCCAGCAAGACTAGCAACCCCTATGGTGTCTTTGTTCTCAGCAACTCCTGTGGTGTCTTTGTTCCCAGCAAGACTATCAACCCCTGTGGTGTCTTTGTTCCCAGCAAGACTAGCAACCCCTTTGATGTCTTTGTTCCCAGCAAGACTAGCAACCCCTATGGTGTCTTTGTTCCCAGCAACCCCTGTGGTGTCTTTGTTCCCAGCAAGACTAGCAACCCCTTTGGTGTCTTTGTTCCCAGAAAGACTAGCAACCCCTTTGATGTCTTTGTTCCCAGCAAGACTAGCAACCCCTATGGTGTCTATGGTGTCTTTGTTCCCAGCAAGACTAGCAACCCCTATGGTGGCTTTGTTCTCAGCAACCCCTGTGGTGTCTTTGGTGTCTTTGTTCCCAGCAAGACTAGCAACCCCTTTGGTGTCTTTGTTCCCAGTAAGACTAGCAACCCCTTTGATGTCTTTGTTCCCAGCAAGACTAGCAACCCCTTTGATGTCTTTGTTCCCAGGAAGACTAGCAACCCCTATGGTGTCTTTGTTCCCAGCAAGACTAATAACTCCTGTGGTGTCTATGGTGTCTTTGTTCCCAGCAAAACTAGCAACCCCTGTGGTGTCTTTGTTCCCAGCAAGACTAGCAACCCCTATGGTGTCTTTGTTCCCAGAAAGACTAGCAACTCCTGTGGTGTCTATGGTGTCTTTGTTCCCAGCAAAACTAGCAACCCCTGTGGTGTCTTTGTTCCCAGCAAGACTAGCAACCCCTTTGATGTCTTTGTTCCCAGCAAGACTAGCAACCCCTATGGTGTCTTTGTTCCCAGCAAGACTAGCAACTCCTGTGGTGTCTATGGTGTCTTTGTTCCCAGCAAAACTAGCAACCCCTGTGGTGTCTTTGTTCCCAGCAAGACTAGCAAACCCTGTGGTGTCTTTGTTCCCAGCAAGACTAGCAACCCCTGTGGTGTCTTTGTTCCCAGCAAGACTAGCAAACCCTGTGGTGTCTATGGTGTCTTTGTTCCCAGCAAGACTAGCAAACCCTGTGGTGTCTTTGTTCCCAGCAAGACTAGCAACCCCTGTGGTGTCTTTGTTCCCAGCAAGACTAGCAAACCCTATGGTGTCTATGGTGTCTTTGTTCCCAGCAAGACTAGCAACCCCTGTGGTGTCTTTGTTCCCAGCAAGACTAGCAACCCCTGTGGTGTCTTTGTTCCCAGCAAGACTAGCAACCCCTGTGGTGTCTTTGTTCCCAGCAAGACTAGCAACCCCTGTGGTGTCTTTGTTCCCAGCAAGACTAGCAACCCCTGTGGTGTCTATGGTGTCTTTGTTCCCAGCAAGACTAGCAACCCCTGTGGTGTCTATGGTGTCTTTGTTCCCAGCAAGACTAGCAACCCCTGTGGTGTCTATGGTGTCTTTGTTCCCAGCAAGACTAGCAACCCCTGTGGTGTCTATGGTGTCTTTGTTCCCAGCAAGACTAGCAACCCCTGTGGTGTCTATGGTGTCTTTGTTCCCAGCAAGACTAGCAACCCCTGTGGTGTCTTTGTTCCCAGCAAGACTAGCAACCCCTATGGTGTCTTTGTTCCCAGAAAGACTAGCAACCCCTGGGGTGTCTTTGTTCCCAGCAAGACTAGCAACCCCTGTGGTGTCTATGGTGTCTTTGTTCCCAGCAAGACTAGCAATCCCTGTGGTGTCTATGGTGTCTTTGTTCCCAGCAAGACTAACAACCCCAGTGGTGTCTTTGTTCCCCGCAAGACTAGCAACCCCTGTGGTGTCTTTGTTCCCATCATGACTAGTAGCCCCTGTGTTGTCTTTGTTCCCAGCAGCCCCTGTGGTGTCTTTGTTCCCAGCAACCCCTGTGGTGTCTTTTTTTCCAGCAGCATCTCCATCATAGATAATCAGCAGTGAGCTGGCATAGAACCTGAACGAATGTAGTTTCTCCAGACAATCGATCAGTTGAGATAGCCTGGACACAATTGGTTGGATTAGCTCGGAACGAAACCTGGTGCCATTATGCAGAAAGTTATATAACATGTTCCTAAAGGACTCACTGTTAAGAGTCCGCCCATGATACTTGTCGACACTGTGATAGACACTGGACTCAGCTTGATAAACCTAGGAAATACAGATACAGGGCTCAGTATGACATACAACAGACCAACATCAAACACAACATGACACTTAACTAACAACATCAAACTTAACTTAATGTCTTTATACTGGTTTAGACACCTAACACTTAACTTACTAACATCAGACACCTGACACTTAACCCACTAACATCAGACACCTGACACTTAACTCAATAACATCAGACACCTGACACTTAACTCACTAACATCAGACACCTGACACTTAACTCACTAACATCAGACACCTGACACTTAACTCACTAACATCAGACACCTGACACTTAACTCAATAACATCAAACACAACCTGACTCCCAACCCAACCTGACCCACAAACAACTGGCATCCCACACAACCTGACCCACAAACCAACTAGCATCCCACACAACCTGACCTACAAACCAACCTGCATCCCACACAACCTGACCCCCAGTGTGCTTGAAGTTGTTCTCCTGCACTTCTCTGACTGGCTTTCCACTTTAAGACTGGAGGCATCATCTCCATGCAAACGAGAGCCAATTTTCAAGTCCAGGATGCACGGATGACGGAAGTCAGCAACAACATTCTTGAGAAGGATAAATCCTTTGTCTTCAGTTAAAGAAAAGTCATACAACAGCCATCAAGCCATACAACGGCCATCAAGTCATACAACGGCCATCAAGTCATACAACGGACATCAAGTTATTCTGAGAGATATATTCAACAGTTTCCAATTGGATACAATGATATTGTACAAGAAATATGGCACAACAAGATAATACAAAAGAGTTTTAACAGTGATCCTTGACAAAAAAACACGTACAAGAAGTTCAGGCCTTTTGATGGCTAATAGACCACCACAGATGCTTAGAGAAATCTGGGTCAGACCTGAGAGGCTCAAGAAAAATCAGGCAAGAAAAATCTGAGAATTCGCCCTTGGAAACCTGACAACAAAGAGTATGTGTACGGGTTGAGATGTGAGAGGCTGACACTACTGCCTGAACCAAACTATCCTGACAATAAGGCTGACACTACTGCCTGAACCAAACTATCCTGACAATAAGGCTGACACTACTACCACAGTTCAGCTATCCTGACAATAAGGCTGACACTGCTGAGTGAACTAAACTATCCTGACAATAAGGCTGACACTACAGCCTGAACCAAACTATCCTGACAATAAGGCTGACACTACTACCACAGTTCAGCTATCCTGACAATAAGGCTGACACTGCTACCACAGTCCAACAATCCTGACAATAAGGCTGACATTGCTACCACAGCCCAACTATCCTGACAATAAGGCTGACACTGCTACCACAGCCCAACTATCCTGACAATAAGGCTGACATTGCTACCACAGCCCAACTATCCTGACAATAAGGCTGACACTGCTACCACAGCCCAACTATCCTGACAATAAGGCTGACATTGCTACCACAGCCCAACTATCCTGACAAACTCCCTGCATGAGAATGACATCATAAAGATAGCAACGATGCTCTGATAACACAATAATGTCAGGAATATACAACTTCAGGAATAATTCCTTTGACAAAAAACCAGATGCAAAAGAATGAGGCCAACTCCAAATAATTAGCTTAATACGACATGCATCTAAAATTATGTTAAAGATAATAAAGGAAAGAATTGATGGCAAGATAGAGGAGGTGCTGAAAGATATAACCAGTTTGGATTTCGCAAGGCCAGATGTAGATAGATAACTGCAATCAGTTTTATTGAATACGAGAGACCTTTGATCAATCCCCCCGGAACAAACCTTTTCAGATGTTGCAACAAATAGGTACAAAAAAACTAACCATTAGGTTCGTCCAGGACCTGTATGAAAATCAAAGGTGATTATTTCAATCACTGAAGGACTAACAGATCCAGTTTAAAAAAGACATGAAGCACGACAGTGCTGCTTGCTTTCACCTAGATTCTATAACAGGGGGTACAACAGGGCTGCTTGCTTTCACTGAGTCTCTATAACAGGGGGTACAACAGGGCTGCTTGCTTTCACCTAGATTCTATAACAGGGGGTACAACAGGGCTGCTTGCTTTCACTGAGTCTCTATAACAGGGGGTACAACAGGGCTGCTTGCTTTCACCTAGATTCTATAACAGGGGGTACAACAGGGCTGCTTGCTTTCACTGAGTCTCTATAACAGGGGGTACGACAGGGCTGCTTGCTTTCACCTAGATTCTATAACAGGGGGTACAACAGGGCTGCTTGCTTTCACTGAGTCTCTATAACAGGGGGTACAACAGGGCTGCTTGCTTTCACTGAGTCTCTATAACAGGGGGTACAACAGGGCTGCTTGCTTTCACTGAGTCTCTATAACAGGGGGTACAACAGGGCTGCTTGCTTTCACTGAGTCTCTATAACAGGGGGTACAACAGGGCTGCTTGCTTTCACCTAGATTCTATAACAGGGGGTACAACAGGGCTGCTTGCTTTCACTGAGTCTCTATAACAGGGGGTACAACAGGGCTGCTTGCTTTCACTGAGTCTCTATAACAGGGGGTACAACAGGGCTGCTTGCTTTCACTGAGTCTCTATAACAGGGGGTACAACAGGGCTGCTTGCTTTCACCGAGTCTCTATAACAGGGGGTACAACAGGGCTGCTTGCTTTCACTGAGTCTCTATAACAGGGGGTACAACAGGGCTGCTTGCTTTCACTGAGTCTCTATAACAGGGGGTACAACAGGGCTGCCTGCTTTCACCTAGATTCTATAACATGGGGTATGACAGGGCTGCCTGCTTTCACTGAGTCTCTATAACAGGGCTGCCTGCTTTCACTGAGTCTCTATAACAGGGCTGCCTGCTTTCACTGAGTCTCTATAACAGGGCTGCCTGCTTTCACTGAGTCTCTATAACGCATATTCTGAGGTGATAATGGAAAAAGTTGTTTAGAGTTGTAATAGAGGTGTCAAAGTCAATGGGATGAAAGTTAATGGTGTCAAAGTCAATGGGATGAAAGTTAATGGTGTCAAAGTCAATGGGATGAAAGTTAATGGTGTCAAAGTCAATGGGATGAAAGTTAATGGTGTCAAAGTCAATGGGATGAAAGTTAATGGTTTCAAAGTCACTGGGATGAAAGTTAATGGTGTCAAAGTCACTGGGATGAAAGTTAATGGTGTCAAAGTCACTGGGATGAAAGTTAATGGTGTCAAAGTCATTGGGATGAAAGTTAATGGTGTCAAAGTCACTGGGATGAAAGTTAATGGTGTCAAAGTCATTGGGATGAAAGTTAATGCCATCAAATTTGCTGATGATCAAGCCATTGTGGGGGGATCAGTAGCAACATTTGTTTGAAACAATTAATAGCGCAGCCAAAGAGTTTAACATGAAAGTAAAGATATCGAAAACAAAGACCATGGGCATAGTCAGGCAAGCAACATGAATATAATCATCAATGGAGAAATAATCAAACAAGTAGAGAAGTTGACATGTTTCGGTCAAATAGTCACAGAAGATGCCCACAATCAGATGGAAATTAAGACAATCATTACATTGGCAAAAAAAACAAAAAGGTCTACAGAAAAAAATGGAAACTGCTGACTCCAAGAATATCAGGATAGAACTGAGGGAAAGAATAATCATTGCTCTTGTATGACCAATGGCACTGTATGGGACTGAAACATGGATTCTAAAACAAAATTATGAAAAAAGCTTGAAAGTGTTTGAAATGTCATGCTTCCACAGAGTGGAGTGGAGAGGAGATGACTAACATCTGGTCAGACAAAACATACTGATCTGACACTAGTCAAGGTCAGGAGGGGAGAGGAGGAGACTAATGTCTGGTCAGACAAAACATACTGATCTGACACTAGTCAAGGTCAGGAGGGGAGAGGAGGAGACTAATGTCTGGTCAGACAAAACATACTGATCTGACACTAGTCAAGGTCAGGAGGGGAGAGGAGACTAATGTCTGGTCAGACAAAACATACTGATCAGACAATGTTAGTCAGGGCCAGGTCAAATATACTGACCACACTTTAATGCAGATCTCCCTGGAAACAGACCAGGTCAAGTAACCAGGTCAAGTAGCCAGATCAAGTAACGAGAAGTCAAGTAACCAGAACTAAAGTAACTGTTACTGTGCTACTATGTTCCAAGGACAAGGAGAGGTCATAAGTCATCTCATGCATATATAAATCTACTTCCTTGAATTAGTTAATGATACACAACCACATGGGGATGTCTAACTCCTTCTATCCAAGGCTAATGATACACAACCAGCGAGGGATGTCTAACTCCTTCCATCCAAGGCTAATGATACACAACCACATGGGGATGTCTAACTCCTTCCATCCAAGGCTAATGATACACAACCAGCGAGGGATGTCTAACTCCTCCCATCCAAGGCTAATGATACACAACCAGCAAGGGATGTCTAACTCCTCCCATCCAAGGCTAATGATACACAACCAGCGAGGGATGTCTAACTCCTCCCATCCAAGGCTAATGATACACAACCAGCGAGGGATGTCTAACTCCTCCCATCCAAGGCTAATGATACACAACCAGCGAGGGATGTTTAACTCCTCCCATCCAAGGCTAATGATACACAACCAGCGAGGGATGTCTAACTCCTCCCATCCAAGGCTAATGATACACAACCACATGGGGATGTCTAACTCCTCCCATCCAAGGCTAATGATACACAACCAGCGAGGGATGTCTAACTCCTTCTATCCAAGGCTAATGATACACAACTACATGGGGATATCTCTCCTTCCATCCAAGGATACGGATATTATTGTGACTGTGCTCAGATTTGCGCATCTTGTCCAGAAGCCTTTTGTGGTTCTTCAGGCTCCAAGGGTTTAAGCTGTGGGTATGTGGGTGTTCTGGGCTTGAATCTGCTGTGTAAAACACCTCACTGGTTGAGGGTCGAACCTCATAACTGCCACTTCTCAACAATCGAACTGTACTCCTGGAGAGAAATATGACAAGAAATCAGAGAAATTGACAAATATAACAGACCATATCACAACTAACCACATTACAACTAATACCGTCACAACAATAACCAGGTGACAACTATCCACATCACAACTAGAACCATGTCACAACTAGAACCATGTCACAACTAATCACATCACAACTAGAACCATGTCACAACAATAACCAGGTGACAACTATCCACATCACAACTAGAACCATGTCACAACTAGAACCATGTCACAACTAGAACCAGGTGACAACTAATCACATCACAACTAGAACCATGTCACAACTAGAACCATGTCACAACTAGAACCATGTCACAACTAACCACATCACAGCTAGAACCATGTCAAAACTAGAACCATGTCACAACTAGAACCATGTCACAACTAGAACCATGTCACAACTAACCACATCACAACTAGAACCATGTCAAAACTAGAACCATGTCACAACTAGAACCATGTCACAACTAGAACCATGTCACAACTAACCACATCACAGCTAGAACCATGTCAAAACTAGAACCATGTCAAAACTAGAACCATGTCAAAACTAGAACCATGTCAAAACTAGAACCATGTCACAACTAACCACATCACAACTAGAACCATGTCACAACTAGAACCACATCACAACTGACCACATCACAACTAGAACCATGTCACAACTAGAACCACATCACAACTGACCACATCACAACTAGAACCATGTCACAACTAGAACCATGTCACAACTAACCACATCACAACTAGAACCATGTCACAACTAACCACATCACAACTAGAACCACATCACAACTGACCACATCACAACTAGAACCATGTCACAACTAGAACCACATCACAACTGACCACATCACAACTAGAACCATGTCACAACTAGAACCACATCACAACTGACCACATCACAACTAGAACCATGTCACAACTAGAACCATGTCACAACTAGAACCATGTCACAACTAACCATATCACAACTAGAACCATGTCACAACTAACCACATCACAACTAGAACCATGTCACAACTAGAACCACATCACAACTGACCACATCACAACTAGAACCATGTCACAACTAGAACCACATCACAACTGACCACATCACAACTAGAACCATGTCACAACTAGAACCATGTCACAACTAGAACCACATCACAACTAACCACATCACAACTAGAACCATGTCACAACTAGAACCATGTCACAACTAACCACATCACAATTAACCATGTCACAACTACAACCATGTCACAACTAACCATGTCACAACTAACCATGTCACAACTAACCACATCACAATTAACCATGTCACAACTACAACCATGTCACAACTAACCATGTCACAACTACAACCATGTCACAACTAACCATGTCACAACTAACCATGTCACAACTAACCATGTCACAACTAACCATCTCACAACTAGAACCATGTCACAACTAACCATGTCACAACTAACCATGTCACAACTAGAACCATGTCACAACTAACCATGTCACAACTAACCATGTCACAACTAACCATGTCACAACTAACCACATCACAATTAACCATGTCACAACTACAACCATGTCACAACTAGAACCATGTCACAACTAACCATGTCACAACTAACCGTGTCACAACTAACCACATCACAATTAACCATGTCACAACTAACCATGTCACAACTAACCATGTCACAACTAACCATGTCACAACTAACCATGTCACAACTAGAACCATGTCACAACTAACCATGTCACAACTAACCGTGTCACAACTAACCACATCACAATTAACCATGTCACAACTAACCATGTCACAACTAACCATGTCACAACTAACCATGTCACAACTAACCATGTCACAACTAGAACCATGTCACAACTAACCATGTCACAACTAACCATGTCACAACTAACCATGTCACAACTAACCATGTCACAACTAGTACCCTGTCCATGTCCAGAGCCTTCTTGTTCTTCTTTGTTCATTCTCAATTTCCTGCTACCAAGCCCTGAACAGGGCTTTGCAAGTAGCAGGCTGTAGTCCAGAGAACAGAATGTGTTGTGTTGCTAGTTTACAGCTTGACTGTGATATCTGCACCTTTTGGTCTGACAGATCCATCTTCGGCAGGTCAGGGCCTTCATATCACGTTCACACACAAGTTTGAACCTCAGCTATGGTCAGCCATCTGTTCTCTTGCTATCCGCCAACTGTCCGTAAAGGATATTTTGGGAATGCGACAATCTTCCATGCGACGAACATGACTAAGCCATTATAGTCTTCACTGCCTAAGGAGAGTGCACGTACTAGGGAGAGTGTACCTTTGCATTTATCACTCTGTCCCTCCATGTAATTCCAAGAATGGATCGCAGCCGCCATAAGTGGAAGGTGTTAAGCCTGTGCTCTTGTTTGGCATAAGTTGCCCAAGTCTCGCTGCCATATAGGAGTGTGCTGACGTCACATAAGTTGTCCAAGTCTGGCTACCATATAGAAGTGTGCTGAGTCACATAAGTTGTCCAAGTCTGGCTACGATATAGGAGTGTGCTGAGTCACATAAGTTGTCCATGTCTGGCTACCATATAGAAGTGTGCTGAGTCACATATGTCGTCCAAGTCTGGCTGCCATATAGGAGTGTGCTGACGTCACATAAGTTGTCCAAGTCTGGCTACCATATAGAAGTGTGCTGAGTCACATAAGTTGTCCAAGTCTGGCTACCATATAGGAGTGTGCTGAGTCACATATGTTGTCCATGTCTGGCTACCATATAGGAGTGTGCTGACGTCACATAAGTTGTCCAAGTTTCGCTGCCATATAGGAGTGTGCTAATGTCACATAAGTTGTCCAAGTCTGGCTACCATATAGGAGTGTGCTGAGTCACATATGTTGTCCATGTCTGGCTACCATATAGGAGTGTGCTGTACAAGTCTGGCTACCATATAGAAGTGTGCTGAAAACACATGTGTTGTACACCATGACCAAACGGCTTATGAAAGCCAGATACATGACCAAATGGGAAACCGAACATACTGGTTACACCAAAAACGATGCCTATTACCAGTTGAACCAAAGAGAGCAGGTCGTGGTCTTCAGACTTCGCACTGGCCACAATAGACTGAGGTACCACCTATTCAACAAATTGAAGATAGGTGGTACCGACGAATGCCCGTGCGGTACCGGTAAAATGACCGCTGAACATCTGCTGCAGAACTGCCCGACATACGAGGATCAGAGAGAGCAGATGTGGCCATCACCAGTGGAACTGCAAGACAAGCTCTTTGGCAGTGGCGACAGCCTCAGGATGACCGCCACTTTTTTCGAAAAAATAATGGTTACCATCTGACTGCGTACGAAGAAGAAGAAGAAGTACACCATGACCTTGGTTGTAATTGCCAGTTTCTGGTTTCCTCAAACACATATTGTGAGGCGAGCAAATGAAGCAGCAGTTTTGCCAATGTCTATTTCTGGGTCTAGAAAGAGCTTGTCGCTGATGAGGGATTCCAGGTCTGTGAATTGATGCACAACTGCCAGTTCATAATTATCGATGCTAAGAGTTGGTGTGGCATCTACTTCCTGTCCCAGAACATTTGTTTTGTTGAGACTTATTGTGAGACCAAAACTTTTCAAGCCTGAGAGAAGTGATCTATCTGTCTCTGAAGTTCCTGCTTACTGTGGGTGACAATTGCAGCATCATCAGCGAAAAGCAAGTCCCTGATGGCAATCTCCCGGATCTTCATTTTGGCCTACAAGGTTAAACAGCCTACCATCCGACCTAGTGTGAAGGCAGATTCCTTCATTTGTGTTACCAAATGCATGTTTCAGTAAAATACCAACAATTGAAATTAAGTGTAAACAATAATAATAAAACAGAGATATTTCAAGAGAGAGAAATTGTAGGGAAAAGAAGCAGAATGGGAAGGGAAGTCTAGACAAATGCTTAAACCAATCAGCTGTCATTGGATGGGAAGTCTAGACAAATGCTTAAACCAATCAGCTGTCATTGGATGGGAAGTGTAGACAAATGCTGAAACCAATCAGCTGTCATGGGATGGGAAGTCTAGACAAATGCTTAAACCAATCAGCTGTCATGGGATGGGAAGTCTAGACAAATGCTGAAACCAATCATTCTAGTGAAAGCTGTCATGGGATGGGAAGTCTAGACAAATGCTGAAACCAATAAGCTGTCATGGGATGGGAAGTCTAGACAAATGCTGAAACCAATCAGCTGTCATGGGATGGGAAGTCTAGACAAATGCTTAAACCAATCAGCTGTCATGGGATGGGAAGTCTAGACCAAAGGTTGAAACCAATCAGCTGTCATGGGAAGGGAAGTCTAGATAAATGCTGAAACCAATCATTCTAGTGAAAGCTGTCATGGGATGGGAAGTCTAGACAAATGCTGAAACCAATAAGCTGTCATGGGATGGGAAGTCTAGACAAATGCTGAAACCAATCATTCTAGTGAAAGCTGTCATGAGATGGGAAGTCTAGACAAATGCTGAAACCAATCATTCTAGTGAAAGCTGTCATGGGATGGGAAGTCTAGACAAATGCTGAAACCAATCATTCTAGTGAAAGCTGTCATGGGATGGAAAGTCTAGACAAATGCTGAAACCAATCATTCTAGTGAAAGCTGTCATGGGATGGGAAGTCTAGCCAAATGCTGAAACCAATAAGCTGTCATGGGATGGGAAGTCTAGACAAATGCTGAAACCAATCATTCTAGTGAAAGCTGTCATGGGATGGGAAGTCTAGACAAATGCTGAAACCAATCATTCTAGTGAAAGCTGTCATGGGATGGGAAGTCTAGACAAATGATGAAACCAATCATTCTAGTGAAAGCTGTCATGGGATGGGACGTCTAGACAAATGCTGAAACCAATAAGCTGTCATGCGATGGGAAGTCTAGACAAATGCTGAAACCAATCAGCTGTCATGGGATGGGAAGTCTAGACAAATGTTGAAACCAATCAGCTGTCATGGGATGGGAAGTCTAGACAAATGCTGAAACCAATCATTCTAGTGAAAGCTGTCATGGGATGGGAAGTCTAGACAAATGCTGAAACCAATCATTCTAGTGAAAGCTGTCATGGGATGAGAAGTCTAGACAAATGCTGAAACCAATCAGCTGTCATGGGATGGGAAGTCTAGACAAATGTTGAAACCAATCAGCTGTCATGGGATGGGAAGTCTAGACCAAAGGTTGAAACCAATCAGCTGTCATGGGATGGGAAGTCTAGACAAATGCTGAATCCAATCATTCTAGTGAAAGCTGTCATGGGAAGGGAAGTCTAGACAAATGCTGAAACCAATAAGCTGTCATGGGATGGGAAGTCTAGACCAAAGGTTGAAACCAATCAGCTGTCATGGGATGGGAAGTCTAGACCAAATGCTGAAACCAATAAGCTGTCATGGGATGGGAAGTCTAGACAAAGGTTGAAACCAATCATTCTAGTGAAAGCTGTCATGGGAAGGGAAGTCTAGACAAATGCTGAAACCAATCATTCTAGTGAAAGCTGTCATGGGAAGGGAAGTCTAGACAAATGCTGAAACCAATAAGCTGTCATGGGAAGGGAAGTCTAGACAAATGCTGAAACCAATCATTCTAGTGAAAGCTGTCATGGGAAGGGAAGTCTAGACAAATGCTGAAACCAATCATTCTAGTGAAAGCTGTCATGGGATGGGAAGTCTAGACAAATGCTGAAACCAATCATTCTAGTGAAAGATGTCATGGGATGGGAAGTCTAGACAAATGCTGAAACCAATCATTCTAGTGAAAGCTGTCATGGGATGGGAAGTCTAGACAAATGCTGAAACCAATCATTCTAGTGAAAGCTGTCATGGGATGGGAAGTCTAGACAAATGCTGAAACCAATCATTCTAGTGAAAGCTGTCATGGGATGGGAAGTCTAGACAAATGATGAAACCAATAAGCTGTCATGGGATGGGAAGTCTAGACAAATGCTGAAACCAATCATTCTAGTGAAAGCTGTCATGGGATGGGAAGTCTAGACAAATGCTGAAACCAATCAGCTGTCATGGGATGGGAAGTCTAGACAAATGTTGAAACCAATCAGCTGTCATGGGATGGGAAGTCTAGACAAATGCTGAAACCAATCATTCTAGTGAAAGCTGTCATGGGATGGGAAGTCTAGACAAATGTTGAAACCAATGGAAGTCTAGACAAATGTTGAAACCAATCATTCTAGTGAAAGCTGTCATGGGATGGGAAGTCTAGACCAAATGTTGAAACCAATCAGCTGTCATGGGATGGGAAGTCTAGACCAAAGGTTGAAACCAATCAGCTGTCATGGGATGGGAAGTCTAGACAAATGCTGAAACCAATCATTCTAGTGAAAGCTGTCATGGGAAGGGAAGTCTAGACAAATGCTGAAACCAATCAGCTGTCATGGGATGGGAAGTCTAGACCAAAGGTTGAAACCAATCAGCTGTCATGGGATGGGAAGTCTAGACAAATGCTGAAACCAATCATTCTGTGAAAGCTGTCATGAGAAGGGAAGTCTAGACAAATGCTGAAACCAATAAGCTGTCATGGGATGGGAAGTCTAGACAAATGCTGAAACCAATCATTCTAGTGAAAGCTGTCATGGGAAGGGAAGTCTAGACAAATGCTGAAACCAATCATTCTAGTGAAAGCTGTCATGGGAAGGGAAGTCTAGACAAATGTTGAAACCAATAAGCTGTCATGGGAAGGGAAGTCTAGACAAATGCTGGAACCAATCATTCTAGTGAAAGCTGTCATGGGAATGGAAGTCTAGACAAATGCTGAAACCAATCCTTCTAGTGAAAGCTGTCATGGGATGTATGTTGTAGTTGCAGCAGCAGTGTCCCGCCAAGATATCTTGTCAGTCTATACTGGAGCTCTAGACTATCCTGGTAAATGTTTCCATGTCTCACAGACCACAGACCTCTTCTGCTAAGGATGAAGCTACTTTATTCTCTAAAAATTGTTCAGCTTTATCAGCTTTTATCTTCGTTTTTTGTTGTTTATGACAATGTCAAATACAAATTTTCTGGACTTGTGGGTCCATAGAAAGTCAGCTGTGGGCCAGTTTCTGCAGGTGTGGGTTCATGCAAGTTTCCTGATCATATGATACTGTTCGATATGTACCTGTTCATCAAAGGTGACTCTTTTGACATGACGGTGTGTCTGACATCCAGGGGATGGTGGCTGTGGGTGGAGCTACAGGGATACACATCATCATTAGCATCATCATCATCTACACACAGCCCGTACAGCTGGATGTAACCATCCTCCTCTATAAGCTGCACCTCTATCTCTCCTGAAAGGAAAACCGAACAATTCAGATTTTTATGATCTCAGAACACATCCATTATTCAGATGGACCAAGCTGATCGTAGCAAGAGTTAGCAAAGACAGTCTCAGTGTGTACATAGCTGCAAGAACAAATCAAACACTAACTAACACAGAGGATTTAAGCATAAGCTATTGTTGGGACCCCTGGAGCTAATTGACCCAGGTTCTCACTCATATCTGAACTACACAATTCACTCAACTTGATCTATACAAATCTTGTTCTATGACTGAGTGGCTAACTAGCCTTTAGACAGCTGGCTAAAGTAGAGGGTTATAATTAAGGTGAATAGGGAATAGACAGCTGGCTAAAGTAGAGGGTTGTGGTTAAGGTGAATAGGGAATAGACAGCTGGCTAAAGTAGAGGGTTATAATTAAGGTGAATAGGGAATAGACAGCTGGCTAAAGTAGAGGGTTGTGGTTAAGGTGAATAGGGAATAGACAGCTGGCTAAAGTAGAGGGTTGTTGTATTAAATGTGTTTAAGTTGGGATGTGGTATGGGATGTGGTATAAGATGTGGTATGGGATGTGGTATAAGATGTGGAATGGGATGTGGTATGGGATGTGGTATAAGATGCGGTATGGGATGTGTTCAAGTTGGGATGTGGTATGGGATGTGGTATGGAATGTGGTATGGGATGTGGTATGGCATGTAGTATGGGATGTGGTATGAAATGTGTTCAAGTTGGGATGTGGTAAGGGATGTAGTATGGAATGTTGTATGGGATGTGGTATGGAATGTGTTCAAGTTGGGATGTGGTATGGGATGTGTTCAAGTTGGGATGTGGTATGGAATGTGGTATGGAATGTGGTATGGGATGTGGTATGGGATGTGGTATGGGATGTGGTATGGGATGTTGTATGGGATGTTGTATGGGATGTTGTATGGGATGTGGTCAAGTTGGGATGTAGTATGGGATGTGTTCAAATTGGGATGTGGTATGGGATGTGGTATGGGATGTGTTCAAGTTGGGATGTGGTATGGTATGTGGTATGGGATGTGTTCAAGTTGGGATGTGGTATGGTATGTGGTATGGGATGTGTTCAAGTTGGGATGTGGTATGGGATGTGTTCAAGTTGAGATGTGGTATGGTATGTGGTATGGGATGTGTTCAAGTTGGGATGTGGTATGGGATGTGGTATGGGATGTGGTATGGGATCTGGTATGGGATGTGTGTGGTATGGGATGTGTTATGGGATGTGGTATGGGATGTGTTCAAGTTGGGATGTGGTATGGGATGTGGTATGGGATGTTGTATGGGCTGTGGTATGGGATGTGTTCAAGTTGGGATGTGTTATGGGATGTGGTATGGGATGTGTTCAAGTTGGGATGTGTTATGGGATGTGGTATGGGATGTGGTGTAGGATGTGTTCATTTTCAGGCTTGAAACAGCCCATTAGGAGTATAAGACAGTTTATTAATGGACATCACTCTATAACATCCAAACAGCAAGAGATGATACTACTGACCCAAATGTGTACTAATGACTAGAGCTGTTGCTACATTCTACATCAAATATCATTTGGCTTCTTGATATCAGTTCAATATTCTGATATGTGTTGCCTTTAATCCCTGACAAATACTATTTGTATTGAGCACCAACTAAGTAAAACTGACACCGAGACAGCAATCTATGCCATTGCTGACTTCAGATATGTTATTGCCCACTCTCTTCCAGCCTTTATGCTTGGGCATTTCTCAAACAATGAGATTATTGTTAATCTGATCATCAAACTAAAAACATATCTGAATTCATTGATTTTAACTGCTGGAATATACTTGTTACTTTGATGGCCAAATGGCCTTATCAGGAATATGTCTGCATGATTTGTCTGATTGGCTAGCCAATACATATTCTTTGTTGATGTTGATGTCTGGTGGCTGCATACAGTTAGCTTGGTGTTTTTATTTTCCAGCCTGAGCTGAGATGCTAACTTCACAATAAAGCATTTAGGAGTTCTTGTAAAAGTTAGAGGTTCTTGTAGAAATTATGAGTTCTTGTAAAAGTTAGGGGTTCTTGTAGAAGTTATTTCTTGTAGAAGTTAGGAGTTCTTGTAGAAATTATGAGATCTTGTAAAAGTTAAGGATTCTTGTAGAAGTTAGGGGTTCTTGTAGAGGTTAGTTCTGATAGAAGTTAGTTCTTGTAGAAGTTAGTTCTTGTAGAAGTTAGTTCTTGCAGAAGTTAGTGGTTCTTGTAGAAGTTAGGGGTTCTTGTAGAAGTTAGGGGTTCTTGTAGAAGTTAGTTCTTGTAGAAGTTAAGGGTTCTTGTAGAAGTTAGGGGTTCTTGTAGAAGTTAGGGGTTCTTGTAGAAGTTAGGGGTTCTTGTAGAAGTTAGAAGTTCTTGGAGAAGTTAGGAGTTCTTGTAGAAGTTAGGGGTTCTTGTAGAAGTTAGGGGTTCTTGTAGAAGGTAGAGGTTATTTTAGAAGCTAGGGGTTCTTCTAGAAGTTAGGGGTTCTTGTAGAAGTAAGGAGTTCTTGTAGAAGTTAGTTCTTGTAGAAGTTAAGGGTTCTTGTAAAAGTTAGTTCTTATAGAAGTTAGGGGTTCTTGTAGAAGTTAGGGGTTCTTTTAGAAGTTAGTTCTGATAGAAGTTTGTTCTTGTAGAAGTTAGGGGTTCTTGTAGAAGTTAGAGGTTCTTGTAGAAGTTAGGGGTTCTTGTAGAAGTTAGGGGTTCTTGTAGAAGTTAGTTCTTGTAGAAGTTAGGGGTTCTTGTAGAAGTTAGGGGTTCTTGCAGAAGTTAGGGGTTCTTCTAGAAGTTAGGGGTTCTTGTAGAAGTTAGGAGTTCTTGTAGAAGTTAGTTCTTGTAAAAAATAGGGGTGCTTGTAGAAGTTAGTTCTTGTAGAAGTTAAGGGTTCTTGTAAAAGTTAGTTCTTGTAGAAGTTAGGGGTTCTTGTAGAAGTTAGGGGTTCTTGTAGAAGTTAGGGGTTCTTGAAGAAGTTAGAGGTTCTTGTAGAAGTTAGGAGTTATTGTAGAAGTTAGAGGTTCTTGCAAAAGTTAGGGGTTCTAGTAGAAGTTAGAGGTTCTTGTAGAAGTTAGGGGTTCTTGTAGAAGTTAGAGGTTCTTGTAGACGTTAGGGGTTCTTGTAGAAGTGTTACCTCATGTTGTAAAAAATATGATACAGAAATCACCACTATCAGATTGGTTCAGGTTTCCAACTATAACTTAACTTAACGTCTTTACACTGGTTTAGAAGACCCTGCAGAGTCTGTATACAATCAGTTACATTTACATCACCTTGCTCTAAAAGCTATGCGCATTCAGTTTATTCCTAAATACATTAACTATTCGTGCCTCCACTACCTCCCCTGGCAATGCATTCCAAGCAGACACCACTCTCTGACTAAACATCTTGAACTGGACATTTATCCACTTATTATTTTTCCTGTACTGTCTATGAGAGGGCCTATTTTTTCTCTTTTTCTTTGTTTATTTCTAACATAAGAGAAAAAGCTTTTACTGTCAGTCTTGATCCTCTAAGCAAGTTTTTTTTTTCGAAGTCTATTTTTGCTGTTTTATTCGCTTTCTGGGATATTTTCTGCTTGTCCAAATATTTTACATGTTTCTTTTGATTTACCTGCCTCTATATATTTTTTCCATGCTTTATTTTTCGCTCTTCTACATTTCACTACAAATCTAGTATTCCACTTTTTACGCTTGGGGTTTACCTCCCTACATGGAACACATTCCTCTTTTAGCGTTTCTAGAACTGTTTTAAAACTCTCCCACTCCTGTTCAACATCTGTTCCTACAACAATATCTTTCCAGATTATGTGGTTCGCTGCCTCTTTCCTCCTCTTAACATCTGCCTTAGAGTAGTCGTATGTTCGCGTGTTTATGTTTACTTCTTGTTTACTTCATGGTTCCCCATGCTTCTAATGGGGCCACTATCAAATTGGTTCAGGTTTCCAACTATAGAGATGGTTCCCCATGCTTCTAATGGGGCCACTATCAAATTGGTTCAGGTTTCCAACTATAGAGATGGTTCCCCATGCTTCTAATGGGGCCACTATCAAATTGGTTCAGGTTTCCAACTATAGAGATGGTTCCCCATGCTTCTAATGGGGCCACTATCAAATTGGTTCAGGTTTCCAACTATAGAGATGGTTCCCCATGCTTCTAATGGGGCCACTATCAAATTGGTTCAGGTTTCCAACTATAGAGATGGTTCCCCATGCTTCTAATGGGGCCACTATCAAATTGGTTCAGGTTTCCAACTATAGAGATGGTTCCCCATGCTTCTAATGGGGCCACTATCAAATTGGTTCAGGTTTCCAACTATAGAGATGGTTCCCCATGCTTCTAATGGGGCCACTATCAAATTGGTTCAGGTTTCCAACTATAGAGATGGTTCCCCATGCTTCTAATGGGGCCACTATCAAATTGGTTCAGGTTTCCAACTATAGAGATGGTTCCCCATGCTTCTAATGGAGCAACACAGGAAAGATGTTGACGACACTACTCACTGAAATGATTTCTTTATGACCAATATCCTGGAAGTCAAAGTTAACAATCATGAACCCCTTCAGTTTCTGAATCTGCCACAAATGTCCAGGTGGGAGCCAGTAGTAGGACCACTGCTGCCTGCCTACTAACTACCTCCTCATGTCCAACAATTGACAACCAGCAGCGAGCAATGATGCAGCTAGTCAATGTTTGTGTGCTCTATTTACCTCTGTATTCTGGTGTAAACTCCTTCAGCTCCGGGGGCAGAGTCTTATAAACAAAGTGTTCTCTGGCTATCAAAGGTTTGCACACCTGTGGGACATACATAACTCAAGAATGTACAGCTCCAGCAAACAGCAGGGTTCAAGTACAGAAGAAGGATTTAGATACAGAAGGGTTCAGGTACAGAAGGAGAAGGGTTCAGGTACAAAAGGGTTCAGGTAAAGAAGCGTTCAGGTACAGAACGGTTTAGGTATGGAAGGGTTCAGGTACATAAGGGTTTAGATACAGAAGGGTTCAGGTACAGAAGGAGAAGGGTTCATGTACATAAGGGTTCAGGTACAGAAGGGTTCAGGTACAGAAGGGTTCATGTACAGAAGGAGAAGTATTCAGATACAAAAGGGTTCAGGTAAAGAAGGGTTCACGTACAGAAGGAGAAGTATTCAGATACAAAAGGGTTCAGGTACAGAAGGGTTCAGGTACAGAAGAAGGGTTCAGGTAAAGAAGTGTTCAGGTACAGAACGGTTTAGGTATGGAAGGGTTCAGGTACATAAGGGTTTAGATACAGAAGGGTTCAGGTACAGACGGAGAAGGGTTTATGTACAGAAGGGTTCAGGTACAGAAGGGTTCATGTACAGAAGGAGAAGGGTTAAAGTAAAGAAGGAGAAGAATTCAGGTACAGAACGGTTCAGGTACAGAAGGAGAAGACTTCATGTACAGAAGGAGAAGGGTTCAGGTACAGAAGGAGAAGGGTTCAGGTACAGAAGGAGAAGGGTTCAGGTACAGAAGGAGAAGGGTTCAGGTACAGAACGGTTCAGGTAAAAAGGAGAAGAGTTCAGGTACAGAAGGAGAAGGGTTCAGGTACAGAAGGAGAAGGGTTCAGGTACAGAAGGAGAAGGGTTCAGGTACAGAAGGAGAAGGGTTCAGGTACAGAAGGAGAAGGGTTCAGGTACAGAAGGAGAAGGGTTCAGGTACAGAAGGAGAAGGGTTCAGGTACAGAAGGAGAAGGGTTCAGGTACAGAAGGAGAAGAATTCAGGTACAGAAGGAGAAGGGTTCAGGTACAGAAGGAGAAGGGTTCAGGTACAGAAGGAGAAGGGTTCAGGTACAGAAGGAGAAGGGTTCAGGTACAGAAGGAGAAGGGTTCAGGTACAGAAGGAGAAGGGTTCAGGTACAGAAGGAGAAGGGTTCAGGTACAGAAGGAGAAGGGTTCAGGTACAGAAGGAGAAGGGTTCAGGTACAGAAGGAGAAGGGTTCAGGTACAGAAGGAGAAGGGTTCAGGTACAGAAGGAGAAGGGTTCAGGTACAGAACGGTTCAGGTAAAAAGGAGAAGAGTTCAGGTACAGAAGGGTTCAGGTACAGAAGGGTACATGTACAGAGGGGTTCAGGTAGAAAAGGGTTTAGGTACAGAAGGAATTCAGGTACAGAACGGTTCAGGTACAGAAGGAGAAGACTTCATGTACAGAAGAAGGGTTCAGGTACAGAAGGAGAAGGGTTCAGGTACAGAAGAAGAAGGGTTCAGGTACACCGTACAACTGGAACTGTGAACAAGAGAAACTGGAACAGGGAACTAGAGCAACTGGAACAGTGAACTAGACCAACTGGAACAGGCAACTAGACCAACTGGAACAGTGAACTAGACCAACTGGAACAGTGAACTAGACCAACTGGAACAGTGAACTAGACCAACTGGAACAGTGAACTAGACCAACTGGAACAGTGAACTAGACCAACTGGAACAGGGAACTAGACCAACTGGAACAGGGAACTAGACCAACTGGAACAGGGAACTAAACCAACTGGAACAGTGAACTAGACCAACTGGAACAATGAACTAGAGCAACTGGAACAGTGAACTAGACCAACTGGAACAGTAAACAAGAGAGAACTGGAACAGAAAACTAGACCTTACTGGAACAGGGAACTAGACCTTATTGGAACAGTGAACTAGACCAACTGGAATAGGGAACTAGACCTTACTGGAACAGTGAACTAGACAAAGTGGAACAGGGAACTAGACCAACTGGAACAGGGAACTAGACCAACTGGAACAGGGAACTAGACCTACTGGAACAGTGAACTAGACCAACTGGAACAGGGAACTAGAATAACTGGAACAGGGAACTAGACCAACTGGAACAGGGAACTAGACCAACTGGAACAGGGAACTAGACCAACTGGAGCAGGGAACTAGACCAACTGGAACAGGGAACTAGACCAACTGGAGTAGGGAACTAGACCAACTGGAACAAGGAACTAGAGGAACTGGAACAGGGAACTAGAGCAACTGCACAATGAAATGGAAACAGCTCAAAAGCAAGCAGAGACTAGCCCAAGTCAAAATCACCACCAAAATTTTCAACATGCCAAAGCCAAATTCCAAAGGGTTAAGCTGCAGGCCGGAAGGAGAAAACAGTCCAGTCCAGGAGGAAAAGACAGAAGGAGAAAACATAGTCCAGGCCAGGAGGAAAAGACAGAAGGAGAAAACAGTCCAGGCCAGGAGGAAAAGACAGAAGGAGAAAACAGTCCAGTCCAGGAGGAAAAGACAGAAGGAGAAAACATAGTCCAGGCCAGGAGGAAAAGACAGAAGGAGAAAACAGTCCAGACCAGGAGGAAAAGACAGAAGGAGAAAACATAGTCCAGGACAGGAGGAAAAGCTGGAAGAAGAAAACAGTCCAGGCCAAGAGGAAAAGACAGATGGAGAAAACAGTCCAGGCCAAGAGGAAAAGACAGAAGGAGAAAACAGTCCAGGCCAAGAGGAAAAGACAGAAGGAGAAAACAGTCCAGGCCAAGAGGAAAAGACAGAAGGAGAAAACAGTCCAGGCCAAGAGGAAAAGACAGAAGGAGAAAACAGTCCAGGCCAAGAGGAAAAGCTGGAAGGAGAAAACAGTCCAGGCCAAGAGGAAAAGACAGAAGGAGAAAACAGTCCAGGCCAAGAGGAAAAGCTGGAAGGAGAAAACAGTCCAGGCCAGGAGGAAAAGACAGAAGGAGAAAACAGTCCAGGCCAGGAGGAAAAGCTGGAAGGAGAAAACAGTCCAGGCCAGGAGGAAAAGCTGGAAGGAGAAAACAGTCCAGGCCAGGAGGAAAAGCTGGAAGGAGAAAACAGTCCAGGCCAGGAGGAAAAGCTGGAAGGAGAAAACAGTCCAGGCCAGGAGGAAAAGCTGGAAGGAGAAAACAGTCCAGGCCAAGAGGAAAAGACAGAAGGAGAAAACAGTCCCGGCCAAGAGGAAAAGACAGAAGGAGAAAACAGTCCAGGCCAAGAGGAAAAGCTGGAGGAGAAAACAGAGCCCTTAAACTTTGAAAGGACACCAGGAAAATGTGGAAGTTGATAAAACAACTAAATGATGAAGGTACAGGAGAAACTCAAGAGTTGAACTACATAAAGATGGGAACATTATCACAGATAAACAGGCAGACGATCACTTTGCAGATTCCTTTGCTAAAGACAATGACCTTGAAGTTAGTACAGAGAAACAGCAGGAGATCAGAGAGAAGCAACCAAATGTAGGAAGTGATGAGACTATAACCAGAGATTATGGAGACCCCATTCACTGTCAGAGAACTGGAGCTAGCAATAGCCAAATTAAAAATGAGAAAGTCGCCAGGGGCTGACGGGGTATCAAACGAAATGATTAAAGAACTTGCGAGTACCAGGGAAGACTGGTACAGATCTTCAATGCCAGTTGGACCTCAGGCAGAGTCCCTCAGACCTGGAGAGAAGCAATTATGATACCGCTCCTAAAACAAGGGAAAGACAATTCCACAGCATCCAGTTATTGACCAATCAGCCTTACAAGTTATCGTTGTAAAACAGTGAAACGTATCATTAATCTCAGGATGGTACCTTGAGAGTGAGAACCTCCTTGTGTCACAGCAAGCGGTTTTCAAAAATGCTTGTCTACTGAGGACCAAGCAACTTATCTTTCCCAAGAGATTGAGGATGCTTTCCAAGACAAGAAACTGGTACTAGCAGCATGGATAGATCTAAGGAAAGCATTTGACAATGTCTGGAAAGAAGGACTCTTGAAGAAACAATAAAGTAAAAGGTAGGATGCACAAATGGTTAAAAGCATACTAGAAGAGCCAGAGTACAACTAGATGGACTGAAGAGTCAGAGTACAACTAGATGGACTGAAGAGTCAGAGTACAACTAGATGGACTGAAGAGTCAGAGTACAACTAGATGGACTGAAGTCAGAGTACAACTAGATGGACTGAAGAGTCAGAGTACAACTAGATGGACTGAAGAGTCAGAGTACAACTAGATGGACTGAAGTCAGAGTACAACTAGATGGACTGAAGAGTCAGAGTACAACTAGATGGACTGAAGAGTCAGAGTACAACTAGATGGACTGAAGAGTCAGAGTACAACTAGATGGACTGAAGAGTCAGAGTACAACTAGATGGACTGAAGAGTCAGAGTACAACTAGATGGACTGAAGAGTCAGAGTACAACTAGATGGACTGAAGAGTAAGAAAATGTTACTACACCACGGTGTACCGCAGGGTGGTGTGCTTTCCTCCACACTTTTCATAGTCTACATTAACGACCTGATTACCGAACTGCCAAGTGAAGGGAAAGTGATAATGTATGCATATGACCTGGTGATATGGTGCACAGATGAATATGCAACATTCCCCACCAAAATGCTACAAAAAGCAATAGATGCCTTAACCCTATGGGTAAATAAATGGTGTGTTAGCATCAACACAGATCAATGCAGCACTACGCTCTTCCTCCTCTCTCCAAAACAAAAAGCAGGAGACATCAAGATAGATGGAGAGCTACTAAGAGAAGATAAACAACCCACCTACCCCGGAGTTACATTTGATGATAGGCTGACTTGGAGACAACACGTCAACAAGGCAGCAGGACAAGCCAGAAGGAAATTAGCCTTCCTGAGAGAACTAAGTGGAACCACATGGGGAGCCGGAGAGAAAGTACTTGGCAGTGTTTACCAACAGAGCATACGACCACATCTGGAATATGGATCAGCTGCCTGGTGTCCAGCAACAAACACTACATTGAAAGAGTTAGATAAGGTACACAATCAGGCACTAAAAGTTATTACAGGGGCAAAGAAATCAACGCCTGTAGTGGAGATGGAGAGACTAGGGAGGATGAAAGCACTAGGGGAACGCAGAGACACAAAGGTGCTAACACAGGCAGAAAAGTTCATGTCGAGTCACCAAATGAAGGATAGATTCTAGGACCTAGCAATGGGACGATTGAAAAGAAGTAGCTTTGTACACCAAGCCAAACGACTCTACACACCACAGAACTGCCTGAAATTGATAGTCCTTTAACAACTGTGCTAGAACGAACACCCTGGAGAGAGCAGCATAGACTATCAGTACGAGTCCAAATAACCATTCAAGGAATACTAGGCAAGGAGGAACAGAACAAACTGCAACGTAATACAATTGCTCTGAGTTTCTCGGATGAAGAATATCCACAGGATCTATGGGTCCGAGTATACACAGATGGGTCAGCACAGAATGCAGTAAAGAATGGAGGAGCAGGAGTGTATATAGAATACCCAAATAACACCATGGAAACAGTTGTAGCACCAACAGGGAAATTCTGTCATAATTATGATGTATAGATTCAAGCGATGAAATTGGCAACGGAAAAATTGCTGAACACCAACCTTAGCCTGTATCCTGCAGTATTTCTGACAGATGCAAAATCAGTACTCCCAAGCACTATCATCCAGGAAGCTGTCAGATCTACAAGTTTTATTGTCAACATTGAGCAACCAGCGCAGAATCATGGTGCAGTGGATACCGTCTCACTGCGGAATACCAGGAAATGAGAGAGCTGATACACTGGCGAGGGAAGGTCCCACAGACGAGCAACCAGATGTACCAGTTACATACCATCAAAAGAAAAATATGATTAAATCAATGAGAGATCTTCCAACACAAATACAAGATGACTATCATAATATAAGTAGGCAAGAGCAGATTGTCATACTGTGCCTCAGAACGGGACACAACCAACTCCACAGTCACATGTACACACAATTTAGGATTGGCATGTGTGGGATGTGCACATGTGGACAGGCATCCCAGACTGCGGAGCATATACTTCAGGACTGTCCAGAGTATGAGATACTGAGGCGGACATACTGGCCAGGAGAAACAACACTGGAAAGGAAAATAAACGGACCTATGTGTGAACTGCAGAAGACAGTGAGGTTCATACAAGAGACAACTTTGCAGATGTAGACGTACTCCAAGCGATACAAAAGACAACTTTGCAGATGTAGACATACTCCAAGCGATTCAAGAGACAACTTTGCAGATGTAGACACACTCTCCAAGCAATACAAGAGACAACTTTACAGATGTAGACATACTCCAAGCGATACAAGAGACAACGTTTCAGATGTAGACATACTCCAAGCGATACAAGAGACAACTTTGCAGATGTAGACATACTCCAAGCGATACAAAAGACAACTTTGCAGATGTAGACATACTCCAAGCGATTCAAGAGACAACTTTGCAGATGTAGACACACTCTCCAAGCAATACAAGAGACAACTTTACAGATGTAGACATACTCCAAGCGATACAAGAGACAACGTTTCAGATGTAGACATACTCCAAGCGATACAAGAGACAACTTTGCAGATGTAGACATACTCCAAGCGATACAAAAGACAACTTTGCAGATGTAGACATACTCCAAGCGATTCAAGAGACAACTTTGCAGATGTAGACACACTCTCCAAGCAATACAAGAGACAACTTTACAGATGTAGACATACTCCAAGCGATACAAGAGACAACGTTTCAGATGTAGACATACTCCAAGCGATACAAGAGACAACGTTTCAGATGTAGACATACTCCAAGCGATACAAGAGACAACTTTGCAGATGTAGACATACTCCAAGCGATACAAAAGACAACTTTGCAGATGTAGACATACTCCAAGCGATTCAAGAGACAACTTTGCAGATGTAGACACACTCTCCAAGCAATACAAGAGACAACTTTACAGATGTAGACATACTCCAAGCGATACAAGAGACAACGTTTCAGATGTAGACATACTCCAAGCGATACAAGAGACAACTTTGCAGATGTAGACATACTCCAAGCGATACAAAAGACAACTTTGCAGATGTAGACATACTCCAAGCGATTCAAGAGACAACTTTGCAGATGTAGACACACTCTCCAAGCAATACAAGAGACAACTTTACAGATGTAGACATACTCCAAGCGATACAAGAGACAACGTTTCAGATGTAGACATACTCCAAGCGATACAAGAGACAACTTTACAGATGTAGACATACTCCAAGCGATTCAAGAGACAACTTCGCAGATGTAGACACACTCCAAGCGAACGAAAGAAGAAGAAGAAAACCACCCACATATAAAACCACCCACATATACAACTACTCATATATAAAACTATTCTCATATAAGACTGGTTTCAAGTTTCTAAATAGCCAAATGTACATGGGTCCCCATTGTAGTACTTCTTGTGCTTTTTGTGTAGACTGTTAATGTCAGGTCCAGTTTATCATGTCCAAGGTGTGTCAGGTCCAGTTTATCATGTCCAAGGTGTGTCAGGACAAGTTTATCATGTCCAAGGTGTGTCAGGACAAGTTTATCATGTCCAAGGTGTGTCAGGACAAGTTTATCATGTCCAAGGTGTGTCAGGACAAGTTTATCATGTCCAAGGTGTGTCAGGACAAGTTTATCATGTCCAAGGTGTGTCAGGACAAGTTTATCATGTCCAAGGTGTGTCAGGTCCAGTTTATCATGTCCAAGGTGTGTCAGGTCAAGTTTATCATGTCCAAGGTGTGTCAGGACAAGTTTATCATGTCCAAGGTGTGTCAGGACAAGTTTATCATGTCCAAGGTGTGTCAGGTCCAGTTTATCATGTCCAAGGTGTGTCAGGACAAGTTTATCATGTCCAAGGTGTGTCAGGACAAGTTTATCATGTCCAAGGTGTGTCAGGTCCAGTTTATCATGTCCATGGTGTGTCAGGTCCAGTTTATCATGTCCAAGGTGTGTCAGGACAAGTTTATCATGTCCAAGGTGTGTCAGGATGAGTTTATCATGTCCATGGTGTGTCAGGACAAGTTTATCATGTCCAAGGTGTGTCAGGATGAGTTTATCATGTCCAAGGTGTGTCAGGATGAGTTTATCATGTCCATGGTGTGTCAGGACAAGTTTATCATGTCCAAGGTGTGTCAGGACAAGTTTATCATGTCCAAAGTGTGTCAGGACAAGTTTATCATGTCCAAGGTGTGTCAGGACAAGTTTATCATGTCCATGGTGTGTCAGGATGAGTTTATCATGTCCATGGTGTGTCAGGACAAGTTTATCATGTCCAAGGTGTGTCAGGACAAGTTTATCATGTCCAAAGTGTGTCAGGACAAGTTTATCATGTCCAAGGTGTGTCAGGACAAGTTTATCATGTCCAAGGTGTGTCAGGACAAGTTTATCATGTCCATGGTGTGTCAGGACAAGTTTATCATGTCCAAGGTGTGTCAGGTCCAGTTTATCATGTCCAAGGTGTGTCAGGACAAGTTTATCATGTCCATGGTGTGTCAGGACAAGTTTATCATGTCCAAGGTGTGTCAGGATGAGTTTATCATGTCCATGGTGTGTCAGGATGAGTTTGTCATGTCCAAGGTGTGTCAGGACAAGTTTATCATGTCCATGGTGTGTCAGGATGAGTTTATCATGTCCAAAGTGTGTCAGGTCAAGTTTATCATGTCCATGGTGTGTCAGGATGAGTTTATCATGTCCATGGTGTGTCAGGATGAGTTTATCATGTCCATGGTGTGTCAGGACAAGTTTATCATGTCCATGGTGTGTCAGGATGAGTTTATCATGTCCAAAGTGTGTCAGGACAAGTTTATCATGTCCAAGGTGTGTCAGGATGAGTTTATCATGTCCAAGGTGTGTCAGGATGAGTTTATCATGTCCATGGTGTGTCAGGACAAGTTTATCATGTCCAAGGTGTGTCAGGACAAGTTTATCATGTCCAAAGTGTGTCAGGACAAGTTTATCATGTCCAAGGTGTGTCAGGACAAGTTTATCATGTCCATGGTGTGTCAGGATGAGTTTATCATGTCCATGGTGTGTCAGGACAAGTTTATCATGTCCAAGGTGTGTCAGGACAAGTTTATCATGTCCAAAGTGTGTCAGGACAAGTTTATCATGTCCAAGGTGTGTCAGGACAAGTTTATCATGTCCATGGTGTGTCAGGACAAGTTTATCATGTCCAAGGTGTGTCAGGACAAGTTTATCATGTCCATGGTGTGTCAGGACAAGTTTATCATGTCCAAGGTGTGTCAGGACAAGTTTATCATGTCCAAAGTGTGTCAGGACAAGTTTATCATGTCCATGGTGTGTCAGGACAAGTTTATCATGTCCATGGTGTGTCAGGATGAGTTGTCCCCTTAGCTGCTCCAGCTCAACCATTGTCCCCTGACTTAGTCAGCTGGTGAAGTAGTAATACCATGAATAAAGCCACTGAATGTCCAGTCGGTCAAAGTAGCGATACCATGAATAAAGCCACTGAATGTCCAGTCTGTCAAAGTAGTGATACCATGAATAAAGCCACTGAATGTCCAGTCTGTCAAAGTAGTGATACCATGAATAAAGCCACTGTATGTCCAGTCTGTCAAAGTAGTGATACCATGAATAAAGCCACTGAATGTCCAGTCTGTCAAAGCAGTGATACCATGAATAAAGCCACTGAATGTCCAGTCTGTCAAAGTAGTGATACCATGAATAAAGCCACTGAATGTCCAGTCTGGCAAAGTAGTGATACCAAGAATAAAGCCACTGAATGTCCAGTCTGTCAAAGTAGTGATACCATGAATAAAGCCACTGAATGTCCAGTCTGTACAACTAAGCCAGTTATGTTGTGACTGTCAACCAAGCTAACAACCCTTAGACGACATGCCAACCTAATGAAGGTCTAAGCTAACTATGGAATATTGTCCAAAGGGAGTTGAGTTTATAAGTTTTGCCTGTTGTCTTTCTGATACAATCTGAATGATACAATCTCAACTGCCATCAAAAATAAAGTTACAATCTCAACTGCCATCAAAAATAAAGTTACAATCTCTACTGATATTAAATATAAAGTTACAATCTCTACTGATATTAAATATTAAGTTACAATCTCTACTGATATTATATATTAAGTTACAATCTCTACTGATATTAAATATAAAGTTACAATCTCTACGATATTAAATATAAAGTTACAATCTCTGCTGCCATCAAATATAAAGTTACAATCTCTACTGATATTAAATATAAAGTTACAATCTCTACTGATCTGAAATATAAAGTTACAATCTCTGCTGCCATCAAATATAAAGTTACAATCTCTACTGATATTAAATATAAAGTTACAATCTCTACTGATATTAAATATAAAGTTACAATCTCTGGTGCCATAAAATATAAAGTTACAAGTGTTAATGTTACCGTTGTCTTGTCATATCTCAGCATAGAGGACTGCCCCGCCACCTGGTGGTCAAATGGGTCCAAGGGTTGTGTCCCTAGGGCTGGCTGCCACGGCATGGTAAGAAGTTTGTAGGTGGGCCAACCCAGCCAGTCTACCACATTCTCAGTGACCTAGAAACAGAAACATAGAGCAGACATCAGAAGTAGCCTAGCTACATAAAACAGAGAAGACACACACATCAGGACTGGAGGTGAGAGAAAGTAGCCTAGCCTAGCTACATAAAACAGAGACGAGACACACACACATCAGGACTGGAGGTGAGAGAAAGTAGCCTAGCCTAGCTACATAAAACAGAGAAGACACACACACATCAGGACTGGAGGTGAGAGAAAGTAGCCTAGCCTAGCTACATAAAACAGAGAAGACACACACATCAGGACTGGAGGTGAGAGAAAGTAGCCTAGCCTAGCTACATAAAACAGAGAAGACACACACATCAGGACTGGAGGTGAGAGAAAGTAGCCTAGCCTAGCTACATAAAACAGAGAAGACACACTCCTATAGTGCCTTTGACTATTCGTTTGGGCCAGAAACATACTGTCTTATGCAGCCTTTCAGCATGTGGAGTCTGAAGATCCTTTTTACTACCTCAACAAAAGTCTGATTTTTGCAGGGGCTCGTTCTAGTTTACAAACACTTCTTTGTCTAGCCCATAGAAAGTAATTAAGTAGATGGGAGTATGTAGGCCTGAAATATTGTGTGGGAGTAGGAGGTATGAAATATTGTGTGGGAGTAAGGAGGGTAATTTAGTTAATGACAGGGTGACCCAAACAGGTACATATCTGAAGTTCGAGATCCCTCAATTTGCAAACAAAGAGTTATTTTGGGACCAAGGGACCTGTCCCACACATAAACTTACCACAGAACTTCTAACACTGTAGTGTTACTGACACAAATACAGCCTACCACACACCATATAACTTCAGGTGGTCGTAGGGCCAGTCTAAGTTTAGGCAGCTACAGGTGGTCAGTCGTAGGGCCAGTCTAAATTTAGGCAGCTACAGGTGGTCGGTCGTAGGGCCAGTCTGAGGTTAGGCAGCTACAGGTGGTCGGTCGTAGGGCCAGTCTAAGTTTAGGCAGCTACAGGTGGTCGGTCGTAGGGCCAGTCTTCTTCTTCTTCTTCTGCGTACACAGTCAGACAGTAACCATTATTTTCTCGAAAAAAGCGGCGGTCATCCTGAGACTCTCGCCACTACCATAGAGCTTGTCTTGCAGTTCCACTGGCAATGGCCACATCTGCTCTCTCTGATCCTCGTATGTCGGGCAGTTCTGCAGCAGATGTTCAGTGGTCATTTTACCAGTACCGCACGGGCATTCGTCGGTACACCCTATCTTCAATTTGTTGAATAGGTGGTACCTCAGTCTGTTGTGGCCAGTGCGAAGTCTGAAGACAACGACCTGCTCTCTTCGGTTCAACTGGTAATAGGCATCGTTTTTGGTGTAACCAGTATGTTCGGTTTCCCATTTGGTCATGTATCTGGCTTTGATAAGCCGTTTTGACTCTTTGTACGTCATACTGGTATCTGTTTGTGGTAGCCTTGCACCTTCTTTTGCCAGTCTGTCTGCCTCCTCGTTGCCTTGGATGTTGCAGTGTGACGGAACCCACTGTACCACTACCCTTTTTGGTGCGGACTGCTGGCACAGTTTGCAGAGTGCTGCTCTTAAGTCATTAAGCTCAGTGTTTTTCTGGCTTTTTAGCGCTGTGACTACTTCGAGAGCATCTGTCAGCAGGACTATATGGCTCTCATTTTCACTGTGTGTTACCATTTCTTCCACTGCCGCCCTCAGTGCCTCTGCCTCTGCTCTGAAATTGCTTGTGTACTTACCAGTAGCGAATGACAGTGTTATTTTTCTGCCATTTGGTAGGTTCAGGAATGCTCCTGCCCCTCCGTTCTGTGTAGTGTTTGTTACAGAACCGTCGGTGTATGCATGGGTCCAGTCCATGCTTGGGTAGCTTTTCGTTATGAAGCTTAGGGTAGTGTCTCTCCTTTCTTTTTCAGTCTGGCAGTTTTTATTTGCAATACCTGGTATATTTTCTACCACCTCTGGAAATATATCCTGCCTCCAAGTAGGTTTTCGTACAGTAGTGATGGGTTTTGGTGTTGTTAGTGCGTTTATGGGATCTTCGTGCATCTTTGCTTTGGCTATTTCTGCAAAGTTTCTCCGCTTTAGTTTCCCATTTCCCAAATTGTTTAGTCTCTGGTACATTGGATGGTCCCTCAGTCTTCTGAGTTTCTCTGACTGCAGCTGGGCTCTGCAGTCTCTTCTATCGGTCATGGATTGCAATTTTGTAATCTTTTCAAGTTCTACAATTGGCGTTGACTTCATGCCACCTGTTATAATTCTCATGGCTTGGTTTTGAAGTTTGTTAACTTTATCGAAGTTCGCCTTCGCTGCGGTTGTCCATGCCGCAATGCCATACTCGAGAACTGGTCTCACTCTTCCAGTGTACAGTTTCTTTAGTATGCCTTCGTCTGCTCCCCAGCTTGTGCCAGCAAGTTTCCTCATGATCGCCATTCTTTCTCTGGCTTTCATTCGGTTTCTCTCAATCTGACTTTTCCATGTCATGCGCCGATCAAATGTGACTCCCAGATAGGTTGGGTTGTCGTTTGGCTGCAGGATTTTGCCATTCAGACTTAATTTGGTACTTTGGGGTTTTAATGAGAGCGAGAATATTGTGCACGTGGTTTTCTCCTCGTTTATTTTGACCAGCCATGAGTTCGCCCACTCTTCCAGCGATGTTAGGGCCGTCTGCATCCGATTTCTTGCTATGGTGAGATTCTTTTCAGAGGTCCACATAGCCAGATCGTCTGCAAACATTGAGCTATGGACTCTTCTTGGTATATTCTCTGTAATATCGTTTATATATACCAGGAAGAGTGTGGGTGACAACACTCCCCCTTGGGGTACTCCCTGCTCGAGTGTCACCTTTTTGCTCATCTGCCCTTGTACTTGGACTCTGGCCGTTCTTTGTTTGAGGTAGTGGTTGATCCACTTGTACATCTTCCCACAGACATCGCTTCTTCTTAGCTTGACTCTAAGTCCATCCTTCCAGACTTTGTCAAATGCCTTTTCCAGATCCACCCAAACAGCTACTGTGTGTTTCTGTGCCTGGTAGGCATCTTCTATCTCTTGGGCTATGAGGATGACCTGGTCCTCAGTGGATCTGTGCTGTCTAAAGCCGGCTTGCTGTGGAATTAGTATTCGTTTTTCTTCCAGATGCCACATCAGTCGGGTGTTTATCATCCGTTCCATCAGCTTGCCGACACAGCTCAGTAGGCTAATGGGCCTGTATCCATTTGGATCTGTTTTGTCCTTCCCTGTTTTTGGTACTGGTACCAGTATTGCATCTTTCCATGCCTGGGGTACAATACCCCTTTTCCAGCTTTGGTTCAGGACTGATAGTAGTTTCTTCTTCGCTGTTTGGCCCAGCCCCATCAGCATTTCGTTTGTTATCCCGTCTTTTCCGGGAGATTTCCTTTTCTTTAGTGTTCTCATAGCCTCTTCCATTTCGCGCATTGTTAGTTTGGCCATCATGTGCTCTTCAGGAGCCGTATTTATGTTTTCGTGTCCCTTTAGCTCTTCGCTAATGTCTGTATGCTTATCTGCAGGGACCTCGATGTGGTTTGCTCTGGCATAGTGATCGACAAAGGCGTTTGCGGCTTTCTTACCTGTGATCAAGTTCTCGCCCTGCTTGATAGTAATTTGTTTATTTGACGGGGTTTCGTCATTCATGGCTCTGACTAGCTTCCATAGCTTGTTCCCTTCTTTGTCCAGGTTCAGACTTTCCGTTTTATTTTTCCAACTTTCTCTTGCTGTTTGCTTGAGAGTGTGTTTGTACTTCGCCGCGGCGGCTTTGAGGGCGATGTTTGCCTCCATGGATTTTTCTCGTTCTGCCATGTTCCTAGCATTTGTTACTGCATCTTCCACTTTCTGTAACTCATCATTCCAGTAGGGCTTATAGTTTTTCCTAGCTCCTCTTGGGATGGTTTCAGTGGCGGCTTGCATTATTGCCTTGCTTAGGCTCTCCACCATGGGCTTCATTTTGGTGTTTCGTGTGTTGATGGTTTCACACAGCCCATCTGTCAGGATTGCAAATCTGTCCCAGTCGGCTCGTTTGTAATTCCAACGTGGGAGCGGTTTTGTTTCCTGTGGGCCTACTTCCATGTCAATGGTTAGCCTGATCGGCCTGTGGTCGCTACCTGCCAGTTGGTTTAGCACCTGGCGGTCTATTTTATAGTGTATGTCCTGTGTGGAGAAGGCCAAATCTGGAGTCGAGGTGGTATGCCATGTTCTTGAATAGAAGCTAGGGCTATCCTCCGGCCTATTGATTAGGGAGAGATTTGCATCTATCTCCCAATCTTCCACTTCGTCACCTCTACTGTCTGTGTCAGAGTATCCCCATCTCTCCGAGTGGCTGTTGAAATCTCCAACTACTATGCAGTTGGAGTCTCTGACCTCCATACTCGAGAGCGATAGGTCTCTGTTTGGTGGCCCGTACAGATTGAAAATGCGGAGCTTCGTCTCTTTAGCCATTATGTCAACTCCTACAATTTCTGCTTGTCCGGTGTGATTGACAGGTACCGCGCTACTCGGTATGCTGTTTCTGGTCAGTATCAGGACCCCTCCTTTGTGGCCTTCTCTATCTAGACGGAAGGTCTGATATCCTCTGATTGAGAATTTATGGTTATTGTTGAGGTGCGTTTCCTGGATACATGCCACGTCAATCTTACCTTCATGCAGGTGGTGTGTTAGGGAAAGTTTTTTGTTAATGACTCCCTCCGCATTCCACTGTAGTATTTTGAGGGTCTTGAGGTTTTGGCCAATAGACGTTGCCCCATAGCCATGTGCCTTGACTCCACGACACATGGGTGGGTGACCACCAGTAGTCAAGGGTGGGCCCCTTCGAGGCGTGAGGCCCGGCGCTATCGCTGCCTGGCGGGTCTCCTCAGGATGAGCGCCATACGTTTTTCTAATAGGTTGTACTGCCATCATACTGTGATTTACGTTGCACTGTTTTGTTAGGCTTGCGGCCCCGTGCATCCGATTTCAACAGGCGTTTCTGTAGGGATGCCCTCCTTAGCCTTTGGCTGTCCCCAGCCTATCTGCAATGCAGCAGTTGTTTACGATCAGAGTTTTCTCTCTTATGGAAGTTGTCTTACCAGACTATCGAGTCTTCACTACTCGTGTCTATAGGGTGCAATGATGATATGTGATGATATATGAGATGGACTGGTTTACCCGGAAGAGAGGCAGTCCAGTGTGTCTGTATCCCAGGATCGTCACGTCCTGCCAGAAACGTAGCATTTGCATGTGAGTGGGGTATCTCTTTTTCCCTTTATTTTCTTGGCTTCTATGCAGGGATGGTACGCCTAGCATTCCCCGCCACCTGGGGTGTTGACACAGTGGGGCAGTTGTGCAATGTCCGCTGGTCTGCATCTCTTCTGCGTCCAGTATGATAGTTATATGGCTGATAACGTACAGAGGTAGATATCGTAGCCGGAGTGCATTCAGCCAGGGGACAAGCCTGGTAATGTCACAGAGATGTTGTTCGCCTGATGTGCAGACAACTCTCATGGTCAGTGGTTGAGTCTTGACAGTTCACAGTGAGGTGGCTGCTCTACTGTTTTCGACACCCCGACCAGGTACTAAGTCTTTGGTTGGTGTTTTCGCACCCCAACGCCGTATAGGGTGAGTATCAAGCAGTTGTCCGCCCGCTTTGATTGGCGGACGGCAAGGACCTCTTACTGTGGCTCTACCTGATAGGGCTGGGGCGCAAGCCCCAGGTCCCGAGCATGTAGGAGCCTCCCATTGCAGTGGTGCTGAGATTTTGGGCGGGATTGCGGCTTACAAGGGTTCGGCCGTAATCCCCCACATGGTAGCCTCGCGCCCTTGGCTTATCAGCCTGGTACGTGAACCAAAGTGTCTGCGGCTCCTCTCGATTTGAGCTGGTTTTCCGTAGCAACGCCCTGTCATTTGTAGGGTAAAACTGACCTGTCTTCAGATGATCTATTTCCAGCACCCGTTCACTATTTGGTCAGACGAATTTATTGAGGGCTTTTGTTTGTCAATGACCAGGTATTTGAAATCTGCGGTTTCTGCGGAGTTAAACACGATTTCCGTAGCGTTCTTTCATTTGAGTGTTTGAGAGCTGACTTGTCATCCGTGAGTCTAATACCAGCGTACGTTCATTATTAGACCCAAACGGCAGTGCTCTCGATTTGTCAGTTGTTCTACAGTATTGGCGTGTTCAGTCAAATTAAGCCGCAGGTTCCACACCTGGTGGTGCCCTTCCGTCAATTCCCTTAGCGAGACAATCAAGTTTCTTAGGGCGTAGTCCCAGATTTTCGAGGGTCTAATTCCAGCACATGTTCTCTATTAGACCCCACGAAGGTGTACTTTTGGTAGTCATTCTGCAGTATTGGCGTGTTAAATTAACTTAGGTCTCAGGCTCCACTCCTGATAGTGCTCTTCCGTCAATTCCTTTATCAAACACTGGATGCAGACAAAACCGGGCCACAGGGGGCATAACCCCAGAATTCTGTTCAATATTAGACCCCAGAAGAGTGGTCTCGGCATGTCAATCATTTCAGTGTTGGCCGTGTTGAGTCAAATTAAGCCGCAGGCTCCACTCCTGGTGGTGCCCTTCCGTCAATTCCTTTAAGTTTCAGCTTTGCAACCATACTTCCCCCGGAACCCAAACACTTTGGTTTCCCGGAAGCTGCCCGCAGAGTCATCGAAGCAACTCCTGCGGATCGCTAGTCGGCATCGTTTATGGTCAGAACTACGACGGTATCTGATCGTCTTCGCGCCTCTGACTTTCGTTCTTGATTAATGAAAACATTCTTGACAAATGCTTTCGCAGTAGCTCGTCTTGCGGCGATCCAAGAATTTCACCTCTAACGCCGCAATACGAATGCCCCCGTTTGTCCCTGTTAATCATTACCTCCAGTTCCGAAAACCAACAAAATAGAACCGAGGTCCTATTCCATTATTCCATGCACCATTATTCAGGCAGCCGAGGCCTGCTTTGAACACTCTAATTTTTTCAAAGTAAACGCGCCGGCCACCCAGGACGCTCAGCGAAGAGCACCCGTGGGAGAGAGCCGGCAGACGGTAGGGCAGGAGACAACGGGCAGTGAACCGGCGCGAGCCGGACCGCCCGCCTGCGCCTGAGATCCAACTACGAGCTTTTTAACTGCAACAACTTTAATATACGCTATTGGAGCTGGAATTTCCGCGGCTGCTGGCACCAGACTTGCCCTCCAATAGATCCTCGTTAAAGGGTTTAAAGTGTACTCATTCCAATTACGGGGCCTCGAAAGAGTCCCGTATTGTTATTTTTCGTCACTACCTCCCCGTGCCGGGAGTGGGTAAGTTGCGCACCTGCTGCCTTCCTTGTCTAAGTTTAGGCAGCTACAGGTGGTCGGTCATAGGGCCAGTCTGAGTTTAGGCAGCTACAGGTGGTCGGTCGTAGGGCCAGTCTAAGGTTAGGCAGCTACAGATGGTCGGTCGTAGGGCCAGTCTACGTTTAGGCAGCAACAGGTGGTCGGTCGTAGGGCCAGTCTAAGGTTAGGCAGCTACAGATGGTCGGTAGTAGGGCCAGTCTAAGGTTAGGAAGCTATAGGTGGTCGTAGGGCCAGTCTAAGTTTAGGCAGCTACAGGTGGTCAGTCGTAGGGCCAGTCTAAGTTTAGGAAGCTATAGGTGGTCGTAGGGCCAGTCTAAGTTTAGGCAGCTACAGGTGGTCAGTCGTAGGGCCAGTCTAAGTTTAGGCAGCTACAGGTGGTCGGTCGTAGGGCCAGTCTGAGGTTAGGCAGCTACAGGTGGTCGGTCGTAGGGCCAGTCTAAGTTTAGGCAGCTACAGGTGGTCGGTTGTAGGGCCAGTCTAAGGTTAGGCAGCTACAGATGGTCGGTAGTAGGGCCAGTCTAAGGTTAGGCAGCTACAGGTGGTCGGTCGTAGGGCCAGTCTAAGGTTAGGAAGCTATAGGTGGTCGTAAGGCCAGTCTAAGTTTAGGCAGCTACAGGTGGTCAGTCGTAGGGCCAGTCTAAGTTTAGGAAGCTACAGGTGGTCGGTCGTAGTCTGAGGTTAGGCAGCTACACGTGGTCGGTCGTAGGGAAAGTCTAAGTTTAGGCAGCTACAGGTGGTACGTCGTAGGGCCAGTCTAAGTTTAGGCAGCTACAGGTGGTCGGTCGTAGGGCCAGTCTGAGTTTATGCAGCTACAGGTGGTCGGTCGTAGGGCCAGTCTGAGGTTAGGCAGCTACAGGTGGTCGGTAGTAGGGCCAGTCTAAGGTTAGGCAGCTACAGATGGTCGGTAGTAGGGCCAGTCTAAGGTTAGGCAGCTACAGGTGGTCGGTCGTAGGGCCAGTCTAAGGTTAGGAAGCTATAGGTGGTCGTAGGGCCAGTCTAAGTTTAGGCAGCTACAGGTGGTCGGTCGTAGGGCCAGTCTAAGTTTAGGCAGCTACAGGTGGTCGGGCGTAGGGCCAGTCTAAGGTTAGGCAGCTACAGGTGGTCGGTCGTAGGGCCAGTCTAAGTTTAGGTAGCTACAGGTGGTCGGTTGTAGGCCAGTCTGAGGTTAGGCAGCTACAGGTGGTCGTAGGGCCAGTCTAAGGTTAGGCAGCTACAGGTGGTCGGTCGTAGGGTCAGTCTGAGGTTAGGCAGCTACAGGTGGTCGTAGGGCCAGTCTAAGGTTAGGCAGCTACAGGTGGTCGTAGGGCCAGTTTGAGGTTAGGCAGCTACAGGTGGTTGTAGGGCCAGTCTAAGGTTAGGCAGCTACAGGTGGTCGTAGGGCCAGTCTAAGGTTAGGCAGCTACAGGTGGTCGGTTGTAGGGCCAGTCTAAGATTAGGCAGCTTCAGGTGGTCGGTCATAGGGCCAGTTTGAGGTTAGGCAGCTACAGGTGGTCGGTCGTAGGGCCAGTCTGAGGTTAGGCAGCTACAGGTGGTCGATCGTAGGGCCAGTCTAAGGTTAGGCAGCTACAGGTGGTCGTAGGGCCAGTCTAAGGTTAGGCAGCTACAGGTGGTCGGTCGTAGGGCCAGTCTAAGGTTAGGCAGCTACAGGTGGTCATAGGGCCAGTCTAAGGTTTGGCAGCTACAAGGGGTCATAGGGCCAGTCTAAGGTTAGGCAGATACAGGTGGTCAGGCTACAGGTGGTCGTAGGGCCAGTGTAAGATTAGGCAGCTACAGGTGGTCGTAGGGCCAGTTTGAGGTTAGGCAACTACAGGTGGTCGGTCGTAGAGTTAAACTGGTCAGTTCTATCATGACAGTAAGATTTAAACTAGTCAGTTCTGCCACGATAGTAAGAGTTAAACTGGTCAGTTCTGTCGTGACACAGTAAGAGTTAAACTGGTCAGTTCTGTCCTGACACAGTAAGAGTTAAACTGGTCAGTTCTGTCCTGACACAGTAAGAGTTAAACTGGTCAGTTCTGTCGTGACACAGTAAGAGTTAAACTGGTCAATTCTGTCCTGATACAGTAAGAGTGTGTATGCTTGACTTCCAGTTTGAGAATATGTTTGAAAGAGGGACATTGGAAGGCCAGCATGCAAGAAGTGTAACAGACAGCGTAAGATCTAGATGGATAAAGGTAGATAGGTCCACATTCAGTTGAAATGTGTGGTTGTGGCTTTGGGTTGGGGAGATCACAGCGATGATAGGTCAAGCTTGATAGTTCCTCTTAAGGGTCATTGGTAAGAGGCAGTTAACGACATCACTGATTGGCTGGCCCTGTGTCACGTGATGACACTCGATGAATCAGCAATACAAAGGCTGCACGAGGACAAGTAGCGCTGGAGAGCTTGGATAGGGCAGCCAGCTGCGGGTCTGAAGTGGTTGGCCAGAACCTTTACAGCAGGATGGAAGCAAAAAATATATAGTAGAATAAGCGTGGAAGGGAAAAAGGGAGTAAACGAAATGGATAACGTACAGAGACATATCACTACTCTGCATAAAGGAAACTATACGAGAATGTGCGTACATTGCAGTTCAATTTTGGATTACGCAAGGGGGTGGGAGGTTCACATACACCTTAAGTCAAACAAGCGAGAAAACCAGGCAACATGACAATCATATCAACATAACATTTATCCAACCATAACATTTGTCCAACCATAACAAACCTGCTGGTGTGTAGGGTCTAACCTGCTGGTGTGTAGGGTCTAACCTGCTGGTGTGTAGGGTCTAACTTGCTGGTGTGTAGGGTCTAACCTGTTGGTGTGTAGGGTCTATCCTGCTGGTGTGTAGGGTCTAACCTTCTGGTGTGTAGGGTCTAACCTGTTGGTGTGTAGGGTCTAACCTGTCCGTTTGATGTGTTCTGTGCAAGCTGGAAGAGTTTGCTCTGCTTCCTGCCAGTAGACTCTAGTGACCATCGGTTCAGCCACTTTATACATGGCACATCCAGAAGGCCCTAGTGACCATCAGTTCAGCCGCTTTATACATGGCACACCCAGCAGACCCTAGTGACCATTGGTTCAGCCGCTTTATACATGGTACACCCAGCAGACCCTAGTGACCAGCCACTTTTTACAAGGCACACCCAGCAGACCCTAGTGACCATCGGTTCAGACACTTTATACATGGCACACCCAGCAGACCCTAGTGTCCATCGGTTCAGCCACTTTATAAATAAGTGAGGTTAAGACCAGAGACCTTGCGGCACTGCATGCCGAGACAAAAATGGATATCTGAATGCAGAGATGGAGTTTTTTGAGTCAAACATAATATGTTGCGGAAAAACATACACGCCACGGGAAAATCTTAGAAATATAATGTAAAGTACAAAACAGTTTTATATGCTAAATCCAGAAGTGGAGTTGAGGAATTGAAGCAAAAAAACCCAACTCAGTACAACAACTAGTCTTCGCTTCCTCAACCAAGTGTGTCTGAGAAGGACCTACCTCAACCTAGTGTGTCAGAGAAGGACCTACGGACCTACCTCAACCTAGTGTGTCAGAGAAAGACCTACCATAAGAATGTGTGTCAGAGAAGGACCTACCTCAACCATGTGTATCAGAGAAGAATCTACCTCAACCACGGACCTACCTCAACCACGTGTGTAAGCGAACGACCTTCTTCAACCAAATGTGTCAGATAAAGACCTACCTCAACCTAGTATGTTAGGGAAGGATCTACCTCAACCGTGTATGTCAGAGAAGGACCTTCCCCAACCGTGTGTGTCAGAGAAGGACCTTCCTCAACAAAGTGTAAGAAAAGCACCTACCTAAACTAGGTGTTGTCAGAGAAGGACCTATCTAAATCAAGTGTGTAAGGAAAGGACCTACATAAACCATGTGTGTCAGGGAAGGACCTACATCAACCACTTGTGTCAGAGAAGGACATTCCTCAACCGTGTGTTTCAGAGAACGAGCCAAATTAACCATGTGTGTCACAGAAGGACCTTTCTCAACAAAATGTGGTAGGGAAGGACCTATCTCAACTGTGTGTGTCAGGGAAGGAGCATCCTCAACAAAGTGTGACATAGAAAGACCTTCCTCAACAAAGTGTGACATAGAAGGACCTTCCTCAACAAAGTGTGACATAGAAGGACCTTCCTCAACAAAGTGTGACATAGAAGGACCTTCCTCAACAGAACGTGGAAAGGCTTGCGAATCTTGCATGTCGACTGATCAAACTGACACTGCCCGACGTCTGCTAAGCAGTTCTGATCACTGACAGCACAAGAAAACGCATGCCAATGCTCTCTCTGCTGTCCAATCTCTGCTGTCCAATCTCAGCATACATAGGTTAGGACAAGCTAAACAATGTCCCACTGAATACGCCCATTCAAATTGCCTTGACCAGTTTGTATTCTCCGTCAGTTCTACTCATCAATACCAGACAGAAACCGGTATGGTTGGCAGAACTGTCTGTGTCTGTACGTGTGGGTGTGTCTGTATCTGCGTGTGGGTGTGTCTGTGTGTGAGTGGGTGTGTCTGTGTTTGTGTGTGTGTCTGTGAGTGTGTCTGTGTTTGTGTGGTTGTGTCTGTGTGTGAGTGGGTGTGTCTGTGTTTGTGTGGGTGTATCTGTGTGTGTGTGGGTGGGTGTGTCTATGTGTGAGTGTGTGTCTGTGTGAGTGTGTATGTGTATGTATGAGTGTCTGTGGGAGTGTCTGCGTGTGTGCATCTGTATGTGAGTATGTGCGTCTGTATGTGAGTGCGTATGTGTCTGTCCTTTTGAGTGTGTGTGGGACTGTGAATGAGTGTGTATGAGTCTATGCGTGTGTATGGTCTGTGAACGAGTGTGTATGGGTCTGTGCGGGTCTGTGCATATATGAGCATGCATGGGTCTGTGTATGAGTGTGTGTGGGTATGTGCATATATGTGTGTATGGGTCTGTGTGTGTATGAGTGTGTATGGTCTGTGAACGAGTGTGTATGGGTCTGTGTGTGTATGAGTATGTATGGGTCTGTGTGTGTATGAATAACTGTGGATCTGTGCATGTATGAGTGTGTATGGGTCTGTGCGTGTATGAATGTGCATGGTCTGTGTATGAGTGTGTATGGGTCTGTGCATATATGAGCATGCATGGGTCTGTGTCTGAGTGTGTATGGGTCTGTGCATGTATGAGTGTGTGTGGGTATGTGCATGTATGAGTGTGTGTGGGCATGTGCATATATGTGTGTGTGTGGGTCTATGCGTGTAAGAGTGTGTATGGGTCTGTGTATGAGTGTGTATGGGTCTGTGTGTGTATGAGTGTGTGTGGGTATGTGAACTAGTGTGTATGGGTCTGTGTGTGTATGAATGACTGTGGATCTGTGCATGTATGAGTGTGTATGGGTCTGTGCATGTATGAGTGTGTATGGTCTGTGCATATATATGTGTGTGTGGGTCTGTGTATGAGTGTGTATGGGTCTGTGTATGAGTGTGTATGGGTCTGTGCGTGTATGGGTATGCGTGTGTATGTTTGTGTATGGGTATGTGCATGTATGGGTATGTGTGTGTATTGGTATGTGCGTGTATGGGTATGTGTGTGTATATGTATCTGTGTGTATAGGTATGTGCGTGTATTGGTATGTACATGTATGTGTGTGTATGGGTATGTGTGTGTATCTGTATGTGTGTATGGTCATGTGTGTATATGTGTGTATGGGTATGTGTGTGTATGGGTATGTGTGTATGGGTATGTGCATGTATATGAGTGTATGGGTATATGCATGTATATGTTTGTACGGGTCTGTGTATGAGTGTGTATGGGTCTGTATATGTATGCGTATATGGGTTTGTGTATGAGTGTGTATGGGTATGTGTATTAGTGTGAATGAGCCTGTGTATGAGTGTTTAGCAGGCAAGATCCTAGCTCGCTTACTGCTAAACAGGCTCAACAAACACCTTGAACAAAGCCACCACCTCCCAGAAAGCCAATGTGGATTCAGAGCCGGAAGAGGAACAGTGGACATGATTTTTGCCGCTCGCCAAGTACAAGAGAAGTGTCGAGAACAAAATCAGGCCTTGTATACCACATTTATTGATTCGACAAAGGCATTTGATACAGTTAACAGAGGAGGGCTGTGGATGATAATGTCTAAGTTTGGCTGCTCCAACAAGTTCATAACCATCGTGAAACAGCTGCACGAAGGCATGTGTGCTCGTGTACTGGACAGCGGTGCAATCTCTAAAACGTTTCTAGTATCAAATGGAGTAAAACAAGGATGTGTACTCGCCCCGACTTTGTTCAGCATGATGTTCGCGGCCACGATGACAGACGCCTTCAGATCATTGGAGCTTGGAATATCCATAAAGTACCGCACAGATGGCAAATTACTCAATCCCAGAAGAATGAAGGCCAAAACCAAAGTGGCTGGCGACATAATCAGGGAACTTGTATTTGCTGACGACTGCGCTCTAATGAGCAACTCAGAACTGAACATGCAGGTTGGAATGGACCAGTTCTCTGCCGCATGCAAACATTTTGACCTGACCATAAATGCAAAAAAAAACAGAGGTCATGTACCAACCAGCACCAGGCATGCCGTACACAAAACCAGAGACTACAGTCAGCGGGCAGACGTTGAATGCCGTAGACAAATTCACATATCTGGGCAGCACGCTGTCGAGATCTGTCAGCCTAGACGATGAGGTGGCAAGCAGAATAGCAAAGGCCAGCACAGCCTTTGGTAGAATGCGCTCGATGGTCTGGGCACGTCGTGGCATCAGCGTCAAGACCAAACTCAAAGTCTACCGTGTAACCATCATTCCAACCCTACTATACGCTTGCGAAAGCTGGACTGTATACTCTGGACATGCAAGGAGGTTAAACCACTTCCACACAGGTTGCCTGAGGTGAATATTCCACATCCGATGGCAAGATCGTGTCACTGACATCGAGGTTCTCTCGAGGGCTAACATGCCCAGCATCCATGCACTGCTAGAAAAAGCACGACTAGGATGGGCCGGACACCTCGTCCGTATGTCAGACGAGCGGCTCCCAAAGAAGCTTCTCTACGGCGAGCTGAGAGAGGGATGGCGCGAGAGAGGGCGCCCAAAGAAACGTTTTAAAGACGGTCTGAAGGACTCACTAAAAAGTTGCCAGATAGACATCAACACCTGGGAATGTCTTGCGCAAAACAGATCTGACTGGAGAAGCGCAGTCAAATCGGGTGTAGCTGCCGGTGAAGACGACCGTGTTGTGAAAGCCCAGAGCAGACGCGAGATGCGGAAATCCAGAGCAGCGGGAACACCATCCCCTTCTACAAACCTCGTGTGCCTGATATGTAGCAGATGTTTTCGTGTTCGCATTGGCCTGTTCAGCCACATGCACACCCACACCCAACAGGGAAATCTGTGACAAGTATGATGTCGGCGGTCCTCATCGACAATGATGGACAGCTATTATAAGTGTGTATGGGTCTGTGTATGAGTGTGAATGGGTCTGTGTATGAATGTGTATGGGTCTGTGTATGAGTGTGAATGGGTCTGTGTATGAGTGTTTGTTGGTGTGTGTGTGTGTATGAGTGTTTGTGGGTGTGTGTGTGTGTGTATGAGTGTTTGTGTGTGCATTTATGAGTGTTAATGGGTCTGTGTATGAGTGTGAATGGGTCTGTGTATGTGTGTATGGATCTGTGTATGAGTGTGTATGGGTCTGTGTATGAGTATTTGTGGGTCTGTGTATGAGTGTGTATGGGTCTGTGTATGTGTGTGTATTAGGGGGGAGGCCAGAGGAAGTTACAGGATGTACCAAATGATGCAGGACAAGATCAGCAAACGTTTGATGTGGCAGCAGAAACACTGATGAAAAAAAATCGCCATGGCAACAAACAACATACACTGGTAACCATTGAGGGACGTCAGAACATATTGATTGGTGTCCAATAAACAAACATGCCAGCCAATGAGATATGCTTAGCGTACATAAGTGGAGTCTATATGAGGCAGTAGAAATGGGAAACTAGAAATTCTAGGCTATGTGACACAGATCTGTGGTCCAAAACTAGAAGCTATTCTTGGTTATCTGACACAGATCTGTGGTCCAAAACTAGAAGCTATTCTTGGTTATCTGACACAGATATGTGGTCCAAAACTAGAAGCTATTCTAGGCTATCTAACACAGATCTGTGGTCCAAAACTAGAAGCTATTCTTAGGCTATCTAACACAGATCTGTGGTCCAAAACTAGAAGCTATTCTAGGCTATCTAACACAGATCTGTGGTCCAAAACTAGAAGCTATTCTTAGGCTATGTGACACAGATCTGTGGTCCAAAACTAGAAGCTATTCTTGGTTATCTGACACAGATATGTGGTCCAAAACTAGAAAATATTCTAGGCTATCTAACACAGATCTGTGGTCCAAAACTAGAAGCTATTCTAGGCTATCTAACACAGATCTGTGGTCCAAAACTAGAAGCTATTCTTAGGCTATCTGACACAGATCTGTGGTCCAAAACTAGAAGCTATTCTTGGTTATCTGACACAGATCTGTGGTCCAAAACTAGACGCTATCTAACACAGATCTGTGGCACAAAACTAGAAGCTATTTTAGGCTATCTGACACGATAAGTCAGTCTGAGGAAAGACAGTATGGATGAATATGTTACACTCTCAGCAATGATTTAGCCAGATATGTGCCAGATTAGAATGATTGTAGGTACCTGACAGATGATTCTTCTTCTTCTGCGTTCGTTCTCAATCTGCGCCTACCAAGCCCTGAACAAAGCTTTACAAGTCGCAGAATTTAGTCCAGATTGTGTCGCTAGTTTACAGCATGGCTGCGATTTTTGCACCTTTTGGTCTGACACATCTATCTTCGGCATAGCAAAATTATTGACTTACCTGACTGATAGTGGAATGATTGACATATCTGACTGATAGTGAAATGATTGATTTACCTGACTGATAATGAAATTATTGATTTACCTGACTGATAGTGAAATGATTGATTTACATGACTGAGAGAAAATGATTGATTTACATGATAGTGAAATTATTGATTTACCTGACCGATAGTGAAATGATTGATTTACCTGACTTATAGTGAAATGATTGATTTACATGACTGAGAGAAAATGATTGATTTACCTGACAGAGAAAATGATTGATTTACATGATAGTGAAATGATTGATTTACCTGACAGAGTGAAATGATTGATTTAAATGATAGGGAAATGATTTATTTACCTGACTGATAGTGAAATCATTGATTTATCTGACAGAGTGAAATGATTGATTTACCTGACTGATAGTGAAATGATTGATTTACCTGACTGATAATAAAATGATTGGCTTACCTGACAGAGTGAAATTATTGATTTACCTGACTGATAATAAAATGATTGACTTACCTGACAGAGTGAAATTATTGATTTACCTGACTGAAAGTGAAATGATTGATTTACCTGACTGAAAGTGAAATGATTGATTTACCTGACTAATAGTGAAATGATTGATTTGCCTGACTGATAGTGAAATGATTGATTAACCTGACAGAGTGAAATGATTGATTTACCTGACTGATAGTGAAATGATTGATTTGCCTGACTGATAGTGAAATGATTGATTTACCTGACTGATAGTGAAATGATTGATTTACATGAGAGTGAAATGATTGATTTACCTGACTGATAGTGAAATGATTGATTTACCTGACTGATAATAAAATGATTGGCTTACCTGACAGAGTGAAATTATTGATTTACCTGACTGATAATAAAATGATTGATTTGCATGACTGATAGTGAAATGATTGATTTACCTGACAGAGTGAAATGATTGATTTACCTGACTGATAGTGAAATGATTGATTTGCCTGACTGATAGTGAAATGATTGATTTCCCTGACTGATTGTGAAATGATTGATTTGCCTGAATGATTGTGAAATGAGACAGAAATCCAGTCATCTGGTTGTGGTTATGGAACAGAAGGCCCAAGCCATAGGACCGGACAGACCTGAGTCACAGCTTGTGCTGAGATAGGACAGGCAGGCCTGAGTCACAGCTTGTGCTGAGATAGGACAGGCAGGCCTGAGTCACAGCTTGTGCTGAGATAGGACAGGCAGGCATGAGTCACAGCTTGTGCTGAGATAGGACAGGCAGGCCTGAGTCACAGCTTGTGCTGAGATAGGACAGGCAGGCCTGAGTCACAGCTTGTGCTGAGATAGGACAGGCAGGCCTGAGTCACAGCTTGTGCTGAGATAGGACAGGCAGGCCTGAGTCACAGCTTGTGCTGAGATAGGACAGGCAGGCCTGAGTCACAGCTTGTGCTGAGATAGGACAGGCAGGCCTGAGTCACAGCTTGTGCTGAGATAGGACAGGCAGGCCTGAGTCACAGCTTGTGCTGAGATAGGACAGGCAGGCCTGAGTCACAGCTTGTGCTGAGATAGGACAGGCAGGCCTGAGTCACAGCTTGTGCTGAGATAGGACAGGCAGGCCTGAGTCACAGCTTGTGCTGAGATAGGACAGGCAGGCCTGAGTCACAGCTTGTGCTGAGATAGGACAGGCAGGCCTGAGTCACAGCTTGTGCTGACTTTTGCCTGGGAACAATATCAGCTGTGCAGGATACGAGCACGATTTCTATTTCACGTTTTCATTGTGTTTATGCCTGGCTATCCGTGGCACATTCTTGTTTCAGCTGACAGAACTGGGCAGTTCCGTCCTTCTAGTATTCTATAAAGTTGTTTCAGCTGGCAGAACTGGGCAATTCCATTCTTCAAGTACTCTATAAAGTTGTTTCAGCTGGCAGAACTGGGCAATTCCCTTCTTCAAGTACTCTATAAAGTTGTTTCAGCTGGCAGAACTGGGCAATTCCATTCTTCAAGTACTCTATAAAGTTGAGAATTTCTTGAAGAATCTGAATTAATTTTAATTTGTTTTGTAGAGAACAGGTAAACACATGTTTAACAGATGTTTATTTTTAATTATAACAGGAGTGAGGGCCGCAGAAGCAATGGCCCAGTTAGTTTGAGACCCCTGAATAGAAATGTGGCATGTGGTTGTGTACTGTGTCGTCGTTTTCAGTTTCAGCTATACGACTGTAAAGTGCTCTCAAGCACAGGTCAACAACCAGCAAAGATGACATTTATGATCTCCTCTCCTAACAGACATTCCTTCCGACACAATCAACCAAGGTTACTTTCACGAAATCAGTCAACCAGGTCAATTGCAAACCTAATGAAAATTATAAGGACGTCGCTTACTTACGTACGTAATGTAGAAGAGAGGGGACAACACAGACAAGAAAGTACCTGATATTTGTTTGCGTCTGCTGACTAACAATACATAAAATAAGGTTAGCTCAAACAACAACATGTATGAATAGGGTACACAATGTCAACTAACCAAGCTATCCACAATGTCAACTAACCAATCTATCCACCAACTAACCAATCTATCCACCATGTCAACTAACCAAGCTATCCACCATGTCAACTAACCAAGCTATCCACCATATCAACTAACCAATCTATCCACCAACTAACCAAGCTATCCCACATGTCAACTAACCAAGCTATCCACCATGCCAACTAAGCAATCTATCCACCATGTCAACTAACCATGCTATCCACCAACTAACCAATCTATCCACCATGTCAACTAACCAATCTATCCACCAACTAACCAATCTATCCACCAACTAACCAATCTATCCACCATGTCAACTAACCAATCTATCCACCAACTAACCAATCTATCGACCAACTAACCAATCTATCCACCATGTCAACTAACCAATCTATCCACCATGTCAACTAACCAATCTATCCACCAACTAACCAATCTATCCACCAACTATCCAATATATTCCCCATGTCAACTAACTAAGCTATCCACCATGTCAACTAACCAAGCTATCCACCATGTCAACTAACCAATCTATCCACCATGTCAACTAACCAATCTATCCACCATGTCAACTAACTAATCTATCCACCATGTCAACTAACCAATCTATCCACCATGTCAACTAACCAATCTATCCACCATGTCAACTAACCAATCTATCCACCAACTAACCAAGCTATCCACAATGTCAACTAACCAAGCTATCCACCAACTAACCAAGCTATCCACCATGTCAACTAACCAATCTATCCGCCAACTAACCAAGTTATCCACCATGTCAACTAACCAAGCTATCCACCATGTCAACTAACCAAGCTATCCACCATGTCGACTAACCAATCTATCCACCATGTCAACTAACCAATCTATCCACAAACTAACCAAGCTATCCATCAACCAACCAATCTATCCACCAACTAACCAAGCTATCCACCATGTCAACTAACCAAGCTATCCACCATGTCAACTAACCAAGCTATCCACCATGTCAACTAACCAAGCTATCCACCATGTCAACTAACCGAGCTATCCACCATGTCGACTAACCAATCTATCGACCATGTCAACTAACCAATCTATCCACCAACTAACCAATCTATCCACTAACTAACCAAGCTATCCATCAACTAACCAATCTATCCACCAACTAACCAAGCTATCCACCATGTCAACTAACCAAGCTATCCACCATGTCAACTAAACAAGCTATCCACCATGTCAACTAACCAAGCTATCCACCATGTTAACTAACCAAGCTATCCACCATGTCAACTAACCAAGCTATCCACCATGTCAACTAACCAATCAATCCACCAACTAACTAAGCTATCCACAATGTCAACTAACCAAGCTATCCACCAACTAACCAAGCTATCCACCATGTCAACTAACCAATCTATCCGCCAACTAACCAAGTTATCCACCATGTCAACTAACCAAGCTATCCACCATGTCAACTAACCAAGCTATCCACCATGTCAACTAACCAAGCTATCCACCATGTCGACTAACCAATCTATCAACCATGTCAACTAACCAATCTATCCACCAACTAACCAATCTATCCACTAACTAACCAATCTATCCGCCAACTAACCAAGCTATCCGCCATGTCAACTAACCAATCTGTCCCTCATGTCAACTAACCAATCTATCCACCAACTAACCAATCTATCCACCATGTCAACTAACCAATCTATCCACCATGTCAACTAACCAAGCTATCCTCCAACTAATCAATCTATCCACCAACTGACTAATCTATCCACCAACTAACCAATCTATCCACCAACTAACCAAGCTATCCACCAACTAACCAGTCTATCCACCAACTAACTAATCTATCCACCATGTCGACTAATCAATCTATCCACCATGTCAACTAACTAATCTATCCACCATGTCAATTAACCAATCTATCCCCCATGTAAACTAACCAAGCTATCCACCATGTCAACAAACTAATCTATCCACCAACTAACCAAGCTATCCACCATGTCAACTAACCAAGCTATCCACCATGTCAACTAAACAATCTATCCACCATGTCAACTAACCAATCTATCGATAAATGTCAACTAACCAATATATCCACAATGTCAACTAACCAATCTATCCACTATGCCAACTAACCAAGCTATCCACCATGTCAACTAACCAAGCTATCCACCATGTCAACTAACCAATCTATCCACCATGTCAACTAACCAAGCTATCCCCCATGTCAACTAACCAAGCTATCCACCATGTCAACTAACCATGCTATTCACCAACTAACCAATCTATCCACCAACTAACCAATCTATCCACCATGTCAACTAACCAATCTATCCACCAACTAACCAATCTATCCACCAACTAACCAATCTATCCACCATGTCAACTAACCAATCTATCCACCATGTCAACTAACCAATCTATCCACCAACTAACCAATATATCCCCCATGTCAACTAACAAAGCTATCCACCATATCAACTAACCAAGCTATCCACCATGTCAACTAACCAATCTATCCACCATGTCAACTAACCAATCTATCCACCATGTCAACTAACCAATCTATCCACCATGTCAACTAGCCAATCTATCCACCAACTAACCAATCTATCCACCAACTAACCAATCTATCAACCAACTAACCAAGCTATCCACCATGTCAACTAACCAAGCTATCCACCATGTCAACTAACCAAGCTATCCACCATGTTAACTAACCAAGCTATCCACCATGTCAACTAACCAAGCTATCCACCATGTCAACTAACCAAGCTATCCACCATATCGACTAACCAATCTATCAACCATGTCAACTAACCAATCTATCCACCAACTAACCAATCTATCCACTAACTAACCAAGCTATCCATCAACTAACCAATCTATCCGCCAACTAACCAAGCTATCCACCATGTCGACTAACCAATCTATCAACCATGTCAACTAACCAATCTATCCACCAACTAACCAATCTATCCACTAACTAACCAAGCTATCCATCAACTAACCAATCTATCCGCCAACTAACCAAGCTATCCACCATGTTAACTAACCAATCTGTCCCCCATGTCAACTAACCAATCTATCAACCATGTCAACTAACCAATCTATCCACCAACTAACCAATCTATCCACCAACTAACCAAGCTATCCACCATTTCAACTAACCAAGCTACCCACCATGTTAACTAACCAAGCTATCCACCATGTCAACTAACCAAGCTATCCACCATGTCAACTAACCAATCTATCCACCATGTCGACTAACCAATCTATCCACCATGTCAACTAACCAATCTATCCACCAACTAACCAATCTATCCACTAACTAACCAAGCTATCCATCAACTAACCAATCTATCCGCCAACTAACCAAGTTATCCACCATGTCAACTAACCAATCTGTCCCCCATGTCAACTAACCAATCTATTCACAGTGTCAACTAGCCAAGCTATCCACCATGTCAACTAACCAATCTATCCACCATGTCAACTAACCAAGCTATCCACCATGTCAACTAACCAAGCTATCCACCATATCGACTAACCAATCTATCAACCATGTCAACTAACCAATCTATCCACCAACTAACCAATCTATCCACTAACTAACCAAGCTATCCATCAACTAACCAATCTATCCGCCAACTAACCAAGCTATCCACCATGTCGACTAACCAATCTATCAACCATGTCAACTAACCAATCTATCCACCAACTAACCAATCTATCCACTAACTAACCAAGCTATCCATCAACTAACCAATCTATCCGCCAACTAACCAAGCTATCCACCATGTTAACTAACCAATCTGTCCCCCATGTCAACTAACCAATCTATCAACCATGTCAACTAACCAATCTATCCACCAACTAACCAATCTATCCACCAACTAACCAAGCTATCCACCATGTCAACTAACCAAGCTACCCACCATGTTAACTAACCAAGCTATCCACCATGTCAACTAACCAAGCTATCCACCATGTCAACTAACCAATCTATCCACCATGTCGACTAACCAATCTATCCACCATGTCAACTAACCAATCTATCCACCAACTAACCAATCTATCCACTAACTAACCAAGCTATCCATCAACTAACCAATCTATCCGCCAACTAACCAAGTTATCCACCATGTCAACTAACCAATCTGTCCCCCATGTCAACTAACCAATCTATTCACAGTGTCAACTAGCCAAGCTATCCACCATGTCAACTAACCAATCTATCCACCATGTCAACTAACCAATCTGTCCCCCATGTCAACTAACCAATCTATCCACAGTGTCAACTAACCAATCTGTCCACCAACTAACCAATCTATCCACCATGTCAACTAACCAATCTATCCACCATGCCAACTAACCAAGCTATCCACCAACTAACCAATCTATCCACCAACTAACCAATCTATCCACCAACTAACCAAGCTATCCACCAACTAACCAGTCTATCCACCAACTAACTAATCTAACCACCATGTCGACTAACCAATCTATCCACCATGTCAACTAACTAATCTATCCACCATGTCAATTAACCAATCTATCCCCCATGTAAACTAACCAATCTATCCACCATGTCAACTAAAAAATCTATCCACCAACTAACCAAGCTATCCCTCATGTCCACTAACCAATCTTTCGACAATGTCAACTAACCAATATATCCACAATGTCAACTAACCATTCTATCCACCATGTCAACTAACCAATCTATCCACCATGTCAACTAACAAATCTATCCACCATGTCAACTAACCAATCTATCCACCATGTCAACTAACAAATCTATCCACCATGTCAACTAACCAAGCTATCCACCATGTCAACTAACCAAGCTATACACCATGTCAACTAACAAATCTATCCACCATGTCAACTAACAAATCTATCCACCATGTCAACTAAAAAAGCTATCCACCATGTCAACTAAACAATCTATCCACCATATCAACTAAACAAGCTATCCACCATGTCAACTAAACAAGCTATCCACCATGTCAACTAAACAAGCTATCCACCATGTCAACTAAACAAGCTATCCACCATGTCAACTAAACAAGCTATCCACCATGTCAACTAAACAAGCTATCCACCATGTCAACTAAACAATACATCCACCATGTCAACTAAACAAGCTATCCACCATGTCAACTAAACAAGCTATCCACCATGTCAACTAACCAATCTATCCACCATGTCAACTAACCAATCTATCCACCATGTCAACTAACAAATCTATCCACCATGTCAACTAACCAAGCTATCCACCATGTCAACTAACCAAGCTATCCACCATGTCAACTAAGAAATCTATCCACCATGTCAACTAACAAATCTATCCATCATGTCAACTAACCAAGCTATCCACCTTGTCAACTAAACAAGCTATCCACCATGTCAACTAAACAAGCTATCCACCATGTCAACTAAACAAGCTATCCACCATGTCAACTAAACAATCTATCCACCATGTCAACTAAACAAGCTATCCACCATGTCAACTAAACAAGCTATCCACCATGTCAACTAAACAAGCTATCCACCATGTCAACTAACCAATCTATCCACCATGTCAACTAAACAAGCTATCCACCATGTCAACTAAACAAGCTATCCACCATGTCAACTAACCAATCTATCCACCATGTCAACTAACAAATCTATCCACCATGTCAACTAACCAAGCTATCCACCATGTCAACTAACCAAGCTATCCACCATGTCAACTAAACAAGCTATCCACCATGTCAACTAACAAATCTATCCACCATGTCAACTAACCAAGCTATCCACCTTGTCAACTAAACAAGCTATCCACCATGTCAACTAAACAAGCTATCCACCATGTCAACTAAACAAGCTATCCACCATGTCAACTAAACAATCTATCCACCATGTCAACTAAACAAGCTATCCACCATGTCAACTAAACAAGCTATCCACCATGTCAACTAACCAATCTATCCACCATGTCAACTAAACAAGCTATCCACCATGTCAACTAAACAAGCTATCCACCATGTCAACTAAACAATCTATCCACCATGTCAACTAAACAAGCTATCCACCATGTCAACTAAACAAGCTATCCACCATGTCAACAAAACAAGCTATCCACCATGTCAACTAAACAAGCTATCCACCATGTCAACTAAACAAGCTATCCACCATGTCAACTAAACAAGCTATCCACCATGTCAACTAAACAAGCTATCCACCATGTCAACTAAACAAGCTATCCACCATGTCAACTAAACAAGCTATCCACCATGTCAACTAAACAATCTATCCACCATGTCAACTAAACAAGCTATCCACCATGTCAACTAAACAAGCTATCCACCATGTCAACTAAACAAGCTATCCACCATGTCAACTAACCAATCTATCCACCATGTCAACTAAACAAGCTATCCACCATGTCAACTAAACAAGCTATCCACCATGTCAACTAACCAATCTATCCACCATGTCAACTAACAAATCTATCCACCATGTCAACTAACCAAGCTATCCACCATGTCAACTAACCAAGCTATCCACCATGTCAACTAAACAAGCTATCCACCATGTCAACTAACAAATCTATCCACCATGTCAACTAACCAAGCTATCCACCTTGTCAACTAAACAAGCTATCCACCATGTCAACTAAACAAGCTATCCACCATGTCAACTAAACAAGCTATCCACCATGTCAACTAAACAATCTATCCACCATGTCAACTAAACAAGCTATCCACCATGTCAACTAAACAAGCTATCCACCATGTCAACTAACCAATCTATCCACCATGTCAACTAAACAAGCTATCCACCATGTCAACTAAACAAGCTATCCACCATGTCAACTAAACAATCTATCCACCATGTCAACTAAACAAGCTATCCACCATGTCAACTAAACAAGCTATCCACCATGTCAACTAAACAAGCTATCCACCATGTCAACTAAACAAGCTATCCACCATGTCAACTAAACAAGCTATCCACCATGTCAACTAAACAAGCTATCCACCATGTCAACTAAACAAGCTATCCACCATGTCAACTAAACAAGCTATCCACCATGTCAACTAAACAAGCTATCCACCATGTCAACTAAACAAGCTATCCACCATGTCAACTAAACAAGCTATCCACCATGTCAACTAACCAAGCTCCATAAAGTTCAAAGAACTAATGACGTGATGAACCAAACAATGAGAGCGAGAGTACAACAATAACGACCGACAGATAATAATGAGACAGATACATTGTGAGGAACGAAAGCCGATTGCCCATACAGTCACCACACAATGTACATGCCATGTTTTTATTTGATCTCCGCCAGAAAACAACATATGATTGACCCTTGTCACCTTGATCAGAAGACCGGTAGCCAAACCATATGGCCAGCAGCTTCCAAGCGCAAACTACTTCATTACCATTAACATCAGCATCAACAACATCATCAAAAAGACCATCAACAAAACCATCAACAACAACATGATCAACAACAACAAAATGATCAACACCACCAACAACTCCACCAAGACCACCAACAAGACTACCAATACCACTAACACCACCACCACCACTGACACCACCACTAACAAGATCACCACCAACAATACCACCAACACCACCACTAACCAGACCCCCACCAACCCAACCACCAACAAGACGACCCACAACACCACAAACAAGACCACAAACAAGACCACAAACAAGACCATCCCCACCAAGAAGATAACCAACAACACCACCAACAAGACCAATAAGACCACCAACACCACCAACAACACCACCAACAAGACCACAAACAAGACCATAACCACCAAGAAAACCACCAACAACACCACCACCATCAACAAGACCACCACCAACAACACCACGAACAACACCACTAACAAGACAACCACCAACAACAAGACCACCAACAACACCACCAACAAGACTACCAACAAGTCCTCCAACAATACCACCACAACCATCAACACCCCTAACAAGACCACCAACACCACCACCAACAAGACCACCAACACCACCACCACCACCAACAAGACCACCAACACCACCACCAACAAGACCACCACCAATACCACCAACAACACCACCAACAAGACCACGAACAAGACCACAACAACACCACTAACAAGACCACAACAACACCACTAACAAGACCACAACAACACCACTAAGAAGACCACCAACAACACCAACAAACAACACCATAACAAGCCCACCACCAATATGACCATCATAAAGAACAGCATCATTACAAACAACAACATGATAGTGCACTGTGATAACAAGTTTCTCCTGTAGTACTGAGCCAGGAGATGGCGCCAGTGCAGTGTGTTGATTGGTCTATTTAATGGCCAGGCCACGTCAATATTCCAGTACTACAGAATGATAAGGACTGATACGTCAATAAATGCAACGTGCCATTACAGGTCTTTTGTGGGTCACATTGTTTCTTCCAAGAACTGCTCAACAACACACGGGTATATACTTGACAACCAATAGGCGAGAGAGGAGAGAGAGATAGAGAGAATGCTAATACACAGGTCTATACTTGCAAACATAGATGAGAGAGAGAGAGAGAGAGAGAGAGAGAGAGAGAGAGAGAGAGAGAGAGAGAGAGAGATAGAGAGAAAGAGAAAGAAAAAGAGAGAGAGAAAGCAAGAAAAAGTGAGAGAGAGAATGAGAACACACAGAAATATATTTGAGGAACATCTGAGAGAGATCAAGAAAATGTGGACACATCACTCACGTTACATCATCAAAGTGGTGGTCTACGCATGACCTACTTTAGATAGGCCATTGGACTCATCAGGAAAATACCCATGAAAAGTTACATAAAATCCACCACCAAAACAGAAAAATCAAACAAATTCACAGTACAAAACACAACAAATTACTGTTGAGAGTAATCCTTTCACAGAATCATGACCTGAAACAAACTGAATACCCATCTTATTTTCTTTGTTGACAGTATACAACAACATGGAAGGTGCAGTTACGAAATAAAATGCAGAATGGTACAATCGGTCTTCCAGACCATGAAAGGAATATTGTGCAACAGAACCTTGTCGCTGGAACTGAAAAAGAGAGGCCTTGGTGGCTACGTGGAATAAGTACTGACATATGGCAGTGAATCATAAACAATTAGCAAAGAAGCGCTTAGATCTTTGGAGCATAAACATGGGGGTGATCACTTTTCTTTGAATCTAGAAGCCATCGCAAAGGTTTGGGTGCCAGTAAAGACATGTCAAACTTAATGTCTTATGTGAAATTCTAGAGGTCATTTTTAAAATTTGAAGAGCAACACTCGGCATTTCTGGACCTTGGTATAAAACCATTCTTCTTTGGTTTACTTTGTAATAGCTATTGTTTTAAAGGTCACTTGGCTGCAGATGTTGGTTCATTTTTAGTATATGCTTGAAAAACTCTCAAAGCATCTCAGTCTGATGTAGACAGTATGCACCAACAATCAACACTTTAGACACCAACAATCAACACTATACACACCATCAATCAACACTTTACACACCAACAATCAACCGTTTGCACACCAACAATCAACACTTTATACACCAACAATCAACACCTTACACACCAACAACCAACACTCTAAGCACCAACCAACACTCTAAGCACCAACAATCAATGCTCTAATTAGAGCACCAACAATCAACATTCTAAGCACCAACAATCAACACTGTCTAGAATTAAGATACTCTGTATTGAAACAAATGGCACTGCTATGTTCAGGACTTGATCGTAAACTGCTGCAGTGTTAAAATTGTTATTTCAGCTTTTTGTATATGTTCATCCGTTATAGCTGAAAATTTGATACCGTTCAGATATGAAGGCAGACTGTCATGTTCCATTTAACTAAGATTGCTTGCCAAATGGCAGATTTTGAGTTACAAGTTGTCATATCAAAACTAATTATGTCATCTTTTTTGTTGATTTATATTAATGTAGCTACTAAATCCCTTATGATTTCTTATGTTAATACCAATCACATATTGTTTATCTTATATATATTATCTTATAAAGGCTTATTTTCAAAATCTTTCTACTACATTTAAAATCACAGGCCAATCAGTGATCACAACAATGCACACACCTCGCTGTCAGGCAGGTAATAGTGGATAGTCCAATAAGTTGCTTTCTTAAATGAGACTACTTTAACAACAAACAACTGTTGCCTTGCAGGTGGGTTAGGAACAACCAAAGTCTAGAAAAGCAGCTTAAAAGACAAAGACATGCTACAATTATATGAACTTGGCACAAAAAACATTGCAAAGTAATCCACCTCATGAAGGCAAAAACAGAAACGATTCAGCAAGGTAGAGCTCAACCCCCGGACAACCGCTTGCTGAGCTCAATCCATGGACAACTGCCTGGTGAGTTCAACCCATGGGCAACCACCCGGTGAGCTCAAGCCATGGACAACCGCCTGGTGAGAAGAGTGCCAGATCATGTACATCAAACGAGAGCCGATGCACTACCTAAAGCAGGTGGAAAAATGGAACAATTCACCCATAAAGTGCCATATAAGGAGGCTAAAATCATCATTCATAGCCAGTATAACATAAAATGGGAGACAGTAGTAGTCCAGACCCAATCCACCAGCTACAAAGACACCCGCAAACTGCAATCTTCCGCATGAGAACGGGCCACAGCAGACTACTGGCCACGCTCAAAATCTTCTAAACAAATGAATGTCCATGTGGGACCCATACTTCAAGAATGCCCAGCCCACGAAGAACTAAAATGCCAGACCTGGCCAGATGGAGCAGAACTGAGACAAAAACTATGGGGACTGTGGACTTCATCCTGGCGATAGGACTGAAGATTTAGCATTACCTGAAAACCGAAAGCAGAAGAAGGAGTCTTCAACCTTGAGATCCTGTACAGCAATGATGTGGGGAGCCATTGGAATGGTCATAATTGTTGTGAATGTCTAGTGGCGAATGAAAAAGAAATCATTCATATAAGTTATATATGCCTTCTGTCTTGAAGGGTGTCCTAGACTGACTTAGTATGGAAAGGTCAATGACTGAAAGAGCTTGATGACAGAGCCATCTTATTGTTTAGTAGGTCTCTAATAATATGTTGTACTAGAAGCATCGTGGCAATGGTCATGGTTACTCCTATATATACTATATAATGTAGTAGTATATTCTTATTTTAATTTGTCATTTGCTGGCTACATCTCTCTAATTGTATACTTTGAATCATTGCTAGGATTTACCTACCAAATTTGCCAACCTCAACAGTAGACTTAAACGTGCACTGACTAATGTGAGTGCTGGTACTGCTTAAGCTTACTTCAGTCGTTGTCTATCTATGACATTTCTCATTTCGTGTGTAGTAAAGTAGTATGTTAATCAAAGACTGGTGACAATAATATAAAATAATAGATATCAAATAAGTCATTAGATCTATACATAAACACCAAGACGACTTACCAAACTGTGCCCGTAATCTCAGTTGATGTGATGAAAGAACTGTTACAACAACTAATAATTATATTTGAAGACGTGTGTCGTGTCCGTCCATGTGAATAACTATTAACTGAATTGTGCAGCAATCACTACAGTTACCGAATCTCTCAAAATCGGCGAGAATGTTAATCATTAAAAGCATGGACCAAAGAACGAGTCAAGAGTTAAAGACTTGTCACAAACAAATACTTGTTATTGGTAAGATAGGACGAAGCTGGGCCTGGTTTAGTCTCCTCTTCAGTTTAGGCAGTCTGTCTGCAGCAGGCGATGACGGCTTTACAACATGGCTCTCTCTAACGTTACGGCCATGTCTTCATTATTTGCTATTAGCACGGCACATTGTTACACAGACAAATATTTAGCGACAAATATCACAGAGACAAGTATATTTTAAGCGCTTGGAAAATATATTCATCAGACAGCAGAAAGGAAGGTCAAGTAATGGGCAATCCTGATTTGATCCAGGGACCTCTAGTTAATGAATGTGTCTTGCTGCAAAGAAAGACAGACGACTTTAAACCAACTTGACACCCACACAAACTGTGCCATTATTAGCTTCCTAGCCTATGAGTCATCAATCAGTTACAAAAGCGCCTACATGTTTGTCTTTATTGACTTAGGTCTATATTCCATAGTTGCAATTATTTGGTGCGAGATAACTAATGACACCATTTGACTTGTTTTGAAGGGTTAAGTTTACCTAATTCCTAACTCCTGTCCTCGAATGCAGCAAGGCGTATCCGTCGACTAGAGGACCATGAATCGACTCAGAATTGCCTATCATCTAACTTCTTTCTGTTATTCTGTGTATATGGTGTCCAAGTACTTCAAATATTCTTTGTCTTTACGAATGTAGTCGCTAAACGTTATTGACTGGCCTCGGAGTTTACATGTGTTGTGTCTACACACGTCTTTAACATTTCCTATACACCAGATCATCCTACAGACACATGATCAGTTCAAAATATGTGAGAAATTTAGATAGAACACAATTATCAGTGTTTTGTTCAGCTTAAGTGCTACCTCCACATCGGAAATTCACTACAACGGATCTCCAACGTTCTCTGCCTCTTCCACTGATTTGTCCTTTTGTTCGTGTGCATCTCTTGACGCTTTCCTGCTAAAATGTATAGTGCTGCTGTTTATCTTTTGCCACATTTGTCCTCCATCCTCCCTTCCAGTATTTTTTTTCAGCAGTCTTTTGATGTGACTAGAATATCTGAACTGCCTGACCGATTTCATTCATTAATTCTCTTTGGATTCCTAATTTCTGTAAGACTTCTTTATTTGTTTGTATTTCTATCCACGAGATGAGTCCCATTTTTCTTTATATCCATAGATCAAAGATATCAAATCAATTTTTCAATAGTTTGTTCAGTATCCATGTCTCGACATCCTAAAGTAATGACTAGTATTCACTTGATCACTCTTAACTTAAATTAACTTAACATCTTTATACTGGTTTAGAAGGCTCTAGAAAGTATGTATACCGCCAGTTTATTTCACTCCAAGAATTCTGAAAATACTGTAAGCATCCAATCTATTTTTGAATGCATTAACTGACTCTGCTTCCACCACATCCAGCCGCAATACATTCCAAGCATTCACCACTCTCTGACCAAACAAATATTTCCAAATATCTAATCTAGACCTGTCTTTAAACAATTTGTAGATGTGCCCTCTTGTTCTTGTAGTCGGTCATACTTTGAAAAAACTTTGTATAATCTAATTTATACTTTCCATTTATTAATTTATGCACTTGTATTAAGTCACCTCGAATTCTTCTTTGTTATATTCTAGACACGGAAAACCAGCTTTTTAAAGTCTTTCCTCATAACTAAATTCTGAAACCACGTGATCATTTTTGTAGCTCTTCTTTGTACACTTTCCATCATGTTTATATTCACTCTATGGAGATCAAGATGTTGAGCAGCGCATGAGCTGCAGTGGTCAGCAACCCATAGCAGACTGCTAGCGTCAGGGCCAGCGAACCATAGCTGCCAAGACCCTTCTACACCTCCACGCGGTGATCATGGATAACAGGCTGCAGCAGGGCAGACTGGCTAAGGAGAAGGGATCGAAGAGGGAATGCTAACCCGGTACTCAAAAAATGCTTGCTGAGGTTGGAAGTGTTGGACCGAAAGGTGCAAATATCGCAGTCAAGCTGTAAACTACGACACAACGCATTCCGTTCTCTGAACTACATTCTACTACTTACTCTTTCAGGGTTTGGAAGTGGGAGATTGAGAGCGAAGAAGAAGAAGAAGAAGAAGAAGAAGATATCCACTCTATGATATGGACTCTTACATTTGAACACTGTACTCTAATTTAGATCTTACCAATGTTTTATAGTTTGACCATTACTTCTTTGTTCTTATTTGAAAAGTTTATTTTTATCATACCCAACATGGCAATAGCCTTTTTTTACTGCCACCTGGACTTGCTCCCGCACCTTTCCTGTATGATCTATTTTAACTCATAGGTCTCTTTCCTTTTGTATTGTTCTAATATTCTTCTCTCACATCATGTAATTATTATTGGATCTTCCCATATGAATGGTTGTATATTTTTCTACATTAAACTCCATCTGCCAGCTCTCAAACCATTTTTGAATCGTATCTAAATCCGATCTCAATAGATCCACCTCTGCCAGAGAAGAGACCCTGCCGCATAATGTTGTGTCATCTGCGAACTTTGCAATCATGGATGTGATATCAATGTCTAAATCATTACCCACTATGGGGATCAAATTGCCGGTTCCCATCTAGTTAGCCAAACTGCCATAAAACAGATTGTTCCCATGGAGAATTGGTACCAATACCGATCCATGGGGCACACGACACGTATTACATCACACCAGTCAGAGTATTCCTTATTTTTATCCACTCCTTGCCTTCTGCAGCTTTTTACCTGACTTGTTATTGACTTGTTGATGTCAGAGCCATTTACCTGGCTTGTTCTTGACTTGTTGATGTCAGAGCCATTTACCTGGCTTGTTCCTGACTTGTTGATCTCCAAGCCATTTATTTGCCTTGTTCTTGACTTGTTGATCTCCAAGCCATTTACTTGACTTGTTCTTAACTTGTTGATCTCCAAGCCATTTACCTGACTTGTTTTTGACTTGAATAACCAATCGTTGTTCTTGCTCGCTTTCAGTCAGCATAACTGTCACCATCCGAAACTCTGAGATTATGTATTGATGCATTACAAAAAATGGGGCCTGAAATTGTCTCTTGATGTTTGCAAATTTGTTCTGTGTAATTGTTACGTAGACAAGAAGATAATAACAAACACAAGCAACGATCTTGGAAACATTGCGGCGAGTAACTACTTCTATTTACCAAAATCGCCCTAGGGACTGACAAACGTATCAAAGCAATGCGATTTAGCGTTGATTGCTTCAATCTTACTCCTGTCATCAATGGCAAGCGTGGTTTTCCTAATAAATACAGCAGAAGAGATCGATGGAAGGAATACTTCCAAGAACTCTTGAACCATTTTGCCTCCACGGAGGATTCAATATTTCTACCATCCCACTCATGTAGAACCAGATATAATGATTCAAAAAATAGAGAGATATATAAAGAACAATCCTAAGAATAAGTCACCAGGTATGGGTGGCATAACAACTGAGGCGATCCATGAATGTGGGAAACACGGTTAATATGACTAAAGGGACTCTTTACAACAGTTGGTAAAGACAGACTACCAGACGACTAGGTCAATTTGGAAGGAAAGGGTACCACGTGAAACTGTGACACGTACAGAAGCATATCGCTTCTTAGTCATTCTGGTAAAATGAATGCAAATATACAAGAACATCAAATAAGACATTTGTTAAACCTAAGCTGTCTAAAGCTCAGTACTAGTGCGAGACAGGGACGTTGCCTTCCCCTTTGCTGTTAAACATCTACATGGAGAAAACCGCACCAGAGACCAGTCAAGTTGAGATAGTAGAAACAGAACCGAACTCTTTACACGAATTGCTCTTTCCTAACAATGACAATACGTTACAACATCTCGTGAACGCAATTGACGAATTAGCGAGACGAAACAGAAACGAGGATCAGAAAAGTACCTTGGCCGTTCAACATAAGTGTTCATGATATTGTTCATCGCTGTGTTCTGGAGTTGGTGCATGTGTTCTGGAGTTGGTGCATGAGTTCTTGAGTTGGTGCATGTGTTCCAGAGTTGGTGCATGTGTTCTGGAGTTGGTGCATGTGTTCTGGAGTTAGTGCATGTGTTCTGCAGTTGGTGCATGTGTTCTGGAGTTGGTGCATGTGTTCTGGAGTTAGTGCATGTGTTCTGGAGTTGGTGCATGTGTTCTGGAGTTAGTTCATGTGTTGTGGAGTTAGTGCATGTGTTCTGGAGTTAGTGCATGTGTTCATGATATTGTTCATCACTGTGTTCTGGAGTTAGTGCATGTGTTCTGGAGTTGGTGCATGTGTTCCGGAGTTGGTGCATGTGTTCTGGAGTTGGTGCATGTGTTCTGGAGTAGTGCATGTGTTCTGGAGTTGGTGCATGTGTTCTGGAGTGGGTGCATGTGTTCTGGAGTTGGTGCATGTGTTCTGGAGTTGGTGCATGTGTTTTGGAGTTGGTGCATGTGTTCTGGAGTTGGTGCATGTCTCCCCCATACAACATTCCTACACTCAAGTTTACCCCAGAAAACATACCTACATTCAAGGTTACCCCAGAAAACATATCCACATTCAAGTCTCCCTCAGACAACGTACCTACACTCAAGTTTACCCCAGAAAACGTACCCACACTCGTTTACCCCAGATAAAAAATTCCCACACTCAAGTCTCCCCCAGACAACATACCTACACTCAAGTTTACCCCAGACAACATACCTACACTCAAGTTTACCCCAGGCAACATACCTACACTCAAGTTTCCCCCAGAAAACATACCTACACTCAAGTTTACCCCAGACAACATACCTACACTCAACTTTACACCAGGCAACATACCTACACTTAAGTTTCTCCCAGAAAACATACCTACACTCAAGTTTACCCCAGACAACATACCTACACTCAAGTTTACTCCATACAACATATCTACATTCAAGTTTCCCTCAGAAAACATACCTGCACTTAAGTTTACCCAGACAACATACCTACACTCAAGTTTACCCCATACAACATACCTACACTTAAGTTTCCCCAAGAAAACATACCTACACTCACGTTTACCCCAGACAACATAAATACACTAAAGTTTACCCCAGAAAACATGCCTACACTCAAGTTTACCCCAGACAACATACCTACAATCAGAATCTTGCTCATATGATCCATATCATAGAGTGTTAACTAGATTGGAGAGAACTAGAAAGGATTTAGTCACAGAGTGTTACCTGGATTGGGGAGAACTAGAAAGGATTTAGTCACATAGTGTTACCTGGATGGGGGAGAACTAAAAAAGAATTTAGTCACAGAGTGTTACCTGGATTGGGAAGAACTAGAAAGGATTTAGTCACAGAGTATTACCTGGATGGGGGAGAACTAGAAAGGATTTAGTCACAGAGTGTTACCTGGCTTGGGGAGAACTAGAAAGGATTTAGTCACATAGTGTTACCTGGATGGGGGAGAACTAGAAAGGATTTAGTCACAGAGTGTTATCTGGGTGGGGGAGAACTAGAAAAGATTTAGTCACAGAGTGTTACCTGTGGGGGGGGGGACTAGAAAGGATTTAGTCACAGAGTGTTATCTGGGTGGGGGAGAACTAGAAAAGATTTAGTCACAGAGTGTTACCTGTGTGGGGGAGAACTAGAAAGGATTTAGTCACAGTTTTACCTGGATTGGGGAGAACTGGAAAGGAGTTAGTCACAGAGTAGTGTTACCTGGATTTGGGAGAAATAGAAAGGATTTAGTCACAGAGTGTTACCTGGCTTTGGGAGAACTAGAAAGGATTTAGTCGTCACAGAGAGTTACCTGTCTTGGGGAGATCTAGAAAGGATTTTGTTACCGAGTGTTACCTGGCTTGGGGAGAACTAGAAAGGATTTAGTCGTCACAGAGAGTTACCTGGATTTCTGCAATAATGGCCAATCGTTATTTTATTGTATGTCCCGATAATGTACCACAAGTGATGACTCGCCCGTCCCACCGCTGCTGCAGTATGGCTGGATCGATCCTTCTTCTCCTTCACTGCCTCAGTCCTCGTGCAAAAGGACTTGGTTTCTTCTGCTTTTCCACTGTACGAAAGCGGTTTCTGGCTACTATATTTGGGGATGGGTGACGGGCCGGTACTGCTTACATATCCTTTGGCTGTCCCGCTGAAGGTAACGGCTGTTTGTAGTGTGAGTTGTGTCCAATAGGTCAACTAACCTACGTGAAGGTCGGGTCGTTCATATTCGTCAGACAGAAGTGTACACCGGAAGTTCGGGTCAATACAATTGAACGTTCATTTGCAATGGATGGAACGGAGATCGGTAACTTCCGTGACTCGGGGGACACGTGCAATCTGCCATGTCCCAACAATCTCCATCTAAAAGAGTTCTTTGCTAGAAACAGAAATCGTGTTGGATAGTTCTGTCTGAATTCGCTTTGTGCATGTCTCAGTGATATCGGGAGCTATACCAGCGGAAGCATAAGCTCCCAGACGGGTCACCCAATCTGGATAGGGCATGGGGAGAGAATAGACTAAATACGGACAGCTCACCTAGAGTACAATAGGTCAGGTTAGGGCCGACCAACCAAACACGGACAACTCCCCTAGAGTACAATAGGTCAGGTCAGGGCCGACCAACCAAACACGGACAATTCCCCTAGAGTACAATAGGTCAGGTTAGGGTCGACCAACCAAACACGGACAACTCCCCTAGAGTACAATAGGTCAGGTTAGGGCCGACCAACCAAACACGGACAACTCCCCTAGAGTACAAAAGGTCAGGTTAGGGCCGACCAGCCAAACACGGATAACTCCCCTAGAGTACAATAGGTCAGGTTAGGGCTGACCACCCAAACACGAACAACTCCCCTAGCGTATAATAGGTCAGGTTAGTGCTGACCAACCAAATCTATAAAAACAATGTGGTTATGAAAACATTGACAACAAAGCAAAAGCAGACGGTCTTGGTAAAGGGAGGGCATCTCGAAACGAGAAGAATAACGCAGTGGAGTGAAAGCTGCAAGGAAGCTCCACGGCTGACTGCCCGTCTGAAAGCCGCAAGGAAGCCCCACGGCGGACTCCGCAAGGAAGCCCCACGGCTGACTGCCCATCTGAAAGCCGCAAGGAAGATCCCCCGGCTGACTGCCCGTCTGAAAGCCGCAAGGAAGCTTCACGGCTGACTGCCCGTCTGAATACCAAGAAGAAAACTAATGTAGCGACATGGAATGTTAGAACAATGTACCAGGCAGGTAAAACAGCTCAGATAGCTAAAGAGATGAGGAGTTACAACATGACAGTGCTAGGACTGTACGAAACAAGATGGACACAATCAGGGAAGATGAGAATGACAACTGGGGAAATGATAATTTATTCTGAAAACGTTGGAACTGATGCCCAACATACAGAGGGGGTGGAGCTGATGCCCAACATACAGAGGGGGTGGAACTGATGTCCAACATACAGAGGGGGTGGAGCTGATGCCCAACATACAGAGGGGGTGGCACTGATGTCCAACATAAACAGGGGGTGGAGCTGATGCCCAACATACAGAGGGGGTGGAGCTGATGTCCAACATACAGAGGGGGTGGCACTGATGCCCAACATACAGAAGGAGTGGAGCTGATGCCCAACATACAGAGGGGGTGGCACTGATGTCCAACATAAACAGGGAGTGGAGCTGATGTCCAACATACAGAGGGGGTGGCACTGATGCCCAACATATACAGGGAGTGGAGCTGATGCCCAACATACAGAGGGGGTGGCACTGACGCCCAACATACAGAGGGAGTGGAGCTGATGCCCAACATACAGAGGGAGTGGCACTGATGTCCAACATATACAGGGAGTGGAGCTGATGCCCAACACACAGAGGGAGTGGCACTGATGCCCAACATACAGAGGGAGTGGCACTGATGTCCAACATACAGAGGGAGTGGCACTGATGCTCAACATACAGAGGGAGTGGCACTGATGCTCTCCAGAGAGGCACACAGGAAGACTGTTACCAGTAGAATGATCCGCTCAAGCTTTAGAACGAGGAACACACATCAATATAAACGTCAACATCATTCAGTGCCATGTCCAAACTAACGAGGTCAAAGATGAAAAGATGCAAAAGATTTACAACGAGCTGGAAGACGTCCCTGACACGCAGACAAAGAAAGCCATCCAAGAACAGACAATCTAGGTTATGAGCAGCATATCTGAATACATGGAATTGGACAGAATATCGGAAAACAGGGAATTGGACAGATGAATAAAAATGGAGAAATGTTTGCAGAGCTATGTGCGCTACACAAAATGATAATTCTGTCATGTCCACACAAGAAGGTACATAAGGCCACATTGCGATCTCCAGATCACGTGACGAAAAACAGATTGATCACATCTGTGTCAGCCAAGATGTAAGAGCAAAGCGAGGCGCAGAAGTAGACCACTACACGTAGCCGGGGATCTTGCAGCTCAAGCAAAAAAATTCACACAGAACAGGGCGCAATGGGAACGAGATATAATGTACACATTTGACAAGACCAGGACAAGAAAACAGAATAGAGCATGAAACTAAATAACATATATCACGTGCTGCGGGAGCTATATGAGGACCAGCAGATGGACACTATTGTCACAATTGGAGGACCTGCACTACACAGATGATCTGGTAATTTTGTCACATAGTCATAGCTAAATGCAAGAGAAACTTGATAGGGTGAAAGTACAATCGGCCAAACTGGGACTGAATATCAACATGAAGAAAACCAAGCTCTTTAAACTCAACAATATCAGCAAAGAACCAATCATGCTGGAGGGAGAGCAGTTGGAGGAAGTGGATACCTTGACCTATTTTGGCAGCACAACTGTCACATGAGGAGGTACATATGCAGAAGTAAGGATCAGAATTGGAAAGGCAAGAGGGGCATTCCTAACACTAAACGACATATGGAGATCCAGAGAAATTATAATACTCAACGCCAGCGTCAAGTCGGTGTTGCTGTACGGAGCGGAGACATAGAGAACGACCAAGGTCATACAACAAAGACTCCAGTCCTTCGTTAACAGATGCCTACGAAGGATAATGGGCATAACGTGAGGGGCATGTTGAGGAATGAAGACTTGTGGGAAAGGAGCCAACACCATTTGGAACAACAGCTATTGGAATAACACATTAAGGGAAGAAAATGGAGCTGGATAGGACATGCGCTACGTAAGGCTCCGTCCAACATAGCCAGACAGACTCTTACATGGAATCATCAAGTGTAGAGAGAGAGAGAGAGAGAGAGAGAGAGAGAGAGAGAGAGAGAGAGAGACCAAAAATACGTGGAGAAGAGAATGTGAGAGGAAACTAGGATTAAACGATAACCGTACTTAACTTGACTTCATTATTTGGGTTTAGAAGACTGCAAAATCAGTATTACACCTGGAGAAAGGTAGAAAGAGCAGCCCTGGACCGTATATGCTTGTGGAATGCTGTCTATGGCATGTGCACCAAGAGGAGCGTCTTGCTTTGATTGATTGATTGATTGACTGATTGGTTTTGGAGTTTTTGGTCGTGAGTTGAGTTTGTGAACAGTTTGTGTGAGTGGAGCATCCGCTGGCAGCCATTCCTCCAAAAGCAGAACTGAAACAAACCAAGAAATGGATGCTCGTCACGGTAACTACATTTTGGGGAAACATTATCAACAATAAAACTCTGTCATGTCATAATGGTGCACGAGGTAGAACGGGATGAAGCGTGTAATGAAGTTTTGTTCGGTGGAGTTAGTGAGTTGTATGCTGACATGAGAGATTACAACTTTTATAAAAGTAAAGGCCATACCCGCCTCCAGCGTTCAGCTGTTTAAACTAAGAAGTTACAGAAGAATATTCACTATAGAAATACGGTAATAAATGTTTGTAATCTGTCCTGGCGAGATATTATAACATGACCCTGAAATCAGTCTGATAAATATGGGCATATTGGTCCATGAATGTGGCATGGTGTGTCCAGCAGGTTAGTATCCTATACTAGAAGGACTTTTAGTTTAGGTCTCAAACTCTTAGACTGAGAGCAAGGACGGTCAAATGGATTCATCTGTTCAATTCAGTAGATGAACTCAACCTAGTTAACAGTATATACCATACTACTCATTTCTTCTTTGTAAGCTAGCTGGCATCAACCTGTACATATATAAAGAAAATCAGTCGGAGGTTCTAGATATTTCTTGTTCTGACTGTGAAAGGGTACTGGGGATGACCAAAGGAGCTTTGTGGTTGCCTTATTCATGTACTTGTGTAGTGGGTGTTCTGCGATCCGTGCTGCAGCTACACTCATCATAATTATACTCATCAGAAGTTGCCATCTGAGAAGACTGCAACGAATTAAAAATGGATTGAGCATTGCATTCAAAAGACATCTCTTCATCACCAATGTCATAACCTGTGGGTCTCTGCTAGGACTTGGTGACTGCATCGTTCAGAAAATCAACAGAATGTTTGATAAGGACCTCAAGCATGACTTCCCAAGAACGAGTAAATACATTTTCAAGTTCACCATCTTTGTTTCACATTGTCATATTATGTTGTTCTTAATTCAGTCATCCATATTATCTTGCCTAATACAGATACTTATTTGATCCTAACTGCCAACTTGTTCTGAAATATTGTAAGATACTATAAAATATGCTCTGTCAGACTTGTGTACACAAATTGTGTTTATTTTTGCACCTTTCATTGATTCTCTCTGGTTTTGCTTTTTCTATCTGCTAATACTCTGACTGTTGAAATTCCTATTTTAAACAAATATTTTAAAGAGCATTTGTTAATTTGTATTTAGTTACAGTGTTTCAATGTTTCAGAGTTTCAATGTTTCAATGCTTCAATATTTCAATGAGTGATCTTCATGTTTCTATATGTCTTAATGTCCTTGTGTTTTGTTTATTTGTTTGTCAATTTTCATTAGCCACAGGGAGTGACCATTGTGTCTCTCTTTGTGAATATTGTAAGTTATAATTTGTTTAATTTTTCAGTTAGTGCATATACATATTCTTAGTACACTTTGAGACACAGAACGTGTCCCGGAACGGCTGTTTGTACCTTATATTTTGGTCACTTCTGTACCTTATATGTTGGTCACCTCTGTAATTTATATTTTGGTCACCTCTGTACCTTATATGTTGGTCCCCTCTGTACCTTATATGTTGGTCACCTCTGTACCTTTTATGTTGGTCCTCTCTGTACCTTATATATTGGTCACCTCTGTACCTTATATGTTGGTCACCTCTGCACCTTATACCTTTTATGTTGGTCCCCTCTGTACCTTATATGTTGGTCCCCTCTGTACCTTATATGTTGGTCCCCTCTGTACCTTATATGTTGATTACCTCTGTACCTTATATATTGGTCACCTCTGTACCTTATATGTTGGTCACCTCTGTACCTTATATGTTGGTCACCTCTGTACCTTATATGTTGGTCAGCTCTGTACTTTATATGTTGGTCACCACTGTACCTTATATGTTGGTCAGCTCTGTACTTTATATGTTGGTCATCTCTGTACCTTATATGTTGGTCATCTCTACTTTATTTGTTGGTCATCTCTGTACCTTATATGTTGGTCACCTCTGTACCTTATATGTTGGTCACTTCTGTACTTTAAATGAGTTTATCACATGTCATATCACATAAGACATGGATTGGTTTAAATTCGTTGAAATTAGCACAGACTGGCACGTGCACTGACTGGAAACCTTACTGGACTTGTAGCACGAATTACGGAAATCATACCGTCTGTGACTTGGTACCATTGCTGCATACATAAGGAAGCAGGTCCCATTGCTGAATACATAAGGAAGCAGGTCCCATTGCTGCATACATAAGGAAGCAGGTCCCATTGCTGTATACATAAGGAAGCAGGTCCCATTGCTGTATACATAAGGAAGCAGGTCCCATTGCTGCATACATAAGGAAGCAGGTCCCATTGCTTGATAACATAAGGAAGCAGGTCCCATTGCTGCATACATAAGGAAGCAGGTCCCCTTGCTGTATACACAAAGACAAATTGGTTGCTAAGAAGATACCCAACAAAAATAGACATTGAATGATTCAGACAAAATGTCAATTTAACCCAAATGAAATCAGTGAATTCCAGTTTTTGAGGAGCTTTAATTAGATATTGATGGTGAGCTCCATCAACTTTGATGACATCGTGAGGCTATCATGAGGCTATCGTGAGGCTATCATGAGGCTATCATGAGGTCAGGTTTAGTCTGGTTTTGGGGAACTGAGAGACGAGAAAGTCCTCAAAGAGCAGCAATTACATCTGCGATCATTTGACAGATGTTTCCTGGTTAGTCAAATGAGCCTATTTATAGATTACTTCACTCATTTAAATATGAGCACCTGAAATCTACAAGTAGAAGAAGTTACAGTTGCTCTAGTTGAAGACAAGATTGAAGCAATAAAGTTGATATTGTGGCATCATCGTCTATTGGATCGTAAAAATGAGACATTTCCAAACCTCTCAAATATTCTTGGTTCGCATCACTTATCACACATTTGAAAGATTTGCAACATAGTTTCAAAGAATATGTTCCCGTTTCTGATACAAGTAAAAACTGGATTCAAGATCCATTTTCAGTTCATGTGAATGAAGCAGGAGAGGGGTTTATGGCAGCAGAGGAAGACAAGCTCATTAAAATATCTACGGATGGTGCTCTAATATTACAGTTCAAGGAATGGCCCATTGGACATTTTTGGGTTCACTTACAAACAGATTTTCTGGAACCATCGAAGAGGGCTTTGAAAGTATTGATGCCTTTCATAATGACATACTTGTGTGAAAAATCATTCTCGGTTATCTGAAACATAAGTTTAGAGACCAATTAAGTAATGTAGAATCTGAACAGAATACAAGTTGCTGCTTCAGCCACGATTTAACAAGGCTTGGAAGTGAAATGTAGTGTCAGCCTTCTCATTCAAGAAAGTCAGCAGAATTTACAACTAATCTTGAACCTGGAGTAGGACCATCTTCTAAGCCTCACGGGGTTTCAATAAACATAAAGGATCACGGATTGTCGAGTACCGCTAACACTGATTCAGAAGGATGTACCTTCAATCATATCATTTAATTGAAAGTGGACATCTCCTCACCTTCACACTGAACATTAGTGGACATCTCCTCTCCCTCTCACTATGAACATTAGTGTACATCTCCTTCGATCTCCCCCCAACTGTGAACATTAGTGGACATCTCCACCCCCACTGTGAACATTAGTGGACATTCTCTTCTCCCCCCCCCCCCTCCCCATTGTGAACATTAATGAACATCTCTTCTCCCTCCAACTGTGAACATTAGTGGACATCTCTTCTACCTCCAACTGTGAACATTAGTGGAAATCTATTCTCCCTCCAACTGTGGACATCTCCTCTCCCTCCAACTGTGAACATTAGGGGGCATCTCCTCTCCCCCCACTGTAAACATTAGTGGACATCTCTTCTCCCTCCAACTGTGAACATTAGTGGACATCTCTTCTCCCTCCAACTGTGAACATTAGTGGACATCTCTTCTCCCTCTAACTGTGAACATTAGTGGACATCTCCTCTTCCTCCAACTGTGAACATTAGGGGGCATCTCCTCTCCCCCCACTGTGAACATTAGTGGACATCTCTTCTCCCTCCAACTGTGAACATTAGTGGACATCTCTTCTCCCTCCAACTGTGAACATTACTGGACATCTCTTCTCCCTCCAACTGTGAACATTAGTGGACATCTCTTCTCCTTCCAACTGTGAACATTAGGGGGCATCTCCTCTCCCCCCACTGTGAACATTAGTGGACATCTCCTCTCCCCCAACTGTGAACATTAGTGGACATCTCCTCTCCCCCAACTGTGAACATTAGTGGACATCTCTTCTCCTTCCCACTGTGAACATTAGGGGGCATCTCCTCTCCCCCCCCCACTGTGAACATTAGTGGACATCTCCTCTCCCCCAACTGTGAACATTAGTGGACATCTCCTCTCCCTCCCTCTGTGAACATTAGTGGACATCTCCTCTCACTATGAACATTAGTGGACATCTCCTTCCCCCCCCTCCCCCCCCCCCAACTGTGAACATTAGTGGACATCTCCACACCCACTGTGAACATTAGTGGACATCTCTCCCTCCCACTGTGAACATTAGTGGACCATTCCCCCCCCCCCCCCCCCACTGTGAACATTAGTGAACATCTCTTCTCCCTCCAACTGTGAACATTAGTGGACATCTCTTCTCCCTCCAAATGTGAACATTAGTGGACATATCTTCTCCCTCCAACTGTGAACATTAGTGGACATCTCTTCTCCTTCCAACTGTGAACATTAGGGGGCATCTCCTCTCCCCCCACTGTGAACATTAGTGGACATCTCCTCTCCCCCAACTGTGAACATTAGTGGACATCTCCTCTCCCCCAACTGTGAACATTAGTGGACATATCTTCTCCTTCCCACTGTGAACATTAGGGGGCATCTCCTCTCCCCCCACTGTGAACATTAGTGGACATCTCCTCTCCCCCAACTGTGAACATTAGTGGACATCTCCTCTCCCTCCCTCTGTGAACATTAGTGGACATCTCCTCTCACTATGAACATTAGTGGACATCTCCTTCCCCCCTCCTCCTCCCCCCCCCCCCCAACTGTGAACATTAGTGGACATCTCCACACCCACTGTGAACATTAGTGGACATCTCTCCCTCCCACTGTGAACATTAGTGAACATCTCTTCTCCCTCCAACTGTGAAAATTAGTGGACATCTCTTCTCCCTCCAAATGTGAACATTAGTGGACATATCTTCTCCCTCCAACTGTGAACATTAGTGGACATCTCTTCTCCCTCCAACTGTGAAAATTAGTGGACATATCTTCTCCCTCCAACTGTGAACATTAGTGGACATCTCTTCTCCTTCCAACTGTGAACATTAGGGGGCATCTCCTCTCCCCCCACTGTGAACAGTAGTGGACATCTCCTCTCCCCCAACTGTGAACATTAGTGGACATCTCCTCTCCCCCAACTGTGAACATTAGTGGACATCTCTTCTCCTTCCCACTGTGAACATTAGGGGGCATCTCCTCTCCCCCCACTGTGAACATTAGTGGACATCTCCTCTCCCCCAACTGTGAACATTAGTGGACATCTCCTCTCCCTCCCTCTGTGAACATTAGTGGACATCTCCTCTCACTATGAACATTAGTGGACATCTCCTTCCCCCCTCCTCCTCCCCCCCCCCCCAACTGTGAACATTAGTGGACATCTCCACACCCACTGTGAACATTAGTGGACATCTCTCCCTCCCACTGTGAACATTAGTGTAACTCACTAACTGATGATACTTTCCTGGATTGTGTAACTCACTAACAGATGATACATTCTTGGATTGTGTAACTCACTACTAACAGATGATACTTTCAGTATACTAAAGAAACTGTACACTGGAAGAGTGAGACCAGTTCTCGAGTATGGCATTGCGGCATGGACAACAGCAGCAAAGGCGAACTTCGATAAAGTTAACAAACTTCAAAACCAAGCCATGAGAGTTATAACAGGAGGCATGAAGTCAACGCCAATTGTAGAACTTGAAAAGATTACAAAGCTGCAACCCATGACCGATAGAAGAGACTGCAGAGCCTAGCTGCAGTCAGAGAAACTCTGAAGGCTGACTGACCACCCAATGCACCAGAGACTAAACAATTTGGGAAATGGGAAACTAAAGCGGAGAAACTTTGCAGAAATAGCCAACGCAAAGATGCACGAAGATCCCATAAACGCACTAACAACACCAAAGCCCTTCACTACTGTACGAAAACCTACCTGGAGGCAGGATATATTTCCAGAGGTGGTAGAAAATATACCAGGTATTGGAAACAAAAACTGCCAGACTGAAAAAGAAAGGAGAGATACTACCCTAAGCTTTATATCGAAAAACTACTCAAGCATGGACTGTACCCGTGCATACACCGACGGTTCTGTAACAAACACAACACAGAACGGAGGGGCAGGAGCATTCCTGAACCTACCAAATGGCAGAAAAATAACACTGTCATTCGCTTCTGGTAAGTACACAAGCAATTTCAGACCGGAGGCAGAGGCACTGAGGGCGGCAGTGGAAGAAATGGTGACACATAAAGAAAATGAAAACCATATAGTCCTGCTTACAGATGCTCTGGCCGTAGTCACAGCGCTAAAAAGACAGACAGACTGGCAAAAGAAGGTGCAAGACTACCACAAACAGATACTAGTATGACGTACGAAGAGTCAAAACAGCTTATCAAAGCCAGATACATGACCAAATGGGAAACTGAACATACCGGCTACACCAAAAACGATGCCTATTACCAGTTGAACAGAAGAGAGCAGGTCGTTGTCTTCAGACTTCGCACTGGCCACAATAGACTGAGGTACCACCTATTCAAAAAATTGAAGATAGGTGGTAACCGACGAATGCCCGTGTGGTACCGAGAAAATGACCGCTGAGCATCTGTTGCAGAACTGCCCGACATACGAGGATAAGAGAGCAGATGTGGCCATCACCAGTGGAACCACAAGACAAGCTCTATGGCAGTGTCGACAGCCTCAGGATGACCGCCGCTTTTTTCGAAAAAATAATGGCTACTGTCTGACTGCGTACGATGAAGAAGAAGAAGAAGATGATACTTTCCTAGATTGTGTAACTCACTACTAACAGATGATACTTTCCTAGATTGTGTAACTCACTACTAACAGATGATACTTTCCTGGATTGTGTAACTCACTACTAACAGATGATACTTTCCTGGATTGTGTAACTCACTACTAACAGATGATACTTTCCTAGATTGTGTAACTCACTACTAACAGATGATACTTTCCTGGATTGTGTAACTCACTACTAACAGATGATACTTTCCTAGATTGTGTAACTCACTACTAACAGATGATACTTTCCTAGATTGTGTAACTCACTACTAACAGATGATACTTTCCTGGATTGTGTAACTCACTACTAACAGATGATACTTTCCTGGATTGTGTAACTCACTACTAACAGATGATACTTTCCTAGATTGTGTAACTCACTACTAACAGATGATACTTTCCTAGATTGTGTAACTCACTACTAACAGATGATACTTTCCTAGATTGTGTAACTCACTACTAACAGATGATACTTTCCTGGATTGTGTAACTCACTACTAACAGATGATACTTTCCTAGATTGTGTAACTCACTACTAACAGATGATACTTTCCTGGATTGTGTAACTCACTACTAACAGATGATACTTTCCTAGATTGTGTAAACATGGATATATCATGAGAATAGATGAGTAGTGTGAGTGATAGAGGCTGAGGATACATTCAGATTGGATGGAAGAGAAAAATGTATGTTTATTTGATGATGTTGTCTTGTTAATGAGCTGGTCTATTGGTCTATTGGTCTACTGACTTTCTGAACTGCTTGTTCAGCCTTGTTTTCTGTTATCTAAATGTTTTTACCCATCAAATAGTCTTTTCTTTCTCTTTCACTCTCTCTCTCTCTTCTCTCTCTTTCTCTCTCTCCTCTCTCTTTCTCTCTCCCCTCTCTCTTCCCCCCTCTCTGTCCTCTGTCCCCCTCTCTCTGTCTCCTCTGTCCCCCTCTCTTCCCCCCTCTGCCATCCTCTCTCTCCTCTCCCCCTCTCACCCATCTCACCCATCTCCCCCTCTCTCTTCCCCCCTCTCTGTCCTCTCTCCCCCTCTCTCTGTCTCCTCTGTCCCCCTCTCTCCCCCCTCTGCCATCCTCTCTCTCTCTCTCTCTCTCTCTCCTGTTATCTAAATGTTTATACCCATCAAATTGTTGTCATGAAATATTGTTTTATTTAATTGTCAGCTCGGCTTGAAGCATTGGGGTTCATCTAAATGGTTCCCCATTACCCCCGACGTCCTCTCCCCTGATTTGTGTCACATATTCTCAGCTTCTTCTGTCTTCCACTCTTCTCTCCTTGAGAAAATATGTTTTATTTGTCTAACTTATTCATTGTGGTCCTGTTTCTCCAGGTCGCATGATAATAATTGGCGTAACCCTCGGACCTTTCAACCACTATTGGTATAGTTTTCTTGGTAACACATTTGTGGGATGCTCCAGGAGAATTGTGCTCACAAAGATTGCCGTCGATCAAGTGGTAGCTGGTACATTCTTCAGCTCCTATTTTCTTTATGGTAAGGTTTCATGCCTTTACTTTTTCTGATTGATTTCTGAATTCTTGCAGATTTGTAAGAACTGTTCGGATCTACCATATTTACGGACAAGTGGAATTGTGTTTCTTTTGTGTCAATTAAGTGTTATTGTTTAGTGTTCTATGTCAATTTAGTGTTATTTTTTAGTGTTCTATGTCAATTTAGTGTTATTGTTTAGTGTTCTATGTCAATTTAGTGTTATTGTTTAGTGTTCTATGTCAATTTAGTGTTATTGTTTAGTGTTCTATGTCAATTTAGTGTTATTGTTTAGTGTTCTATGTCAATTTAGTGTTATTGTTTAGTGTTCTATGTCAATTTAGTGTTATTGTTTAGTGTTCTATGTCAATTTAGTGTTATTGTTTAGTGTTCTATGTCAATTTAGTGTTATTGTTTAGTGTTCTATATCAATTTAGTGTTCTTGTTTGGTGTTCTAATGTTGCATCTACTTGTCAAAAGTTAATATTCTGCTCATTTCAAGTGACTAGAAACAATGAAGGTTCAAATTCAGCTTTCTCATAAGAGCAGTAACATGATTGTGCCTTTCCTTATGTCAAACTCCATATTTTTACTTGTCACCTTCAATCAATCAATCAATAGTACGCTTAGGCGACCAGGGCCCATCGCGTCGAATGACAATGTCCATTAATGATGGCCGTGTCCCAGACGGCCTGCAGTTCTGTTGGGGAGGTGGCAATCTGTGTTAGCGCATGTTGCGATGGCGGCCCAGAGGACGTATTCCAGGAGGAGCACGGCTTCTTCCCGTAACTTGCCCTCACAACCTGTCGAAGCATCTCGCTTGCTGGGACTTGCCCCCACAACCTGTTGAAGCATCTCACTTGCTCCCACAACCTGTCGAAGCATCTCACTTGCTGGGACTTGCTCCCACAACCTGTCGAAGCATCTCACTTGCTGGGACTTGCTCCCACAACCTGTCGAAGCATCTCACTTGCTGGGACTTGCTCCCACAACCTGTCGAAGCATCTCACTTGCTCCCACAACCTGTCAAAGCATCTCACTTGCTCCCACAACCTGTCGAAGCATCTCACTTGCCCCCACAACCTGTTGAAGCATCTCACTTGCTGAGACTTGCTCCCACAACCTGTCGAAGCATCTCACTTGCTGGGACTTGCTCCCACAACCTGTCGAAGCATCTCACTTGCTCCCACAACCTGTCGAAGCATCTCACTTGCCCCCACAACCTGTTGAAGCATCTCACTTGCTGAGACTTGCTCCCACAACCTGTCGAAGCATCTCACTTGCTGGAACTTACTCCCACAACCTGTCGAAGCATCTCGCTTGCTGAAACTTGCCCCCACAACCTGTCGAAGCATCTCACTTCCTGGGACTTTCAAGGAAAGGCGAGCAACATGACCGAAGAGGGAGAGATGACAGCGATCAATGGTTGAGACAATGCCTGCAAGTTGAGTACGTCGAACTACTTCACTGTTGGAAATCATGTCATGCCAGGCGATCCTGAGGATGCTCCTAAGTTTGCGCAGATGGAAGGTCTCAAGACGCTGCTGGTCCTGCTGTAGTAGTGTCCAGGACTCAGAGCCGTACAGGAGAATGGGAACAATGCAGGAGGAGTAAATGCAAAGCCTAGTCTCCAGTTAGAGCCTTCGCTGGGACCAGACTCTGCGAAGTGAGTGCATGGATGAAGTCGCTAAACCCCTCCTACGGGTGATGTCGTGGCTGCTGCGTGTGTCAGAGGACTGCCTGCTGCCGCTGAATACGAAGTCTTAGGTTGGTGCAACAGGGTTGTCGTTCATGGTGATGTGCAAGCCTAGGTGGGTAGCTCATCGATCCAGGGCCTCTAGGGGCCTACCAGGGCCTGAAAATTATAGCCTGGTATGACGACATCATCAGCGTAGACGAGATAGGTTACCCGGAAGTTTCTCTTATGTCAAACTCCAGATTGGGACTTGTCACCTTGCTTATGTCAAACTCCAGATTGGGACTCGTCACCTTGCTTATGTCAAACTCCAGTGGTATTGAGTTAAACTGCTATCTCACCACACATACTTTGTTTGCCCATGACACTTACCTGAACAATTGTTACCTGACTTACCTGTGAGACAAATTGCTGCTGACCTTCATTTCACATGTTTCAGGTGCCAGTGTTTTAGAAGGTCAAGGTTTTGATGGAGCAAAGAAAGAATTGATGGACAAGTTCCTGGACATCTACATGGTCTGGCTTGTGTACAACTATCCTATGTGTTTTCTGTTGAGATGGAAACCTGCCACACCAGATCAAGACAAAATAATCTTACAAAAACCAGAAATACATTACAGAGCAGCTTCATTCATTTACACATAATGATAGACACATTAGAGTCAACCCAGTCAGTCAACCCAGCCAGTCAACCCAATCATCATTATAAACACATTAGAGTCAACCCAGTCAGTCAACCCAGTCAGTCAACCCAGCCAGTCAACTCAGCCATCATTATAAACACAAAAGAGTCAACCCAGTCAGTCAACCCAGCCACCATTATAGACACACTACAGTCAGCCCAACCAGTCAACACAGCCAATCAACCCAACCAGTCAACCCAGCCACCATTATAGACACACTACAATCAACCCAACCAGTCAACCCAGCCACCATTATAGACACACTACAATCAACCCAACCAGTCAACCCAGCCACCATTATAGACACACTACAGTCAACACAGCCAGTCAACCCAACCAGTCAACCCAGCCACCATTATAGACACACTACAATCAACCCAACCAGTCAACCCAGCCACCATTATAGACACACTACAATCAACCCTACAATCAACCCAACTAGTCAACCCAGCCACCATTATAGACACACTACAGTCAACTCAACCAGTCAACCCAACCAGTCAACCCAGCTACCATTATAGACACACTACGGTCAACCCAACCAGTCAACCCAACCAGTCAACCCAGTCAGTCAACCCAGCCACCATTATAGACACACTATAGTCAACCCATCATTTGTGGTGTAGACTCATTGGTGTAGACTTATTGGTGCAGACTTATTAGTGTAGACTTATTGATGGTGTAGACACATTGGTGTAGACTTATTGGTGCAGACTCATTGGTGTAGACTCATTGGTGCAGACTTATTAGTGTAGACTTATTGATGGTGTAGACTTATTGGTGTAGACTCATTGATGTAGACTTATTGGTGCAGACCCATTGGTGTAGACTCATTGGTGCAGCCTAAGTGGTGTAGACTTATTGGTGGTGTAAACATATTGGTGCAGACTCATTGGTGTAGACTTAATGGTGGTGTAGACTTATTGGTGTAGACTTATTGGTGTAGACTTATTGGTGCAGACCCATTGGTGTAGACTCTGGTGCAGCCTAAGTGGTGTAGACTTATTGGTGGTGTAGACTTATTGGTGGTGTAGACTTATTGGTGTAGACTTATTGGTGCAGACCCATTGGTGTAGACTCATTGGTGCAGTCTAAGTGGTGTAGACTTATTGGTGGTGTAGACATATTGGTGCAGACTCATTATGTGTAGACTCATTGGTGTAGACTCAGTCATTTGATGGATATATTCTTGTAAACCTATAAGGAAAACAGTTTGTATGTATATGTATGTATATGTATATGTGTGTGTGTGTGTGTGCGTGCGTGCGTCCGTGCGTGCGTGGGTGGGTGGGTGGAGAGATACATGAATACTTGTAATTCTTACTACAATATGGAGAAAGAGTCTGTTAGTTCGGGGGACATTAAATGGACTAGTCTTACTACAATATGGAGAAAGAGTCTGTTAGTTTGGGGGGCATTAATTGGACTAGTCTTACTACAATATGGAGAAAGAGTCTGTTAGTTTGGGGGACATTAAATGGGCTAGTCTTACTACAATATGGAGAAAGAGTCTGTTAGTTCGGGGGACATTAAATGGACTAGTCTTACTACAATATGGAGAAAGAGTCTGTTAGTTTGGGGGGCATTAAATGGACTAGTCTTACTACAATATGGAGAAAGAGTCTGTTAGTTTGGGGGACATTAAATGGGCTAGTCTTACTACAATATGGAGAAAGAGTCTGTTAGTTTGGGGGGCATTAAATGGACTAGTCGTCTTACTACAATATGGAGAAAGAGTCTGTTAGTTTGGGGGACATTAAATGGGCTAGTCGTCTTACTACAATATGGAGAAAGAGTCTGTTAGTTTGGGGGACATTAAATGGACTAGTCTTACTACAATATGGAGAAAGAGTCTGTTAGTTCGGGGGACATTAAATGGACTAGTCTTACTACAATATGGAGAAAGAGTCTGTTAGTTCGGGGGACATTAAATGGACTAGTCTTACTACAATATGGAGAAAGAGTCTGTTAGTTCGGGGGACATTAAATGGACTAGTCTTACTACAATATGGAGAAAGAGTCTGTTAGTTTGGGGGGCATTAAATGGACTAGTCTTACTACAATATGGAGAAAGAGTCTGTTAGTTTGGGGGACATTAAATGGGCTAGTCTTACTACAATATGGAGAAAGAGTCTGTTAGTTTGTGGGGCATTAAATGGACTAGTCGTCTTACTACAATATGGAGAAAGAGTCTGTTAGTGTGGGGGACATTAAATGGGCTAGTCGTCTTACTACAATATGGAGAAAGAGTCTGTTAGTTTGGGGGACATTAAATGGACTAGTCTTACTACAATATGGAGAAAGAGTCTGTTAGTTCGGGGGACATTAAATGGACTAGTCGTCTTACTACAATATGGAGAAAGAGTTTGTTAGTTCGGGGGACGGGCTACAGTTGCCAGTGTAAAAAGCAACCAATTGATTGAACATCAGCTGTTTTGTTTCTCAGATAGACTGGTTGTTCTGGCCGGGGGCACAGTTCATTAACTTCAGGTTTATCCCCAACAAATTTTGTGTGCTGTTTGTCAGCCTCTCAACACTAATATGGAACACCATCTTGTCATATATGAAATATAAACATGTAAGTAACTAGAAGTATGTAACACCATCTTGTCATATATGAAATAGAAACATGTAAGTAATTGCGAGTATGGAACACCATCTTGTCATATATTAAATAGAAACATGTAAGTATCTAGAAGTATGGAACTCTATCTTGTCATATATGAAATATAAACATGTCAGTAATTAGCAGTATGGAACACCATCTTGTCATATATTAAATAAAAACATGTAAGTAACTAGAAGTATGAACACCATCTCGTCATATATTAAATAAAGGTTAAAGGCGAGGGCTCGATTTCATTGCTGTGGGTCTCCTCATATGGATCGGTCTCTCTCCGCAGAACGATATGCAGCCTGCCGTGAGCATCGCACAAAGCACGCACTCTGTAGCTCCAGCGATGAACCCAGGGTTCTCAGGGGACAAAAAATAACATAATGAACAGACCACAGCAGTCGATGTCGAACTCCAACAGTCTGAATGCAAGCCAAACAGTTTTTCCATGGAGACCCATGTCATATATGAAATATAAACATGTCAGTGGCTGGAAGTATGAAACTCCATCTTTTCATGTGTTAAATATAAACATGTCAGTAGCTGGAAATATTACAGCAATTTCAGATTTCAGAAATAACCAGAGATTTCCTGCAGTTTTTGCTTACATGTCATCACCCTTCCGTGTTCATCCATTTTGGAGCATGGGATCACACCATAGAAGTCAACCTCCTTAACTGGAAGCCTGTACTAAAATATATGCTCTTACATAGGTGACTGATTTTGTGTGTCTTTGTTTGACATGATGAGTTTCCCAGTGTCATATATAATTGACCATATTCACCTTAACTACATTGGAACTATCTCAATCCACAGAATGGGTCACGGGGTCGGTCTGTTCCTAATGTGGGTGGTGAGGTGGGTCTGTTCCTGATCTGGGTGGTGAGGTGGGTCTGTTGCTAATGTGGGTGGTGAGGTGGGTCTGTTGCTAATGTGGGTGGTGAGGTGGGTCTGTTCCTGATCTGGGTGGTGAGATGGGTCTGTTCCTGATGAGGGTGGTGAGGTGGGTCTGTTCCTGATGAGGGTGGTGAGGTGGGTCTGTTCCTGATGTGGGTGGTGAGGTGGGTCTGTTCCTAATGTGGGTGGTGAGGTGGGTCTGTTCCTAATGTGGGTGGTGAGGTGGGTCTGTTCTTGATGTGGGTGGTGAGGTGGGTCTGTTCTTGATGTAGGTGGTGAGGTGGGTCTGTTCCTAATGTGGGTGGTAAGGTGGGTCTGTTCCTAATGTGGGTGGTGAGGTGGGTCTGTTCCTAATGTGGGTGATGAGGTGGGTCTGTTCTTGATGTGGGTGGTGAGGTGGGTCTGTTCCTAATGTGGGTGGTGAGGTGGGTCTGTTCCTAATGTGGGTGGTGAGGTGGGTCTGTTCCTAATGGGGGTGGTGAGGTGGGTCTGTTCTTGATGTGGGTGGTGAGGTGGGTCTGTTCTTGATGTAAGTGGTGAGGTGGGTCTGTTCCTAATGTGGGTGGTGAGGTGGGTCTGTTCCTAATGTGGGTGGTGAGGTGGGTCTGTTCCTAATGTGGGTGGTGAGGTGGGTCTGTTGCTAATGTGGGTGGTGAGGTGGGTCTGATCCTAACATCATCTCAGCCGTATCAGATAAAGTGCAACATAAACTGTCAGAACAATAGCATGTCGATTTGTGGCACAGACTTCCTGCAAGAAATTCAACTGCAGGAGTGCTCAATCTAGTTGCTTGGTCACCTTGAAGCCCAACTGCTGCCATGCTCCGATTGGTTGATGACCTAGGAGAAAGCATGTGTTCCGTCATGTATATGTTCTTACACTACTGATCTCTGTAGCACTGTGTTCCACATGATGAGATTGCATGCAGCATGCACAACCTTCTTTAGATGTCTGTAGTAGATCCCACAGTTTGCCTAAGGGTTATTTTAACTTAGAACATTATCACACTCATCCACATCATTCATGACCACACACAGCAAATAATATATCACACAGCAGATGGCATATTTATTATATAATACTCATACCAGAAAAATGAGTAGTGAAATTACAAACACAATACAATACATATGATCTTAACTAAATATTCCTATAGTATATATATATATGTTAACAATGTGTCCTGCTTACAACATACATTCAGATTATCTATTAATACAAAACTCACACACCTATTTGAGAGATCCTGTTGTATCACTAACATTCATACAACAGTTTATCAATCGCTCCTCTAAGTCGGTGAGCTAAACCAGACTCCTATCTACATTTACTCTCATTCGCTCTTCTCCCCACTCCATCCAGCCTGCCGAGCTAAAACTTTGACTCTGTGTTATATACACTAAAGCATTATCAAAGCTGACGAATGGATCTCAGGGGGGTGGCTCTATTCAGTCTTATTGGAACGAAATACTTTGCACACCTGTCACTCATCTATAGCAGCAAGCCCCGCTTGTCACTCATTCTCCCACTACCCAAATCGGAACGCCAGTGGTCAGCTCCTACCTGTCCCCATTCTTTGCCCCAACTCTGTTTTTCCTTGTTGAAACGGTGAGTGACCTTGATGCGCATTCAGGTAGCTTTAAGCTTTAACATGTTCAGGTACTTTTGTTATTAGCAACCACATCACCCCTGTGCTAAACTCTCTTGCTCCGGCGGGAACTGTTACATGTCTATTATAACAAGCAAAGGTTGGAGCAGCGTGTAAATACTGTTCTGTAGAATTGAAGAAAACAGCCATAGTATAGATTGCTCAGTTTGATTGTAGTTAGTCTTGTGTCTCTGTGCCTAATTGATTGTTTGCTGGTAGTTAGTCTTGTGTCTTTGTGACTAATTGATTGTTTGCTGGTAGTTAGTCTTGTGTCTCTGTGACTAATTGATTGTTTGCTGGTAGTTAGTCTTGTGTCTCTGTGACTAATTGATTGTTTGCTGGTGTAACAGTTCCAGCCGGAGCATGAGCGTTTAGGGCAGGGGTGATGTGGTTGGCAACTCTGAAAACAAAGGTACCTGAATGCGTGCCAAGGTCACTCTCCGTCTGGACAAAGGAAATCGGAGTTGGGGGAAAGAATGTGTGCAGGTAGACTAGGAACTGACCACTGGCGTTACGATTTGGGTAGTGGGGGATGAGTGACAGACGGGAGAGCAGTGGAGCTTGCTGCGATATTGGAGTGACAGGTGTTCAGAGTAATTCATTCCAATAATGACTGAATAGAGCCATACCCAAGAGATCCATTGGATAGCGCTGATTCTGCTTGAGACTATAAAATACTAGACAAAGTTTAGCTCAAGCAGACTGGCCAGGGAATGAGAGCGAGAGAGAGAATGTAGATAGGAGTCTGTTTAGCTCACCAACTTGATAGAGGAGTGATTGATAGGCTGTTGTACGAATGTTAGAGATAGAACAGGATCGCTCAAACAGCATACACCATTGAATCTGGGCCAGTTGCTCAAATAGGTGTGTGTTGGGCATCTTGTATATAGAGGTAATTTGAATGTGTGTTGTTCGCAGGACACCTTGTGAATAAGGTATGTCCTGACGAGTTAAGCGAGTGTGTAGATCGACTAGGTGAGATCTAGATGTGTGTGTAGACAGAGGGAACGAGGTATGTTCTAGAGTTGTGCGAGTGTACAGCTTTGTCTAGGAAATATCTAGATGTGTATGTGGTGTGTGTAGACACCGAAGGAACGAGGTATCTTCTAGAGTTGTGTGAGTGTACAGCTGTGTCTAGGAGAGGTCTAGATGTGTGTGTGGTGTGTGTAGACACCGAGGGAAGGATGTATGTTTCAGAGCGTGTGTATACGCAGATCGACTGAGTTGATAGATAATATGTGAGTATACGTAGAATATATTGAATGCATTTTGACCAGATCACCCGCCTGAGGGGATCTGCTACACTGGTAGTTATTCTTGTGTCTCTGTGACTAATTGATTGTTTGCTGGTAGTTAGTCTTGTATCTCTGTGACTAATTGATTGTTTGCTGGTAGTTAGTCTTGTATCTCTGTGACTAATTGATTGTTTACTGGTAGTTATTCTTGTGTCTCTGTGACTAATTGATTGTTTGCTGGTAGCCTTGTGTCTCTGTGACTAATTGATTGTTTGCTGGTAGTCTTGTGTCTCTGTGACTAATTGATTGTTTACTGGTAGTTTGTCTTGTCTCTGTGACTAATTGATTGTTTGCTGGTAGTCTTGTGTCTCTGTGACTAATTGATTGTTTACTGATAGTTTGTCTTGTCTCTGTGACTAATTGATTGTTTGCTGGTAGTCTTGTGTCTCTGTGACTAATTGATTGTTTACTGGTAGTTTGTCTTGTCTCTGTGACTAATTGATTGTTTGCTGGTAGTCTTGTGTCTCTGTGACTAATTGATTGTTTACTGGTAGTTTGTCTTGTGTCTCTGTGACTAATCTAGAATGTATTGTACATTCAGGCATTGACCATGTAGTGATTTGTTGTTGTACATTCAGGCATTGATCATGTAGTGATTTGTTGTTGTACATTCAGGCATTGACCATGTAGTAATTTGTTGTTGTACATTCAGGCATTGACCATGTAGTGATTTGTTGTTGTACATTCAGGCATTGACCATGTAGTGATTTCCTGTTGTACATGTCTGTCATTCTTCTATGTTAAAGTTGTTAATAGGTTCCAATTCAAGTTTATGTTCGCTGACTGTCGTTGTTCGTAGCCTGATAAATGTACTCAATTGTGATGATGATGCAAAGAGACCCAGACCAGTATAGCACAGTGGTTGCTGTATTCTCTAGTCTAGACCAGTATAGCACAGTGGTTGCTGTATTCTCTAGACCAGTATAGCACAGTGGTTGCTGTACCTTGAAGTCTAGGAAATGTTCAGTAAATGATGCACACAGAGACACATATCAGTGATGCTGCAATAAAACTGAAAGTTTAATATAAATAAGTGATAGTAATAAATATGTTACAGTACTAAATGAGTTACAGTAATAAATGAGTTACAGTAATATATAAGTTACAGTAATATATATATAATATAATAAATGAGTTACAGTAATAAATTAGTTAGTTATAAATGAATTACAGTAATAAATATGTTACAATAATAAATGTGCAGGGCTTGACAAAAGTACTCGTCTGTGACGAGTAGCAATTGTTGCACGACGAGTTAAAAAAAATCAGTTTGTAATAGTTAATAACGTTTTAATCGTTCTTACATAACAACTCTTGCAATATTATTATTGATATTACAGTTAAAATCGATTGCACATAAGCTATGGAATATGAATACGTAGCAACTCTCGCAAGGGGAATGCCGGTATTACTCTTTGACTGAAGAGTGGATAAGCTATTGACATGGTTAAATAGCGATTGTATCGCAATGTGATATCAATATCAGAATCTATTCAGGTTTGCTACTGGAAGTTGATTGTGTCGTTATCTTACCACGCAACGAAAACAAAGAATTTCAGACGTCAAGATTGGAGAGAAATGGAAACTGTACAACACAAGGTGCCTCGCAATTATCTAACCCATATGGTCTTAAGGTGGAAGCCGTAGTTTCAATGGCTGGAGTTGAATGTTGAGAATGGTGTCTGCAAGATGTTCAGAATGTCCGCAGTTCAAATGATTGTTCGATTCATCTTCATGTGTGGCTAATGGGTCCAAAGAACCATTTCGTCACGAAACTTCAATTTTCTCCAGATATTTGTTCCACACATGAGATGCATGGAAGGAATCTAGAACCTATCAGTTCCACACAGAAGGTGTATGGAAGAAATCTAGGACCCATCAGTTCCACACAGAAAGTGCATGGAAGGAATCTAGAACCTATCAGTTCCACACAGAAGGTGCATGGAAGGAATCTATGACCTATCAGTTCCACACACGAGATGCATGGAAGGAATCTATGACCTATGGAGAATGCATATCTAAACTGTACTTCAGTGACTGGGATGTATAATGAAATCCAGCTTAGTGAAACTGTAACTGGACAAAACACGTTTCAATATGATAGAAAGGAAATTATTGAGAAGGGAATGGCCGACATAAGGGGTAGTATTTGAACATCATCACAGAGGACGTAAGATCTAGGTCAATATTTGATACGTTCACAGGGTCAGAAACTGCCTTGGATTATTTTAGTAGAAAGGAAGAAACAGTATCTTGTATCTCATTACGAAGACCTTTTGCAACACCAGAGCAAATATGATATAGTCAAGAAAGCTCTGAATGAATGGTATGAATTTAAAATATGTGCAAAAGGTCTGTCATCAATGGATTTGCTGGGAAAGGCAATAACCCATGGTGATAGCTTTCCTGTTCTAGATTTGCTGGGAAAGGCAATAACCCATGGTGATAGCTTTCCTGTTCTAGATTTGCTGGGAAAGGCAATAACCCATGGTGATAGCTTTCCTGTTCTAGATTTGCTGGGAAAGGCAATAACCCATGGTGATAGCTTTCCTGTTCTAGATTTGCTGGGAAAGGCAATAACCCATGGTGATAGCTTTCCTGTTCTAGATTTGCTGAAAAAGGCAATAACCCATGGTGATAGCTTTCATGTTCTTAAAGTTGCCTCTCGTCTTCCAGTTTCTATAGCTAGCTGTTAAAGGAGTCTCAGCCAGATGCATGGGGAGGAAGACTGTCCAGTCATGCAAAATATACTGGCCAAGACCTTCACCTCGGCTTCCTAGTAGCCCTCCCTGGAAATGGGCTGTTTACCATGGCTGCCTGGCTAATGAGGTGAGGGATTGTTGTGATCCCTGTAGTAGTGAGTGACACACAGATGAAGCCAAGCATAACAGAACCAAGTGGAGGACCCTGGTCCACCATAAGCAGTACACTCGGGATGTGAGGAAAGCTACTGCAACCCGCCACTTAACGTTCTTTTTAGGGCACACAAAAGAGTAACCTACTCATTGTGAGCATTCACAAACAACAACAACAACAACAGCAGCCAGAAGCATCTGATCTCAAATAAATTCAGAACATCTTTAGAGACTGAAACTTGAGATGATCTGATGATGATGAATCTAAATGGACTTCCAATACCACAATTTAAACCTACTAAAGCCATTTATAAACAGTACTTCACTGCTAAAACTACCAGGCGTGTTGAAGAACATAAACGCCATGAATCTGACCAGCAGTGTATTGTCTCTTAAGAAGATATAGGCTAATACAATATACATTGTTACGTAACAGTGAATGAGTTTATAGTTTCAATTGTTAACATACATTCCATGACCATAATCCAACCATGCTGACATGACCATAGTCCAACCATGCTGACATGACCATAGTCCAACCATGCTGACATGACCATAGTCCAACCATGCTGACATCACCATAGTCCAACCATGCTGACACGACCATAGTCCAACCATGCTGACATGACCATAGTCCAACCATGCTGACATGACCATAGTCCAACCATGCTGACACGACCATAGTCCAACCATGCTGACACGACCATAGTCCAACCATGCTGACATGACCATAGTCCAACCATGCTGACATGACCATAGTCCAACCATGCTGACACGACCATAGTCCAACCATGCTGACATGACCATAGTCCAACCATGCTGACATGACCATAGTCCAACCATGCTGACACGACCATAGTCCAACCATGCTGACATGACCATAGTCCAACCATGCTGACATGACCATAGTCCAACCATGCTGACATGACCATAGTCCAACCATGCTGAAATGACCATAGTCCAACCATGCTGACACGAACATAGTCCAACCATGCTGACACGACCATAGTCCAACCATGCTGACATGACCATAGTCCAACCATGCTGACATGACCATAGTCCAACCATGCTGACACGACCATAGTCCAACCATGCTGACACGACCATAGTCCAACCATGCTGACATGACCATAGTCCAACCATGCTGACACGACCATAGTCTAACCATGCTGACATGACCATAGTCCAACCATGCTGACATGACCATAGTCCAACCATGCTGACATGACCATAGTCCAACCATGCTGACACGACTATAGTCCAACCATGCTGACTGGTGACATGTTTCATTGACTGGTGAGCCACGATAAAGTGTCAAGCCCTGCAAATGTGTTACAGTAATAAATGTGTTACAGTAATAAATGAGTTACAGTAATAAATGTGTTACAGTAATAAATGTGTTACAGTAATAAATGAGTTACAGTAATCAATGTTTGACAGTAATAAAGGAGACAGTTTTACTTGAGCACAATTGAATAAATAAGTCTACTTTACAATCAAAAAGTGTCAAGTGAGACGTCAAACAGCGAACTAATAAAGATAGATCATTAGCTGGACATGATCTGCCACTGTGATAGTGGTCCAACAAGATGGGACCAGAAGACCTTCCACGGTGATGGTGGTCCAACAAAATTGGAACAGAAGACCTTCCACGGTGATGGTGGTCCAACACAATTGTAACAGAAGACCTTCCACTGTGATAGTGTTTCAACAAGATGGGACCTTCCACTGTGATGGTGGTCCACTAAAGTCTAGTCAATCTTTGTATGGATTTATTCACATCGTGGTTCAGAAGTTTTCCTCTGGACAGTGGCCAGCGGTCATCTCATTGGTTGAACATTCATCTGTTGTTAGTACGTGAAGGTCGTCATCACACAAAAACATTGGTCAAGTTCACTAGCCAAACAGTTCGTGCCCACTCAAACAGGTGAGTGAGGAAGACCAGGAAGTGTCACTGGCACGCCTGCTTCTTGTGACTCAACAAAAGCGTCTGATAAGGTTCCATGGAGCAGGCTTTGGGACTGTTTGATCAGCCGTAGGTAGGGTTTCAACAAAGCCAGCAGGAGTTAACTAACGGTACCAGAATCACAAGTCAGAGGGGTTCAAGGACAACAGTGGTGTAAGACTGAGTGACATCATTATGTCACTGTGTCTTCTTTAAGGGGGGGGGGGGGGTAGCGAGGACTGGGCTGGACGTCCCGCTTGTTAAAGGAAAGTGAAGCGTCTGTTATAGCCTCTCCTTTCCAGGTGTAGAGATCGCCGCTGGATTCACTGTTCGGCTTGCCGTTCAGGAGTTTCGATGTCAATGGCCTTTCCTACATTAATGTGTCCCCAGCAGGACCTTCATGAGGCGGTATAATTGGGCGGGCAGATTGGACTTATTAGCCTTGGTCGGCAGGCAATCTAAGAGAAGATAACCTCTGACTCTAAACCCGGGTAGACGAAGCTCGTTAGCCTTGGTCGGCAGCCAATCTAAGAGAAGATAACCTCTGACTCTAAACCCGGGTAGACGAAGCTCGTTAGCCTTGGTCGGCAGCCAATCTAAGAGAAGATAACCTCTGACTCTAAACCCGGGTAGACGAAGCTCGTTAGCCTAGGTCGGCAGCCAATCTAAGAGAAGATAACCTCTGACTCTAAACCCGGGTAGACGAAGTTCGTTAGCCTAGGCAGTTCGCCAAGGAGATGGGGAACTCATTTTAAACCCACAAGTGCCAGAGAGTGCTGGCTCGTCTTGGGACGATAAGAGTAGCATGGATGTCTCGAGTAACTAGCAGCTGCGGACGACTCCACTGTCTTGTCGAAATCTCGGGAGAGGGTAGGGCTACGTGAGTAAACCCAGAGAGAAAATCCGGAGTGGTAGCACCTAAGGCTGATGGTATCAAAATTGTGAACTCATTCCTGAAGTTGAGCTGGTGCTGAATTGGCAGCTTTGGGTCATACCAGCAAGGCCGAGGAGGAAAACTAACGTCAGGTCAGCAGGACATGCTGATCACACATGCTAGTCAGGGTCAGGCAAGACATGCTGATCACACATGCTAGTCAGGGTCAGGCAAGACATGCTGATCACACATGTTAGTCAGGGTCAGGCAAGACACGCTGATAAGACATGCTAGTCAGGGTCAGGCAAGACACGCTGATAAGACATGTTAGTCAGGGTCAGGCAAGACATGCTGATAAGACATGTTAGTCAGGGTCAGGCAAGACATGCTGATAAGACATGTTAGTCAGGGTCAGGCAAGACATGCTGCTCAAGACCCTCACCTCGGCTTCCTATTAGCCATCCCTGGAAACGGGTTGTTTTCATGGCAGCCTGGCTAACAAGGTGAGGAATCGACGTAATCTCCCTAGTAGTGAGCGACATGCAGATGAAGCCACGCATACGACAACCGCCTGGAGTACCTCGGTCCACCTTCATCAGCACGCTCGGGATGGGAGGAAAGCTACTGCAACCCGCCACTTAACGTCCTTTTCAGGGCGTACAAAAGAGAAACCTACTCATTGTGGGCATTCGCAAACAGCAACAGCCAGTGAGGCCAAGAGAGGGATCCTGCAGTTTAGGCAGCTCAGGGTCTGCATATAGAGAGCCCAGGGTCTGCATATAGAGCACCCAGTCTTGCGCCCTGGAGATGCTACTCACAGGGCGTCACGTGCATGGTCTACAGAAACTGAGACGCCTATGATGGTGGTGATGTCATCAAAGCCCATCTAGATAAGACAAACAAGTACTCAATAGAGTTCTGGAAGATGAGATTATTGCACATATCAGATCAGCCGTCTGCTGACCACGGGATGAGATTAGTCCACATATCAGATCGGCCGTCTGCTGACCACGTGATGAGATTAGTCCACATATCAGATCGGCCGTCTGCTGACCACGTGATGAGATCAGTCCACATATCAGATCGGCCGTCTGCTGACCATGGGATGTTCTTATTGCTGAATCAGTGGCCCATCTTCAGTCCAGCCAACGAAGCTGAAAAGAGAGCAGCTCTAAAACTATGCTGATGTCGAGAGAGGAGATCCCTCCATATGTAGGCCTACCTTGACGGGGTTGGAGAGCTTGCGTGTTCCAATGATCCAGGGAGCTATGCCAGCGGGAGTTTTACTCCTGTTAGGGTCACCCAAGTCCTTAGAGAGTGCCAGACTAAGAGGCCGAGGAGCAGGTGGAGCCCTTTAGGTGAGCTACAGAACCCACTGGCGAGTGGTACACGCTCTGGGCTGAACCAATCCACCCCCACTTCATGGGTTCAATGCATTCTTGCCTCGTTCTTTACCTTTTGTCTTCTATCAGTCATCCCAATGGACGTCGAAGAGATGAAGGCCAGCGGACATTGCACCTCTGCCCCTTTGTGACAACCTCCCAGGTGGCTGGGAATGCTAGGCGTACCATCACTGCAGAGGAGCCAAGAATACTAAAGGGGAGTAAGGAGATACCCAACACATATAGGCTACATTTCTGGCAGGACATGACGATCCTGGGACACAGACACACTAGACTGCCTCCCTTCAGGGATACTCGAAAAATGGGTCCATTAAATCATCATCATCATTTCACTCTTTAGAGCAAGACCACAGTCTGCCCAAGCAGAAAAAAACCGGAAAATTGCCGAACACCAACCTTGGCCCGTATCCTGGGGTATTTCTGACAAATGCAAAATCAGTTCTCCAAGCACTATCATCTGAGAAGCTGTCAGATCTAAAAGTTTTATTGTCAACATTGATCAACCGGCGCAGAATCATGGTGCAGTGGATACCGTCTCACTGTGGAATACTAGGAAATGAGAGAGCTGACACACTGGTGAGGGAAGGTGCCGCAGGCAAGCAACCAGATGTACCAGTTACATACCATCACAAGAAAAAAATTAAATCAATGAGAGATCTTCCAACACAAATACAAGATGACTATCATAATATAAGTAGGCAAGAGCAGATTGTCATACTGTGCCTCAGAACAGGACACAACCAACTCCGCAGCCACATGTACACAAAATTTATGATTGGCAGCTCAAATATGTGTACATGTGGACAGGCACCCCAGACTGCGGAGCAAATACTTCAGGACTGTCCAGAGTATGAGATACTGAGGCGGACATACTGGCCAGGAGAAACAACACTGGAAAGGAAAATAAACGGACCTATGTGTGAACTGCAGAAGACAGTGAGGTTCATACAAGAGACAACTTTGCAGATGTAGACATACTCCAAGTGAACGAAAGAAGAAGAAGAGAAAAGACGACAGCAGCTCTACAACTTTGCCGATGGAGAGAGAGAGAGAGAGAGAGAGAGAGAGAGAGTAGAAGAAACATAAGATTATCCTCGGGGGTCAAGGTCAAGCTCTAAAGCATGTTCAGCAGTTCAATTATCTTGGAGCTGTGATTGGTTGGTTGGCTGGCTGGTTGGTTGGCTGGCTGGCTGGTTGATTGGTTGGTTGGCTGGCTGGTTGGTTGGCTGGCTGGCTGGTTGGTTGGCTATTGATCCAGCGGCCTATGGGCTGCTGTCCTTCAGCCAGAGCTGTGATAGGTTGGAAGGAAGGCATTTAAGAAGAGTAGGCTGCCAGACTTTTCCGGCCATATATCGTGGTTTCTTCACCAAAAGCAAATTTGAAAGAAAACAAAGATGATTGTATACCGCCCTACCTATATGCTAGTCCTCCCTTTCGGAGATGAGTCGTGGACTGGCCACGGCCCACAAAGAGGTGGCCCAGGTGACAAGATGGAGAAAGGTCCACAACCAAACAATTCGCCAGACCCGGATGGAGCAGTCTCAGTTGTGATGATCTGCAGATTGGGAGGGGACCAGCTGGTGGAACAGGCTGGGAAGCTAAGGATACTTACCTCCTCGCTAGGAGGAAGACATTGGACAGTCTGAAAGAGGAATGGATGGACTGGAGACATGCCAACTGAAAGACCAAGGGGTGGACTGGAGCCATGCCAACAGAAAGACCAAGGGATGGACCGGCGCCATGTCAACAGAAAGACTGCAGATAGAGCAGTAGACTGTCTCTCTGACAAATCTATGCACCCAGGAGTAGAAGAGGATCGACATGAACTCAGTTTGTATAACTGTTTGTCTAAATAAACGTATTCATTTATTCGCTCGTTTTGTCTGTCTGTCTAACCAAGTAACTATTGTCTGACTATGTCTGTCTGTAAAGAATATATGTATCTATAAACTCTTGTTGCCTGCATATCTAGTTCCCTGTGTCTGTCAGCCTGCTGACCAGCGTGTGAGGTAACTCACCATGGAATGAGTTAGCAGTTCTGACTCTCCATCATTGGACCACATTGGCAGCTCGCCAGTACACGACAGTCCAAGCACCAGCAGTAGCCTAATATGTCGCTCAATCAAAATGATGTCAGAGTTGGTATTATGGCTTCATTGACGGTCGATCCAGCAACCTTTCTCCCCTACAACAAGATTAGACTACTTCCAGACGATTCCATTTATAACTATCGATCTCAGCATTATGGCTCTATAAATGGCGCTTGTGATAGACAGATAACTCGCGTGAGGTTCTACTGACTGTTGGCTTTGGGCAAAGTTCATACACTACGTCATGAACTGCGTGTGCCCTCACCCTCGTCACAAACATGACGTCATGAACTGCGTGTGCCCCCACCCTCGTCACAAACATCACGTCATGAAATGTGTGTGCACCGACCCTTGTCACAAACAGTACGTCATGAACTGCGTGTGCCCCCACCCTCGTCACAAACATCACGTCATGAAATATGTGTGCCCCCACCCTCGTCACAAACATCACGTCATGAAATGTGTGTGCCCCCACCCTTGTCACAAACAGTACGTCATGAACTGCGTGTGCCCCCACCCTCGTCACAAACATCACGTCATGAAATATGTGTGTCCCCACACTCGTCACAAACATCACGTCATGAAATGTGTGTGCCCCCACCCTTGTCACAAACAGTACGTCATGAACTGCGTGTGCCCCCACCCTCGTCACAAACATCACGTCATGAAATATGTGTGCCCCCACCCTCGTCACAAACATCACGTCATGAAATGTGTGTGCACCAACCCTCGTCACAAACATCACGGCATGAAATGATTCCACTTAAATATTGATTGACTGTCGTGTGTTGACTGATTCCACATAAATATTGATTGACTGTCGTGTGTTGACTGATCGCTTGAGAAGCTAACCTTTCCAAGGTCGGGCTAAGTGTCTTGCACAGATCGTCCTAAGTTTGTGTCGTGTTGTGATACCTTCAATCGATCTACCAGATGGTATGCGTCGTAACCAGATGTTTGTCGTTGTATATGCGTACAGTGGTTGCTGATCAATTTACATTCCCACGTCTCACGTGTATCTTGTGTCAATCATGTCTCTCTGGTCTCTCCCATCTCTTGTGTCTCTCATGTCTCTCTCATGCCTCTCATGTCTCCATCAAGCCTATCATGTCTCTCTCGCCTCTAATGTCTATGTCGCTCGTGCCTCTTATGTCTCTCTCGCTTCTCATGTATCTCTCGCCTCTTATGTCTCTCTCGCCTCTTATGTCTCTCTCACCTCTTATGTCTCTATCGCCTCTCATTCTCTCGCCTCTTATGTCTCTCTCGCCTCTTATGTTTATTTCGCCTCTCATGTCTCTCTCGCCTCTTATATCTCTCTCGCCTCTCCTGTCTCTCTCGCCTCTCATGTCTCTCTCGTCTCTTATGTCTCTCTCGCCTCTCATGTCTCTCTTGCCTCTCATGTCTCTCTCGCCTTTTATGTCTCTCTCGCCTCTCATGTCTCTCTCCCCTCTCATGTCACTCTCGTCTCTTATGTCTCTCTCGCCTCTCATGTGTCTCTCATCTCTTATGTCTCTCTCGCCTCTCATGTCTCTCTTGCCTCTCATGTCTCTCTCCCCTCTCATGTCACTCTCGTCTCTTATGTCTCTCTCGCCTCTCATGTGTCTCTCATCTCTTATGTCTCTCTCGCCTCTCATGTCTCTCTCGTCTCTCATCTCTCTCGCCTTTCATGTCTCTCTCACCTCTCATGTCTCTCTCATCTTTTATGTCTCACTCGTCTCTTATGTCTCTCTCGCCTCTCATTCTCTCGTCTCTTATATCTCTCTCGCCTCTTATGTTTCTCTCGCCTATCATGTCTCTCTCGCCTCTCATGTCTCTCTCATCTCTTATGTTTCTATCGCCTCTTATGTCTCTCTCGCCTCTTATGTCTCTCTCGCCTCTCTTTCTCTCTCGCCTCTTATGTCTCTCTCGCCTCTTATGTCGCTCTCGCCTCTCTTTCTCTCTCGCCTCTTATGTCTCTCGCCTCTTATGTCTCTCTCACCTCTCATGTCTCTCTCATGTCTCTCTCACCTCTCATGTCTCTCTCATGTCTCTCTCACCTCTCATGTCTCCCTCATGTCTCTCTCGCCTCTCATGTCTGTCGTGCCTTTCACAACAGGCTACAACATTCACATAATGCTACAACATTCACACCACGCTACAACAAAATGTTGATCTTCAAGTGTGACCGGCTCCTTGAATCCACCCATCCACTCCCCCCCCCCCTCACACCCATGAATCCACCCATCCGCTTCCCCTCACACCCATGAATCCACCCATCCACTCCCCTCTCACACCCATGAATTCACCCATCCACTCCCCCCTCACACCCATGAATCCACCCATCTTCCCCCCCCCCCCATGAAGACAAATAAGATGGCCGCGCCTTGCTGGCTGCGCTCCCGACTCGGTCCAGTGTTTGTGTCGAGTTTTCCGATGATTTGGTGGTTTTAATTTACAACTTCTTCCCCAGGTGGTATCAGGGACTGTATTCGGTAGAATTGATGTGCTTTCAATCGGTTATCCTGTTTGTTATGTTGTTTGTTATCCTGTTTGTTATGTTGTTTGTTACCCTGTTTGTTATGTTATTGATTATCCTGTTTGTTATATTCTTTGTTATCCTGTTTGTTATGTTGTTTGTTATGCTGTTTGTTATGCTGCATTTCATGCCTGGCTCAAGCCGTGGGAGACTAGTCCATGATGGAGTTGAACGTTCCGCTTAACTGCACACCAGAATCCAGTCCAGATTACCACTACTTAAAGACATTTCTGCTCGGACTGTAGCTGACTTCCTCCTGTCCGCCCTTCCCTCCACCGGAAGTTACACGATACCTCTCCCAACCTGATATTCTCTGCACAGCAAGGGTCACGCTGACCAGAAGGTGGACACAATCAGAAGCCTCGGCGGCGAGACACGTAAAGACAGGGAGGTTCACACGGACAGACACGGAAAGCTTGAAACAAACATTGGTCTAACACACTCCTCGCGGCCCTCATCCGAAGGCAGTGGAATACTCAGCTCTGTCTGGAGAGAGTCTGTAGGGATTCCGGTCGACTCGCTAATCATGACATGGTAATGGTGGATCGACGCAACGGACCTTTGATGCTTACGCCAACATTATTATTATTACAACTCCCCATTCGCACCCATGAATCCACCCATCCACTCCCCTCTCACACCCATGAATCCACCCATCCACTCCCTCCTCACACCCATGAATCCACCCATCCACTCTGCCTCATACTCATGAATCCACCAATTTCCTCCCCCCTAACACCCATGAATCCACCCATCCCCTCTCCCTCACACCCATGAATGCCCCATCCCCTCCCCCCTCACACCCATGAATCCACCCATCCACTCTGCCTCATACTCATGAATCCACCCATTTCCTCCCCCCTAACACCCATGAATCCACCCATCCCCTCTCCCTCACACCCATGAAACCACCCATCCCCCTCACACACATGAATCCACCCACCCATCCCCCACCTCACACCCATAAATCTAACCCATCCCCCTCCCCTCCCCCCCATGAATCCACCCATCCTTCACCACCTCACACCCATGAATCCACCCATCCATCACCCCTCACACCCATGAATCCACCCATCCCCTCCCCTCCCACCCATGAATCCACCCATCCCCTCCCCCTCACACCCATGAATCAACCCATCCACTCCCCCCTCACACCCATAAATCCACCCATCCACTCCCTCACCTCACACCCATGAATCTACCCATCCCCTCCCCCCTCACACCCATGAATCCACCCATCCCCTCCCACCTCACACCCATGAATCCACCCATCCCTTCCCACCCATCCACGTATGCCCATCTACAGATACGCTGTCTCCAAAGCCTAATTAGGCCTAGATAAAGGTGAACAGAACAGAACAAAAGCAAGGTATGTTCTGGGGCAGCAAATAATAGATCATTATGACGCCTTCTGTAACCCGGTAACCAGTTGACTGGCCAGCCGATCACATTTCAAAGTATAAATCAATAAAACCAGTCAATGGAACTGATCAATACCACATCCGTGGATGGCAGAGACCAAAACCACGTAGGAGGTGGCCTGCTGGCTAGGAGTCGAGTTGTGCCGTGTAGGAGAGCAGCAGTCCTGGATGTAGTCTCAGTCCTAACTGTACACTTTGAGAATGTCGACTTTGAGACTTGTTGGTCGAAGGCATCACGTCAGAGAAAGGTCGAGTTTATCTGGCTCATGTGATTTCAAGGTGGTGAGTTCAAACATTGATTTATTGATTGAAAGAAACTACGTTTCGTCTCATTTATCTGTTACTTATATTACAACTACAACAATGTTACTTACATAACACCATAACTTATATAACACCATTACTTATATAACACCATTACTTATATAACACCAAAACTTATATAACGTCATTACTTATATAACACCATAACTTAAATAACACCATAACTTATATAACACCATAACTTATATAACACCATAACTTATATAACGCCATTACTTATATAACACCATAACTTAAATAACACCATAACTTATATAACACCATAACTTATATAACGCCATTACTTATATAACACCATTACGTATATAACACCATTACTTATATAACACCATAAGTTATATAACACCATAACTTATATAACACCATAACTTATATAACACCATAACTTATATAACACCATAACTTAAATAACACCATAACTTATATAACACCATAACTTATATAACACCATTACTTATATAACACCATAACTTATATAACACCATAACATATATAACGCCATTACTTATATAACACCATTACTTATATAACAATTATATAACTTTCTAACTATAGTGTCAGTGTCGCTATGTAATAATTGTCGCTGTACAATAAGAGACCGAAGACGAGACTGTAACCGGCTAAGAGGAGGACCGTGGATGGAATAGTCTGCGGTTCTTGCTAATAAGCGTTTAGATCTCTTGTAGAAGGACAGACTGAGTCAATAGTAGTATGTGTTTCTATGGCTACTACAACAATTGAACATACACTTTCAGTATTTCAATTCAAGCCTGTGACTCCCTCCTCTCAGCCATTGACCCCATCCCGCCAGCAGACACAGTCCTGAGCTAGTCTTTCTGTCTACCCCCTCTCTGTCTGTCTGTCTGTCTCTCTCTCTCTCTCTCTCTCTGTGGATGTAGCCATTTAATCATTTGAAGCTCACTCTCGCATTCTTCCATCCATGTAGGTTTAGATGTCTTCCCTTGATGATCCCATAACAGCGCCTGCATGGCTATGTTGATGGGTGTGCCCTAAATTATTTGATCTAAACTGTCCCATTTCCTTCTCTTAGCATGTTGCAGTTGCTGTTCTTTGTTCCTCCCCGACAGGTTTTCCTCCCCGACAGGTCTTCCTCCCCGGCAGGTCTTCCTCCCCGACAGGTCTTCCTCCCCGGCAGGTCTTCCTCCCCGACAGGTCTTCCTCCCCGGCAGGTCTTCCTCCCCGACAGGTCTTCCTTCCCGGCAGGTCTTCCTCTCCGACAGGTCTTCCTCTCCGACAGGTCTTCCTCTCCGACAGGTCTTCCTTTCCGACAGGTCTTCCTCCCCGACAGGTCTACCTTTCCGACAGGTCTTCCTCCCCGACAGGTCTTCCTCTCCGACAGGTCTTCCTCCCCGACAGGTCTTCCTCTCCGACAGGTCTTCCTTTCTCCCCTGCTCTGCCACCATTTGCCTATCAACCTCCCTTGGCATCGGTTGTCCGTGGTGTATGGTTGTAGTGGATATCTTTGTATCGGTTGTCCGTGGTGTATGGTTATAGTGGATATCTATGTATCGGTTGTCCGTGGTGTATGGTTATAATGGATATCTATGTATCGGTTGTCCGTGGTGTATGGTTATAATGGATATCTATGTATCGGTTGTCCGTGGTGTATGGTTATAGTGGATATCTATGTATCGGTTGTCCGTGGTGTATGGTTATAGTGGATATCTATGTATCGGTTGTCCGTGGTGTATGGTTATAGTGGATATCTATGTATCGGTTGTCCGTGGTGTATGGTTATAGTGGATATCTATGTATCGGTTGTCCGTGGTGTATGGTTATAGTGGATATCTATGTATCGGTTGTCCGTGGTGTATGGTTATAGTGGATATCTATGTATCGGTTGTCCGTGGTGTATGGTGAATATCGATCGGTTACATACAGCTGCACTGAGTTGACATTGAATATTGCAAGTTTAGTGGGAGTCTAGATTTATGTGGATCTCCTGTTGGTTAGTATCAGCCACTCCTGTCTCTCCAATTCTGATCCTTACACCTGTACCTCCTGATGTGTCTATTGTGCTGCCTAAATAGGTCAAGGTATCCACTTCTTCCACCTGCTTTCCCTCCAGCCTGATTGCTTCTTTGCTGTTAGTGTTGAGTTTAAGGAGTTTGGTTTTCTTCATGTTAATATTGTCCAAATTTGACCGATTTTTCTTTCACCCTATCAAGTTTCTCTTTCATTTGACGATCTCTTTGACAAAGTACTAGATTATCTGCGTGGTCTAGGTCCTTCAATTGTGACAATAGTGTCCACTGGATACCAGTTCTTTTCCCCTCGATGGATGTCTTCATTATCCAATCTATAGCCAACAAGAACAGGAAAGGTGAGAGCAAACATCCTTGTCTCACCCCTGTTTGCACCCGAAGATGCCAGTCAGTGCTATTTCATGTTAGTTAGTTAGTTGGTTGGTTGGTTAGTTGGTTGGTTGTTTGGTTGGTTTGTTGGTTAGTTAGTCAGTTAGTTGATGGGTGTGTTGGTTTGTTGGTTAGTTAGTTAGTTGATTGGTTGGTTTGTTGGTTAGTTAGTCAGTTAGTTGATTGGTTGGTTTGTTGGTAAGTTAGTCAGTTAGTTGATTGGTTGGCCATTACAAGCGATGATGGCTACACCTTCAGGCTTTTCTGTCTTGATGACGTAACTTGCGCTGTATTTGGATTATAGTGAGGGAGAACTGCGTTGGTCATCAACCTCACTCTCTCGTCCCACCTCCTTTGAGACCAGGGGTGACTTAAAAATTTGCGGGATTTGATCGCCTACCGTCTCCTTTCATCGTTTTGAGAGACGAGTGCCTTACCGCTTGACCACAGCAGCCCACCCCTTCATGTACCACTCTACTAACTGTTTCCGCCCACATTCTGTGTGAGGATTTTGAACTTCCCTGATATCTCATAGTGTCTCAATAGTTGTCATAGAGTACGTCGATGGCACCGACTGTTGATGGCTACATTTCGAACAAAGAACAAAAAAGGTTAAACTAAATATGTTACTTGTGCGTTAATTCACCCACGGATTATAATAGGTCAAATTTAGTAGAATGTAGCCACACGGAGCACCATACTTTTTAATTCGCGCGGTAAACCTATGTCCATGTCATTCTCAGATATAACACCGTACGTGGAAGATGGATTTCTTGCACACGCAAGCAAATAAATGGTGTGCAGTTTTTGCAGGAAAGACGACTTTTATACACTGTCCGACTGTGTGCTAAAAATCATGTTATGACTTTGTCGCTCACAGTTCACCAAGATACTGTATAAATTCTGTTAATATAACGATCAAAGATTATTTATCATGTGGTAACAAAAATGAAAGTGTATGTGGAGAAATAGAAAGTGGGGGTGAAAAAACAGTTATTGGAGTGTGCTATAGATGTCCATCAAGTCAAAAAGAGGAAGATGAGGAGCTGATTAGTAGTATAGCAAAGGCAAGTAAAGGGAAATTATTATTAATGGGAGATTTCAACTATCCAGAAATAAAATGGGATATGGCAGAAGCACTTGTAGAGTCAAAACCTTTTGTTAAGTGCATAACTGACAATTTTTTAATTCAACATGTAGAAGCAGCCACCAGAGGCAAAAACATACTCGACCTAGTTTTTACCACAGAGGAAAATATGATTGAAAACGTTACCGTTGGGGAACTGTTTGGCTCAAGTGACCATCAAATCATCCGTTGGGATCTTATTGCAAGGAAAGAAGTAAACATAAACACGCGAACATACGACTACTCTAAGGCAGATGTTAAGAGGATGAAAGAGGCAGCGAACCACATAATCTGGAAAGATATTATTGTAGGAACAGATGTTGAACAGGAGTGGGAAAGTTTTAAAACAGTTCTAGAAACGCTAAAAGAGGAATGTGTTCCATGTAGGGAGGTAAACCCTAAGCGTAAAAAGTGGATAACTAGATTTGTAGTGAAATGTAGAAGAGCAAAAAATAAAGCATGGCAAAAATATATAGAGGCAGGTAAATCAAAAGAAACATATGTAAAATATTTGGACAAGCAGAACATATCTCAGAAAGCGAATAAAACAGCAAAAATAGACTTTGAAAAAAAACTTGCTCACAGGACCAAGACTGACAGTAAAAGCTTCTTTTCTTATGTTAGAAATAAACAAAGAACGAAAGACAAAGTAGGCCCTCTCATAGACAGTACAGGGAAAATAATAAGTGAGAATAGGGAGGCTGCTAATCTGCTCAATCAGTACTTTGGCACAGTCTTCACAAAGGAGGACTGCTCCGAGATCCCAGAGCCTATAGATATTTTTCAAAGAGACATGGATACAGCGGGATTAAGATCAATCTGTATTACAGAGGAAATGGTTTTTAAAAAATTGGAGGGGTTGAAAGTGAATAAATGTCCAGATCAAGATGGTATTCACCCAAAATTGCTGTATGAAATTAGAAACCAACTAGCAAAACCATTGGCTATATTATGTTCTCAATCACTTACAAAAGGGATTGTTCCACGGGATTGGAAAGATGCAGGAGTGGTCCCCTTATTCAAAAAAGGCAAAAAATCAGATCCGGCAAATTATAGACCGGTGAGTTTAACGAGCATAGTCTGTAAATTGTTAGAGTCAATAATCAAAGAAAACATTGTAATGCATTTAGACAAATTTAATCTAATTAGAAATAGTCAGCATGGGTTTACTAGAGGGAGATCATGTTTAACTAATCTATTAGAATTCATGGAGGAGGTTACTAAAATCATATATAAAGGGGAGCCAGTGGATGTTATTTATCTAGACTTTGCAAAGGCCTTTGATAGAGTACCTCATCAAAGATTATTTCGAAAGTTAAAATCACATGGAATAGGTGGCGAAGTTGCCAAATGGATTGAAAATTGGTTAACGGGAAGAAGGCAGAGGGTGGGCATAAATAAGGAGTACTCTGAGTGGAGTGAAGTGAAAAGTGGTGTGCCACAGGGCTCGGTTTTGGGACCAATTTTTGTTCTTGATATATATAAATGATTTGGACATTGATATGAGATCCATGATTGCAAAATTTGCTGATGACACAAAACTATGCAGTAGTGTCTCATCTAAAGCGGAAGTGGATATATTGATGTCGGATTTAGATAAAATTCGAGAATGGTCTGTAAGCTGGCAAATGGAGTTTAATGTAGATAAATGTACAGTCATCCACATGGGTAGATCCAATATGGAACATAATTACAGAATGGGAGAAAACAATATTAGAAAGATAGATAAGGAAAGGGACCTAGGGGTTATAATAGATCATACAGGAAAGGTGAGTGAGCAAGTTTAGGTAGCAGTGAAAAAGGCAAATGCAATGTTAGGTATGATAAAAAGAAATATTAAACATAGGAGCAAGGAAGTGATCGTCAAACTGTATAAAGCTTTAGTTAGACCTAGATTGGAGTACTGTGTACAGGTGTGGAGTCCTTATCATAGAGGGGACATAAACATGCTAGAAAGAATACAAAAAAGAGCGACAAAGATGATAGTGGGATTCCAGAATTACAGTTATGAGGAACGACTCAGAAAAACCGGCCTACAGTGTCTCGAAGAGAGAAGAATTCGTGGTGACAATACAGGTTTATAAGATGATCAGAGGAATCGATAAATTAGACTATAACAAGTTTTTAAAAATACAGCCACCTACAGTAACACGAGGGCATAGCTACAAGCTGATTAAAGAGAGGTCCAGGTTAGATATTAGGAAATATTTTTTTAGTCAGAGAGTGGTGTCTGCTTGGAATGCATTGCCAGGGGAGGTAGTGGAGGCAGGGACAGTTAATGCATTTAAGAATAAACTGGATGCGCATAGATTTTAGAGCAAAGTGATGTAAATGTAACTGGTTGTATACAGACTCTGCAGGGTCTTCTAAACCAGTATAAAGATGTTAAGTTAAGTTAAGTTAAGATCGTTAGAGATGTCGCACATGTCAGCAGGACATTCCTGTTCGTTCTGGCACATGGTTAGAGTGCACACGTATGTCCTATAGTGAGATTATTCTCTTCATGTAAATAGAGAAAGAGATGACTAGCATTGCTTTCTGTAAATCAGAGCTAGGAATTGCCACTAATGCTGCCATACAATGGACCAGTAACCCCCGTGAGGTTTGTGCAAATTAATTAATTGTCCAGAAAACTCACAAGCCAGCATCAAGGTCCTTTTTAGGGCCCACAAAAAATAACAAAACTGCACCCAACCAAACTGCACCCAACCAAACTGCACCCAACCAAACTGCACCCTGGTAGCTAGACACTTATAATTATTTTTGTACGGAAGCCCGTGTGGTCATAGAATTTCAGAAAGGGCGAACTAATGGAGGAGACAGGGTGGAGTGACATTACCATACTGATGGGAGACTTCAACTAGTGGAGGAGACAGGGAGATCTGACATTAGCATACTGATGGGAGACTTCAACTAGTGGAGGAGACAGGGAGATCTGACATTAGCATACTGATGGGAGACTTCAACTAGTGGAGGAGACAGGGAGATCTGACATTAGCATACTGATGGGAGACTTCAACTAGTGGAGGAGACAGGGAGATCTGACATTAGCATACTGATGGGAGACTTCAACTAGTGGAGGAGACAGGGAGATCTGACATTAGCATACTGATGGGAGACTTCAACTAGTGGATGAGACAGGGAGATCTGACATTAGTATACTGATGGGAGACTTCAACTAGTGGAGGAGACAGGGAGATCTGACATTAGCATACTGATGGGAGACTTCAACTAGTGGAGGAGACAGGGAGATCTGACATTAGCATACTGATGGGAGACTTCAACTAGTGGAGGAGACAGGGAGATCTGACATTAGCATACTGATGGGAGACTTCAACTAGTGGATGAGACAGGGAGATCTGACATTAGTATACTGATGGGAGACTTCAACTAGTGGAGGAGACAGGGAGATCTGACATTAGCATACTGATGGGAGACTTCAACTAGTGGAGGAGACAGGGAGATCTGACATTAGCATACTGATGGGAGACTTCAACTAGTGGAGGAGACAGGGAGATCTGACATTAGCATACTGATGGGAGACTTCAACTAGTGGAGGAGACAGGGAGATCTGACATTAGCATACTGATGGGAGACTTCAACTAGTGGAGGAGACAGGGAGATCTGACATTAGCATACTGATGGGAGACTTCAACTAGTGGAGGAGACAGGGAGATCTGACATTAGCATACTGATGGGAGACTTCAACTAGTGGAGGAGACAGGGAGATCTGACATTAGCATACTGATGGGAGACTTCAACTAGTGGATGAGACAGGGAGATCTGACATTAGCATACTGATGGGAGACTTCAACTAGTGGAGGAGACAGAAAGGAGTGACATTACCATACTAATGGGAGACTTGAACTAGTGGAGGAGACAGGGGAAAGTGACATTACCATACTAGGTGGGATCCCTGAAACTATCAAACAGAATATTAGTATGATCTAGATGAGATCCATGAAACTATCAAACCCAGTTCTGTAGTATAATTTAATATGCAAATGAAACGCTATACAAATCTTGTCCTATCTACTTAAATATTCTCTTTTCTGGAATCTCGTGTGAAATCTTGGCAGTTGGTGCTGATGATCTCTAGTGGTCGCCGGTTCTGCGTCGTATAATGACTGCGTCTCGCAATGTTGGTACGTGTACTCGTTGAGAAGTCATAAGATACAATTCACTTTACATCTGCATGCGAACGTTCTTGCTTATCTTTCGTCCCAACAGATCAGAGCGTTCACTGTGGAGACTATAGATATATTCTCTCTTCGATCATGAAAGAGCCACCATTTCACTCCAAAAGGCACAAAGGCAGTGCACCTGGAGTATAGTGAGCCATTCTTCTAGATCTGCTCTCGAAATCGTATCTCGTAATCCACTTTGCCCTGTATTTTATGGACCTCTTTTCGCCCTCTCAACTGCGTCAACTTTGGCTCCTCCCCCTCCCTGTCCTATTCTAACTATGACGGCCCGGCGTGCTATTTTTGGCCACTTAAACATGAAGGGGCGTTCACTAGTAACCACGTTGACGCTCGCTTTCTCAACTCGCAGCCATTTTCACTGCCGTTGTTTTAATCCTAGTTTTCCCAAACTTCGCAAGAATAAACAGTTGTCTTTACCATCTATGATTTTCCTAGTCGGTGGTACTGTTATATCCGCCTTGATACATAATACTGCTACATATCTCTCCCATTTCCAGACAAATTCATGGTTTGTTTAATTACACCTGGAAAGGGACAATACCGTTCGTTTCCTCATAATATCGTCTACCTTTATATATTCCTTACATGTCACCTACCTACCTACCTATCTTCAGTCCACTTATGTCGTTAGACGTCGTGGGGAGGTATGACCTCCTTTGTATCATATTTCTTGTCAGGTAAAAATCCACTAGTGACTTGCTAGGTAAATCCCGGCATCTGTTAGCCACTAAAATATACGACCACTTATTTTTGAGATTGGTGGAGGTGGAAGCGTAAATTAGAGCAAGGTAGATGCGCAGTCTGTCAGACGCCATCTAAGCCACTCCGCTAACCACATAACCAAGACCTGAAGTTATAGCCACACAGTCCACTTTTTGCGACATATTCTCTGTGGGGCGAATATCCCTAGAATAATTTGAGTAGATTTTTAACTTGAATTTTGCCAGAGCAGCGGCCGTTAGGCCTACTCTTTTCGAATTCATATTATATCATTCACATCATAATAAGAACATATTTTAAACTTAATAACATTGTAGCCATCTTATTTACAATATATCCTAATACCATTATTTTAACATATTATATTTTTATCTGAATACGTGTTTCCACCTGAATACGTGTTTCTATCTGAATACGTGTTTCCATCTGAATACGTGTTTCCATCTAAACACGTGTTTCCATCTGAATACGTGTTTCCATCTGAACACGTTTTTCCATCTGAATACATCCCATTAGTGGACTTCCTAATCCCCCTTGCCTGGTTGCTACAACCAACAACTTCCATCACTTGAGCAAATCAGCTCACTTCTTCATCGGTATGTCTATTATGGCAGACATCTCTGCAATACTGATTTATAACCAAGGACACAAAAATACTTGTGTCACTGCCAAGTTTCGCGTCAGCAGACATCTCTTCTTGATCTCCCTTGACAAGTTCCAGCACTCAGCAACTTCCGTCAGTTGACCAGACTAGTTCCCTTTGTATCTGTCCCTATAAATAAAAACTCTCCTACGGGCCACCTGGTCACAAGTTGTTTTCCACATCTGCTGGACTCTGTGAATTGGTTACATAATCTGACGTAACTTTGCTTGTTACTGCTCGAATGGGCGAAGAATCCGAATGAACCTATTTGATGACACTCGAGCCGACATGACATGTGTGAAATCTTAACTCTTGTGTCATTTCCATTTTCCCCCGCGAAATTTCCTTTATCTGAGTTTTGACGTAATCAAAATGTCTTCTCCCTTGCGTCAGACTTGACACATTCCTGGCGTCTGGCCAAGTTAGTAGAGCTAACGGCGAGCGAGAGAAGTTACTTTACCTCGTCACCATTCAAATCCTAGGGCTTTGACCAACCCGGTTGACGCGATATGACTGACCGTAGGTGTGAAACCCACCTTCCTTTCCCGAGGTTAGACCGTCCTACCCACACTTATCATGGTATAATCATACCCTCGTATCCGAAGTTTGGAGATAATCAGAGCCTGTATTTATTCTGTTCGAGTGTCTTTTCTTCTGTGGCTCTATCCATTCCGCCACCCGGTGTATCTCGTTCTCCAGGGGCGTCATGAGAACAATTTTCTCAATACTCTTGTTGTTACCTTTATCAATTTCCTTCGATTTTATGTAACTGATACGCAACGGTACGTATTCGGACTAATCCTACCCCAACTACAATCTTAAAGGAACATGCATTCCATAGAACTGAGAAATGCCAACATCAAACGTTCTTTGGCAGATGTGTCCGCTCTGCTGGCATCGGATTGACTCGGTGATATGGTTACAGAATCTAACGTAACCGCTCTTGTTACCGCGTTTATTTTTTTCACCTTTGACTGTTCTGCCGGTTCGAATCTGCTGTTTCCTCCAGATCTGAGGCCTAAACTCCGTTCCCTGAGATTATGTTCATGTGACCAGAGTTCTGTTTAGCTGCGCTCGGTTGGCTTTATTTCGTGTACCTACCTCTCAGCCGGTTGGCTTTATTTCGTGTACCTACCTCTCAGCCGGTTGGCTTTATTTCTTGTACCTACCTCTCAGCCGGTTGGCTTTATTTCTTGTACCTACCTCTCAGCCGGTTGGCTTTATTTCTTGTACCTACCTCTCAGCCGGTTGGCTTTATTTCTTGTACCTACCTCTCAGCCGGTTGGCTTTATTTCTTGTACCTACCTCTCAGCCGGTTGGCTTTATTTCTTGTACCTACCTCTCAGCCGGCACTGTCTGCATTTATATTTAATTGCTGACCCATGGTCATTGATAGAGGGACTTCTACTTTCCCCGTTGACGGCTTGGACTTCTACTTTCCCTGTTGACGGCTTGGACTTCTACTTTCCCTGTTGACGGCTTGGACTTCTACTTTCCCTGTTGACGGCTATCCTAGAGGTGGCACATGTTATATAACAGGGCTAACGTGTCATTCATAGCCTAGGCCAGTGTACTATTTCAAGTATATAACAGAGTTAACGCTATCCTATCACCTCTTTATTACTAACTTATCATTATCGGCTACCTCTGATGAGAATGCAGACGAATGCCACTCAGGGATTTGGAAGTCGGGTCACGTGTGACAAGTGCTAGTGACGACTCGAACAAAACATCATACACAGACAGGTTCTTACACGTGCGTGGTCTCTTGTTGCCTTTCAGTGTTGGTCTGCTTCAGTGACTTCTAATCTAGTTATTCACTGGCTTTGTTCTGTAGTCTACCTGGCTTCTAGCCTGCTCTCTCCTACCTACTGACTGCATGGTAGTCTTCTCTTCTCTTTCTGGTCTGACCGGCCGCACACTCATCCCCCAGCGTATGTGCTAAGCTCCCCGCTTTAGTCACTTCTACTATTTTGAGTTAAATTCCCTTAAACTTTATTTGAACTGGCATGTCCCAGGAAGAGGCTACCTTGTTTTTCAACATACTATGTGACATAGAGGTCGTGGAATTCTCAGTAGCAATCGTGGGAGGGTAACTATTTTGGCAGGACAGTCTTAAACTGTATTTTTTGAGAATTAAGGACAATGCCCCGTCCAATGAACTAAACTTCTCGGGCAGGGTTCTCAAGTTATGTGTAGGGACCACGAACGGTATTTTCAGGGCTTTCCTGGCGTTGGCTCGTTGGACCCTTGAAACTCTTTTACACACATCTCCCGAAACCTAAGAAACAAAAATTATATTTGACCCGTCGCATGGCAGATGGGGCACTTGAATTTATTTTCCATAAGTTTATATAAAATAGGGTTATCAATGTTGATCCATATCCCTGTACCTACCCCTCTATCCCATCATTATAAAACCCAAACACCTCAAGTGAAATTAAAATGACCGTAAACCATGTCTTGCTCCCAGCATCTCCAACCAAATACTCTTCCGACCTTCCTTAATTCATCTTCCTGCGAACTGATTTTCATCAGCTGACCTTAATCGACATTTTGCAACGGTCACCCCATAATTTTAATTGTTAACTCCCTTTACTCAGTGGCTTGCTCATTTTCAAATCTTTCCACACAAAAAAAACCAACTTCGCACATCACAACTTTACCTCTGACATCAACAATACTGATAAAAATAACCACACAATTAACCACAATAAAACATCATTGAAATAATACATATATGGGTGACCTTCCATAACTGCGGTTTATTCATGGCGGTTGGGGTGGCATGACTCCACTGTTAGTCGCCTCATACGACCTGCCATCAGTGTTGTTGTCTGTCATTCATGGCGGTTGAGGTGGCATGACTCCAATGTTAGTCGCCTCATACGACCTGCCATCAGTGTTGTTGTCTGTCATTCATGGCGGTTGAGGTGGCATGACTCCACTGTTAGTCGCCTCATACGACCTGCCATCAGTGTTGTTGTCTGTCATTCATGGCGGTTGAGGTGGCATGACTCCAATGTTAGTCGCCTCATACGACCTGCCATCAGTGTTGTTGTCTGTCATTCATGGCGGTTGAGGTGGCATGACTCCAATGTTAGTCGCCTCATACGACCTGCCATCAGTGTTGTTGTCTGTCATTCATGGTGGTTGAGGTGGCATGACTCCAATGTTAGTCGCCTCATACGACCTGCCATCAGTGTGTTATCTGTCATTCATCTCTCCATCCCCAGAAAAGAAGCCTCCCTGACGTCCTGTTCTGACGTGCAGACTTTCGTGGAACACCCCCGGAGTAATAACGGCATGATCTTCAATAAAGGGACTGCATTTGACATTGTCCCCATTACAAACACCAACAACACCAACAACAACAACAACACCAACAACAACAACACCAACAACAACAACAACAACAAAAGGTACTCGCCAGCTGGAAAGCATGGGAAGATAAGAGACGATCACGTGACCTACAAACTAGATGTTGGCGATGTCAATTATCGTCTTCTGTCTCACCAGGAAGTTCAAACCGAGTTTGGAGACGGTATAAAGGTCGCGGATAATCGATCACACTATGGGCGATCCCAAGGACCACTACCCACTGACAATCTTCAGACAAGAACAAGTGCTACGATAGACAAGGATTACAGAGACCCAGACCGCCGCACGAGAACCTCGTCCCAAGATCTCAATCAACGAGGCCACGAGTCGGGACGTCTGCTAGTGTCCCCATCCGTGCCTGCAGCTCAATGCCGGAGATCTAGGCCTGGCTCTGTGAGCAGGAACTTCTATGTCGAGGAAAGATCAGTATCAACGTGTTTAGGTCATGGCGGACCAGTGAGACCAGCTTCATCGAAACATCTCAGTCGACACAGACTAACGGCACAAGAGGCGTCCAACAGCGAAGAGGACGATGTGGCCATGCAGGGGCTATCAGAACTTCTAGGGACGGTTCGCCAGTATGCAAATGAGATTCGTGAAATATATGCCCCAATAAAGAAGGACGAGGAAGACAGAATCCACAGAAAACAGGACAGAATCGCTAGAAGAAAAAGTAAAGAACTTAACAAAGGCATCGAGCCAACATCGGACAAGTTAGCCTTGTCTCCCTCCCACAAGGAGGTGCGGGTTGAGATCCACAGATCTGGTGATTGCAATCATGAGACATTGTTGGAGGACGGGAGAAGAATATCCAGGCATGAGCTCTTGTCGCATTCAACAAGCCATGGACCATCGTCCATTAAACAAGTGGCCTCGATTCACTTGGAAGAAGAAAGTCTGTCCAAAACATGGCCGAGAGGACATCATAGGCCCACGTCAAGAGAACGATTCTTTTCGGACGTAACTACTCAGAGCAGACCTCAACGTCTAACAGTCTCGTCTGTCAGTTCGTCGACACGTCCTAAAACTCCCGCTGACTGGAGTGAAGCCAGAAATATCCAACACGAGAAGGAAATGCTGAGCAAAGCGTTTCAAAGAATTCACAAACCGAATAACGATCCTCTACTCGTCAGTATCGGCCAAGGCCAGTCTAGGTCACAGATTCAGCAAGACATGATCAACTCCCGTCAAAGCGTTATTGAAGTTGCCAGGCAACACAAACAATCCCGACAGACCACATTGCCGAGTATTAGTATAATCTTCCCTGCCTCCGGATACAGAAACAGACCGTGGCACTCCCCAACTGGCAGACTGCCCTCAGCACCCCCACAAGAGGACGACCCACACACAGCTAGCACACTTTCAGCTCCCATCAGACTGCCCTCAGCACCACCAGAAGAGGACGACCCACACACAGCTAACACACCTTCAGCTCCCAGTCTAGAGAAGGAAGAGTTTTACGGTGGGATCGTCCCAAACAAGAAGCGTGAGCGCTCTGGCGATAACATTGTAGGGGGACATGAGTCTGGAGGTTGGACGCATGATGGACAGTCCGATAGAAAAGGCTGCCTTGGAGGAGGAGGAGGGTCTGTAGATCGTGTACAAAACACTGGCAAGGAAAAGTATTAAGATGGTATTCTCTGGGAGTACCAGGAGAGAGAACTGATGGGAAGGAGCGAGGGAAAGACAAGGGCAAGGGGAAGACAGGGGCGAAAGGAGACAGGGGCGAGGGAAGACAAGGACGAGGGAAGACAAGGGGCGAGGGAAGACAAGGACGAGGGAAAGACAGGGACGAGGGGAAGACAGGGACGAGGGGAGACAGGGGCGAGGGAAGACAGGGGCGAGGGAAAGACAGGGGCGAGGGGAGACAGGGACGAGGGGAAGACAGGGACGAGGGGAGACAGGGGCGATGGGAAGACAGGGAAGAAGGGAAGACAGGGGCGATGGGAAGACAGGGACGAAGGGAAAAAGGGAGAGGGAAAGAAGGAGCGAGGGGAAGAAAGGGTGCGTGTTGGGGGTGGGGTCAGTAGGGGGGTGGGGGTGGGAGAGGTTAAAACTACACATTTTTAGAACTTATGAAACAGCTAGAAACACCTATCAATAAAACAATGCAAACTTTTTTGGGCCCATGTGGAGCACAAGTTGTTACCAAATACAGATCAACTCATCCAACCTTGAGCTGTACTCATCTTGTCAAGTGTTTGTGGCTTAAAATGTCTGCAAGATTGAGTAGCCAGCCCCATGCCCAAACCTTCTTAGTCGCATCTCATGGCATGCCTGGCAGGTTGCGGTTTTACTATCCTTTGTTCCCCTTTTGGACCCTAATAATACTAGGGTTGATGGTTGTCCAGAAAAAGAGGGAGAGAGAGAGAGAGTAAGAGAGAGATAGAGAGAGAGATAGAGAGAGAGATGACTGCTTACTGTAGGAAGATAAAACGGTTGTTTAACTGATGACGGATAAAACGACTGCTAAACTAAACAAAGTTAGAGACGGTCTAGGCTAAGTAAGAGACGGTTTAGGCTAAGTTAGAGACGGTTTATGCTAAGTTAGAGAGGGTTTAGGCTAAGTTAGAGACGGTTTAGGCTACGTTAGAGACGGTTTAGGCTAAGTTAGAGAAGGTTTAGGCTAAGTTAGAGACGGTTTAGGCTAAGTTAGAGACGGTTTAGGCTAAGTTAGAGACGGTTTAGGCTAAGTTAGAGACGGTTTAGGCTAAGTTAGAGACCGGTTAGGCTAAGTTAGAGACGGTTTAGGCTAAGTTGGAGACCGTTTAGGCTAAGTTAGAGACCGGTTAGGCTAAGTTAGAGACGGTTTAGGCTAAGTTGGAGACCGTTTAGGCTAAGTTAGAGACTGTTTAGGGTAAGCTAGAGACCGTTAAGGCTAAGTTGGAGACCGTTTAGGCTAAGCAGGAGACCGTTTAGGCTAAGTTGGAGACCATTTAGGCTAAGCTAGAGACCGTTTAGGCTAAGCAAGAGACCGTTTAGGCTAAGTTGGAGACCGTTTAGGCTAAGCTAGAGACCGTTTAGGCTAAGCTAGAGACCGTTTAGACTAAGTTGGAGACCGTTTAGGCTAAGGTAGAGACCGTTTAGGCTAAGCTAGAGACCGTTTAGGCTGTTGGAGACCGTTTAGGCTAAGTTAGAGACCGTTTAGGCTAAGTTAGAGACCGTTTAGGCTAAGGTAGAAACCGTTTAGGCTAAGCTAGAGACCGTTTAGGCTAAGTTAGAGACGGTTAAGGCTAAGTTAGAGACGGTTTAGGCTAAGTTAGAGACGGTTTAGGCTAAGTTAGAGACGGTTAAGGCTAAGTTAGAGACGGTTTAGGCTAAGTTAGAGACGGTTTAGGCTAAGTTAGAGACCGTTAAGGCTAAGTTGGAGACTGTTTAGGCTAAGCTAGAGACCGTTTAGGCTAAGCTAGAGACCGTTTAGGCTAAGCTAGAGACCGTTTAGGCTAAGTTGGAGACCGTTTAGGCTAAGCTAGAGACCGTTTAGGCTAAGCTAGAGACTGTTTAGGCTAAGTTGGAGACCGTTTAGGCTAAGCAAGAGACCGTTTAGGCTAAGTTGGAGACCGTTTAGGCTAAGGTAGAAACCGTTTAGGCTAAGCTAGAGACCGTTTAGGCTAAAACTTGTTTTGAACCAATGGTTAGACCATGGAGATTAAAATCTTTGGACGTGAAATCTGGATGCCTACTAAAATACAAACAATCGATATTTATGTGGGGTCAAAAAATGGCTGTAATTTACTTATCAAATATTTGAAGGCATTGTCTTGGTCTGGTCAGTTAGTGCAGACTTTCTGCCAGCCTTGACTTCCATTGTTTTGTCTTGGTCTGGTCAGTTAGTGCAGACTTTCTGCCAGCCTTGACTTCCATTGTTTTGTCTTGGTCTGGTCAGTTAGTGCAGACTTTCTGCCAGCCTTGACTTCCATTGTTTTGTCTTGGTCTGGTCAGTTAGTGCAGACTTTCTGCCAGCCTTGACTTCCATTGTTTTGTCTTGGTCTGGTCAGTTAGTGCAGACTTTCTGCCAGCCTTGACTTCCATTGTTTTGTCTTGGTCTGGTCAGTTAGTGCAGACTTTCTGCCAGCCTTGACTTCCATTGTTTTGTCTTGGTCTGGTCAGTTAGTGCAGACTTTCTGCCAGCCTTGACTTCCATTGTTTTGTCTTGGTCTGGTCAGTTAGTGCAGACTTTCTGCCAGCCTTGACTTCCATTGTTTTGTCTTGGTCTGGTCAGTTAGTGCAGACTTTCTGCCAGCCTTGACTTCCATTGTTTTGTCTTGGTCTGGTCAGTTACTGCAGACTTTCTGCCAGCCTTGACTTCCATTGTTTTGTCTTCGTCTGGTCAGTTAGTGCAGACTTTCTGTAAGTCTCGACTTCCATTGTTATATCTTGGTCTGGTCAGGAAACACGGATGCTCATTGAAGAAAAGAAAGAATTAAAACAAATGGGAAGTCAGGGGACCAACACAGCATATACAAACTGCGCAAGAAAAGTTAGAAGAGAAATAAGAAAAGATAAAAGAAGATACATAGTGGAAACGTGTAAGGAAATAGAAAACCTACAACAACAAGGCAAAGAGAGAGATGCATTTAAAGCAATAAGAACACTGATAAGAGAAGTCCGTCCGGTCCCACATGTCATAAATGACAAAGAGGATAACATATTAACAGAAACCAAAGACATACTGAATAGATGGAGAGAGTACTGCAGAACCATATATGGAGATAGCACAACGCGCTCAGTTACAATCCTACCAAAAGATGAGAAAGAACCTGAACCAATGATATCCAAACAGAGCAAATTCAAGCAGGAGGGGAGGCCAGTGCTTGAGTCTATCACAAGCTATGTAAACAGATATGACACAGCGCAGAGTGGCCAGAAGCATGGCAGAAATCCATTTATATTCCCCTCCCCCCAAAAAGGCAACCTGAAGCTGTGCACGAACTACCGAACTATCGCGCTGATCAGCCACGCTAGCAAGATACTCTTGCGAATCCTATTAAGAAGGATAGAGAAAAGGTTTGAATCTGAAATTTACGTAGTCCAGGCAGGTATTAGGAAAGACAGAGGGACCAGGGCCCACATATTCAATGTAAGGAATATCTACGAAAAATGTAGAGAGTTTAATGTAGACATGTACACATGTTTCATTGATTATACCAAGGCCTTCGATACGGTAAAACATCACCATCTGTGGAAAATCATGAAGGAAATGGGTTTTCTTGTGCATATTATTCATCTCGCAGACGACACAGTGATACTATCAAGAACTGCAGAAGGGCTAGATCAGCTAATTTCAACTGTAAATAGACATAGAAAAGATCAAAAGCTGTTTAGAAACATGAATAAAACAAAGATTATGACCCCCGACAAAACACAATGTCAGCATAAATTTACAGTGGGAGGTGAGGAAATAGATCAGCTCACGCATTTTGAATATCTGGGCTCCAGGATTGACAAAAATGGCGACTGCTCGAAAGAAACCAGAAGAAGACTAGCCTTGGCGATGCAGAGACTGAACAGCCTGAAGAAATTATGGCAGAGCACCAACAAAACGACAAAAGTAAAAGTCTTGAGAGCCTGTGTTATTTTCCTGTGGTAGCTTATGGCTGCGAATCATGGACGATTACCAAAACGTCTAGACAAAGAATCGAATCCTTCGAGTCAAAATGTTACAGAAAAATCCTCAAAATACCCTGGACAGAGAAAAAGACAGATGTAGACATTCGGCAAGAGTTGAGCATAGAGGAGAACTAGTTTATCAATTCCATTTTGGCCAGAAAATGTAAATACTTTGGTCACATCAAGAGACACAACGGTCTCGAGAGAATACTGATGGAAGGTATGGTGTGAGGAAAAAGAGGAAGGGGTAGACCAATAAGACGATGGCACCAAGATATCCAGGAATGCCTGGGTATGACTGTGACGGAGGCTGGAGTTTTGGCAAGAGAACGAGTTTCTTTCTGATATACTGTGATGGGGGCGACGTTCTATAAAGGACATGCCACATGATGATGATAGTCTGATCAGTTAGTGCTGACTTTCTGTCAGCCTCGACTTCAATTGTTATTGGCGTGGGATAGTTTATGGTAGTGATAAATGATTGCATTGTAGGCCTTTATCATCGAAATGAATAAACACATTTATGTTACCATTAGAGTCTCAGTTTGAATATGTATCTGGGTCTGGATGATTGTTTACCTGCTGTAGACATGTGGCGACCTACTATAGCCAAGCAGACTGGGCTGTTGAAATACCCGTGTCCCAAAAAAAGGAGGCCGAACATTACCGAAGAAGAACAAGCCTAGTCGATGGCTTGTCAAACATGTCTGCCATAGATCGGTATGGTTCAGGGATATGCTTGACTTATGTGAGAACATTCCAGGACGATGAGGACAACTGATCTATCGGCAGTCAGTCAATCAAAGTGTAGCACGCGGGTTGTTGACATTCCAAGTCCTGTGTGTAATGGAAAAAAAACAAAAATCGCTGGATCCACATTTGTATCCACATTTACAGGTAAACATAGTGGATGAACGATCCACATTTACTGGTAAACATAGTGGATGAACCATCCACATTTACAGGTAAACATAGTGGATTAACCATCCACATTTACAGGTAAACATAGGGGATGAATCATTCACATTTACAGGTAAACATAGTGGATGAATCATCCACATTTACAGGTAAACATAGTGGATTAACCATCCACATTTACAGGTAAACCTAGTGGATTAACCATCCACATTTACAGGTAAACATAGTGGATTAACCATCCACATTTACAGGTAAACATAGTGGATGAATCATCCACATTTACAGGTAAACATAGTGGATGAATCATCCACATTTACAGGTAAACATAGTGGATGAATCATCCACATTTACAGGTAAACACAGTGGATGAATCATCCACATTTACAGGTAAACATAGTGGATGAATCATCCACAAGGGGACGGCGTGGCCTAGTGGTTAATGGCACGGCTCACGACCCGAAGGTGCTGGGTTCGATCCCCATCACAGCACCGGCCGTTACCCCGGGGAAGCAAACCCTTAGAAAATGCAGGAGGAAGCAGACCCTTACATAAAATGCGTGCTGAAGTCGGATACACTGGGCCGACAGGCGCAAAATAAAAACACAGTGCAACGCACACCGCCTTGGGGATTAGAGAAAATAAGGCAAACGCAAAAAAAAAAAAAAAAAATCATCCACATTTACAGGTAAACATAGTGGATGAATCATCCACATTTACAGGTAAACATAGTTGATGAATCATCCACATTTACAGGTAAACATAGTGGATGAATCATCCACATTTACAGGTAAACATAGTTGATGAATCATCCACATTTACAGGTAAACATAGTGGATTAACCATCCACATTTACAGGTAAACATAGTGGATTAACCATCCACATTTACAGGTAAACATAGTGGATTAACCATCCACATTTACAGGTAAACATAGTGGATTAACCATCCACATTTACAGGTAAACATAGTGGATGAGCGAGGAGACTCATAAATATAACTACGTGTTGTAAACACGTACGGGCGCCGTGAACCACAAACACGTACGGGCGCCGTGAACCACAAACACGAACGGGCGCTGTCAACCCGTGAACCACACGGTGCCACCAGCTAGGCAGGATCATATAGGGCCAGGTAAGTTCCCATCACAAGCGAAGATGGCAACACCTTCAGACGGTTGTGTCTGGGTGGCGTCACTTGGGCCGTATTTGGATTATAGTGAGCAAGAAGCTGGTCATCAACCTCACTCTCTGGTCCCAAGCTACATTGGGTCAGTGGCGAGACATAAGTCAAGACAACTGAAGGTAATTCAGTATGCAGGTACTGTGATCCCACCTCCTTGAGACCAGGAGTGGCTTGAAACACACGGGGCTCGAACCCACGCCATTTCCGTTCATCACTTTTAGAGACGAGTGCCTTACCTCTCGACCACAGCGACCCCAGTTCCGTGTAGAGACGTATCTACAGAAAACAAAAAGTTTATGGCAGGCACTAAAATTGGGCCCCAGTTCGAACATCTGACGTCTGTCTTTTAGATAAGTCTACCTCAACTTCTGCTCAAAAATACAAGTGAGGCTGGGCAATATGTTCATGAATAAATTCAGTTCTCTAGAACATCTTGGTTTTCCTGACACAGATGACCCAAACCCATGACTCAGACCCATACCCATGACCCAGACTCATACCCATGACCCAGACCCATGACTCAGACCCATGACTCAGACCCATGACCCATACCCATGACCCATACCCATGACCCATGACTCAGACCCATGATCCATACCCAGACCCATGACCCAGAACCATGACCCAGAACCATGACCCAGACCCATGACCCAGATCATGACTCAGACCCATGATCTAGACCCATGACCCAGACCCATGACCCATGTCCCAGATCCATGACCCATGACCCATGACCCAGGGAATGAGGGACTTTGCCCGCAATCTTCTCTACTAAGAAGTACTTCTATCTCCGTCCTCCCAGCATGACGTCTCTCTCTCTCTCTCTCTCTCATACTGAGACGCTCACTCATCCCCCCCCCCAAATCTGACTGTGTCACCCCCCCCCCCTCCATTTTCAAACTTCCGTTTTGCTGATGACTGTGCCAAGGCTTCCAGCACCGAGAGAGACAGAGACATATGTGGACAAGTTCTCAACAGCCTGCGACATGTTCGGTCTAACAATTAATCTTTTTTTTAAATGGTCATGTTTCTGCCTGCCCCGAGTGACGCATATCGTGACCTAGATATCAGAGCCAAGACCGAGCGCCTCCAACCAGTAGACAGCTTCACCTACCTTGGTAGCTCTCTTTCCAGGGAACTACTATTGACTGCGAGGTCAGTAACACAATCTCCAGGGCCAGTGCTGCCTTTGGGAGGTTGCGTACCAGTGTCTGGAATCGGAGGGGTCAGGATTGATACGAAACTCAAAATCTACCGAGCTGTAGTGCTCCCCACTCTTCTGTATGCCAGTGAGACGTCGACTGTACAGCAGGCATGCTAGGAAAATAAGCCACTTCCATTCAAGGGCCTCCATGGATTGTTCAAAATAAAGTGGTAGGATAGGGTACCAGACACCGAGATCCTCATGAAGACACAAATGCTGAGCATCCAAACGCTGTTGGAGAAGACCCAGATCAGATGGACCAGCCACGTCGTGCACATGCCAGACAACCACATCCCCAGACAACTAATGTATGGTGAGCTGAAAGAGGACCTGCGTCTGGTCGGTGGACAAACGAATCGTTTCAAAGACTCCCTCAAAGTATCTCTGATACGCTTCCACATCGATGTAAACCAATGGGGATGTCTCACACAGGACCGCATGGCGTAGAACTACCAGCAGAGACACCTCCATTACTCAGGAACGCCGGACCCCCGAAGCACAGAAAAAACTCACCATGCTAAAAAGACAAAACCACTGACATTAAATGCCACGCATGTGGAAGGGGTTTCCGTGCCAGGATTGCACTTTACTGCCACCTCCGAACTGACTGGTGAGGTGCAGCACGACATGTCTGGCTGCTGTTGTCGTTAACGCGTGCGGTGGATGGCTGTTATTATTTAGACACTTCCTAAGAGGCCTCTTACCCTCATAATCCATGCTTGCTTAGGACCAGAATTCACATCAGAAGCCATTCACGCAAGACTGTGTTACTGTCTACCGAACATAGTAATGTTGGGACGGTTGGGGTGGGACGGTATGGGGTGGGACGGTTCGCGGTGGGACGGTTGGGGTGGGACGTTATGGGGGTGGGACGGTTGGGGTGGGACGTTATGGGGTGGGACGGTTGGAGTGGGACGGTTGGGGGTGGGACGGTTGGAGGTGGGACGGTTGGGGTGGGACGGTTGGGGTGGGACGGTTGGGGGTGGGTCGGTTGGGGTGGGACGGTTGGGGTGGGACGGTTGGGGGTGGAACGGTTGGGGGGTGGGACATTTGGAGAGTGGGACGGTTGGGGGTGAGACGGTAGGGGGGTTTTAGGGTAGGACGGCAGGGGGAATTCTGTACGATTTCGAGTATTCACTCACCAGTAGGCCCTCAGTTATATCAGACCTCCAGCCTCAACTAACTAGTAGGCCATCAGTTATATCAGACCGCCCAGCCTCAACTAACCAGTAGGCCCTCAGTTATATCAGATCTCCAGCCTCAACTAACCAGTAGGCCATCAGTTATATCAGACCTCCAGCCTCAATTAACCAGTAGGCCATCAGTTATATCAGACCGCCCAGCCTCAACTAACCAGTAGGCCATCAGTTATATCAGACCACCCAGTCTAGTCAGATGAGTCTAAGAAATTGATGATTGTACTCAACTGAACGATCCACTTGACTGAAGGATCCACTCGGCTGAAGGATCCACTCGACTGAAGGATCCACTCAACTGAACGATCCACTCGACTGAAGGATCCACTCGGCTGAACAATCCACTCGACTGAAGGATCCACTCGGCTGAACGATCCACTCGGCTGAAGGATCCACTCAACTGAACGATCCACTCGACTGAAGGATCCACTCGGCTGAACGATCCACTCGACTGAAGGATTCACTCAACTGAACGATCCACTCGACTGAAGGATCTACTCGGCTGAACGATCCACTCGACTGAAGGATCCACTCGGCTGAACGATCCCCTTGACTGAACGATCCACTCCCAGTCAGCTGAACCATCCACTTGACTGAAGGATCCACTTGACTGAAGGATGCACTCGACTGAACGATCCACTTGACTGAAGGATCCACTCGGCTGAACGATCCACTCGACTGAAGGATCCACTCGGCTGAACGATCCACTCGACTGAAGGATTCACTCAACTGAACGATCCACTCGACTGAAGGATCTACTCGGCTGAACGATCCACTCGACTGAAGGATCCACTCGGCTGAACGATCCACTCGGCTGAACGATCCACTCGACTGAAGGATCCACTCGGCTGAACGATCCACTTGACTGAACGATCCACTCCCACTCAGCTGAACCATCCACTTGACTGAAGGATCCACTTAACTGAAGGATCCACTCGACTGAACGATCCACTTGACTGAAGGATCTACTCGGCTGAACGATCTACTCGACTGAAGGATCCACTTGGCTGAACGATTCACTCGACTGAAGGATCCACTTGGCTGAACGATCCACTCGACTGAAGGATCCACTTGGCTGAACGATCCACTCGACTGAAGGATCAACTTGGCTGAAAGATCCACTCGACTGAAGTATCCACTCGACTGAAGGATCCACTCGACTGAACGATCCACTCGACTGAAGGATCCACTTGACTGAAGGATCCACTCGACTGAAGTATCCACTCGACTGAACGATCCACAAACCAGGCACGTTCCTCTTCCTCTCACTTAGCCTGTTACTGGATGTCTTATCTTGGAGAGAGTTGCTTTCGTCAGTTTTTGACATCCCATAATGTAAACTATCTGTTTGCAGCCGCCACCCTCTTTTCACTTTTGCTCACACTAGTTCTAGTGGGCTCAAGCGTGTGCTGTGTCAGGTGACGGTCTCAAACACATGTGACCAGGCTATTGTACTATCTTGGCAATATTAAATGTTTCTTTCGTATGTGTTTCCTTTACAAGGGACAAGAATTCAAGTTTCAGGCACATTTCGCTAAATTGAATGTGTTCCTTTGTTAGTGGCACTTTTGTGAAGGTGACAATTTAGATTTGATACAAGATACCAGTTAGGTCTGTCTGTAAAATGAAACCATTTCAGATTTCAAGTACCAGTTTTAGATGTTGTGATTGTAAATGCATATGGTTTTAAATCTGTGACTACGTCATCACAAACATGGAAATCATATCATGGCAGCAAACTTCAACATCAACTGGGAAAAGACATTCGTTTTGGTAAAACAGAGAGCTACTGATGGGATTCCGTGGCGAACTGGTTAAGCCGTCGGCCTCGTGATCAGGGGGTGTGGGTTCGACTCCAGACTCCGCCGTCTTTTTAACGGGTGCTTGATGCGGAGTCCCCTGCATCTCGTAGTCGCCTCCTAGTCGTCTTGTCCTTGACTTGCCACTGGGGTCGGGCGGCTCGAGACGAGAGAGTGAGGATAAAAAGTAGCGCAGTTAATCCTTGCTAAAAATAGCGCTAGCAAAATTAATTATGCCATCATCGGCTACGATGGACGGCGGCCCTTGCCTTGATGGGTCAAAGGTGGATTATTGTCAATTATGTTTCTGTAGCATTGTTCATAAAGTTGTTAACTCACAAATCATTTTTAAAACGGTAAAATAAATGACTGAAACCACATCAAAAGGCCAGAGTCAACTTAAAGAAGCCAAATTGATTATTCATTTTGGAATTCCGGAAGTAATCTAACATGACAACCATCTTGATGTGGCTGGAGAAACTGATGACATAATCTCATCGCCTTACACATTGGGGATGCATATTTCCAACTACTTATTCTTCTTCTTCTTCTGCTTTCAGATTTTCTGATCATCCTTAAATCTTCAGTGCTATCGCCAGGATAAAGGCCACATAACTTTCCAGGTCTGAGAGGTCTCCCCCATTTCCAACAACGTCACCCGCTCGTGCCGTTATTGACCTACAGCTCATTTCCAAATGGTGCATATTGATGAATGGTCTATAGATGTTCTTTTAGTATAGCGTGCAATGTTTGTTTGTTTGTTTGTTTGTTTGTTTGATACGATCTTCATCTTATGAGAACATTGAAGAATTTCAGATCTTATTTGGCTCTACGCTCTACTTAGGAAATAGACTCCATTTTACGATCAAAGGCCGATAATCAGGAGATGAAACGTGTGCACAACTTCCTGTTTCGATTGTAATGGTTCTGCTGTTGACCATCTGCCACACCATCATGTTACACCATCCGCCACGCCATCATGTTACACCATCCGCCACGCCATTACGTTACACCATCAAACACATGTTCTTACACCATCAAACACATCATGTTACACCATCAAACACATCATGTTACACCATCCGCCAAACCATCATGTTACACCATCAAATACATGTTGTTACACCATCATGTTGCACCATCAAACACATGTTGTTATACCATCAAACACATCATGTTACACCATCAAACAGATGTTGTTACATCATCAGATACATCATGTTACACCTTCAAACAGATGTTGTTACATCATCAGATACATCTTGTGATACCATCAGACATCTTCTCATTTCATCATTCTGAGTTCCACCTTTTCACATCAATTCCCCCAACTGTTAGTACGATCTACCAGTTCCATCACTAATCCAATCACTAATCCCATCACTAATTCCATCACTAATCCCATCACTAATCCCATCACTAATTCCATCACTAATTCCATCACTAATCCCATCACTAATTCCATCACTAATCCCATCACTAATCCCATCCCTAATTCCATCACTAATTCCATCACTAATTCCATCCCTAATTCCATCACTAATCCCATCCCTAATTCCATCACTAATCCCATCCCTAATTCCATCACTAATTCCATCACTAATTCCATCACTAATTCCATCCCTAATTCCATCACTAATTCCATCCCTAATTCCATCACTAATCCCATCCCTAATTCCATCACTAATCCCATCCCTAATTCCATCACTAATCCCATCCCTAATTCCATCACTAATCCCATCCCTAATTCCATCACTAATCCCATCCCTAATTCCATCACTAATCCCATCACCACAAGTAACAGACAGACCCAACAAACAAGACTGTCACATTCTATTGTTGACCTCTTCAATGTGTAACCGCTCTGAGCTGTAGAGACATGTCATAGACGGAGATCAGACATGTTTTAACATTGAACAGAGTTGGGAGGAAGATGGTAAGAAACAACCATTTTTCTTTCTCTTGAACTAGGAACGAGTCAATGCAGCTGACCTCAGTCCGGCCAGAATTAAAGAAACCAAAACAAAACACGTACGTTTTTTTTGTTTCAAAGCGCGCAGGGCGGAGTTTGGGTAAACATTCGTAACCTGATGTAACACCAGCCCTGTGTCCACACGTGAGACCAGAGCGGTGGTAGCCTAGTAGACTTGTTGCCGCCGAAAAACCCGCGTCGTCTGGAAACCGGGCGATCAGGATGGAGGAAAATGGCAAGCAGACGGACAAAAACGCGCGCCGTTTTGGAAATCACTCGATCTGGGGATGCAGATCGAATATAATTCCTAGTGGAAAGACGTGAGACATATTTTAGACATCACTCTGCAGAGTGACGCTCAGTGAAGGACAGGCGACGGAGAGAGACGCTCAGTGAAGGGCAGGCGACGGAGAGAGAGACGCTGAATGGATGGCAGGCGACGGAGATATGCAGTTGAGTCAGATTTGAAACGAGAGTCACAGAGAGAGAGAGCATTTCACTTCAGAGACAGAGAGAGAACATTTCACTTCAGAGACAGAGAGAAAACATTTCTCTTCAGAGGAACATTAGACTTTGGAAAGAGACGCCCAGGAAAGGGCATGCGATGAAGATAGGCAGTTGATGTAGATTTGAGTTGAGAACCACAGAAATGGAAAACATTTCACTTCAGAGACAGAGAGAACATTAGAACACTTTGGAAACAGACGCCCATTGGAGAACAGGCGACGGAGATATGCAGTTGAGATAGACACGCAGCAAACAAGGTAACTACCCCCATATTATGTATTGGTCGTAATTACACGTCGTCATCAGTTAGATGCAGTTAATCCATTCAGCATATTGACGCAGTCCCACCGATCACGTCGACATCACCTTGATCACGTGAATGTAAGTCGTCAGTAGCAGCTTGAGGAAGTTTTCCAGTGATCCCATTTTGACGCCGTCTATCCTGATCACGTGAAGACCACTTTGATCTACCGCCGACAAAGAGGAATAGGGCCACGAACGTCATACCTGAGTTTATAACTTCACCATCAGCGGCAATCCGCAACAAAGTATTATCACAGCAGACCAGATTAGGAGAGGAGAAAGAACCGGGCAATAACAGTATCGATAAGGTTAGGTTTAGCGCTAGGAGTGTTTTAGATAAGCTTGTGAGAGAAAGAATTTAAGTGGTTAGAAGTTTATAGCTGGAAGTGTTACTTGAATAAAGAATATGTTGTATTGTGTTTTTATTTTGTGTTACTTGAATTTGTTTAGAGTGAGTAGAGAGCAATAGAATTGAGCAGACACCTTTACCGTTTGTGACAGAGCTCCATCAAATCCATCGGCTCTGGTAATATTAGTACCATCACCAAAACTAACAGACAGACCCAACAAACAAAACTGAAACATTGTGTTCTTCCCTTTATTTCAGATCAACATGCATGTGTTAGTAACAGTTTAATAATGCAGCCAGAGATGCATTTGGGGTTTTACCAAATGTCTGTTGATGGATCACGAAGTGAATGCTGAATGTCTGTAGAAGGGCCACGAAGTGTATGCTGAATGTCTGTAGAAGGGCCACAAAGTGTATGCTGAATGTCTGTAGATGGACCACGAAGTGAATGCTGAATGTCTGTAGAAGGGCCACGAAGTGTATGCTGAATGTCTGTAGGAGGGCCACGAAGTGAATACTGAATGTCTGTAGAAGGGCCACGAAGTGAATGCTGAATGTCTGTAGAAGGGCCACGAAGTGAATGCTGAATGTAGAAGGACCATGAAGTGAATGCTGTGTTTTACCAAATGTCTGTAGAAGGGCCACTAAGTGAATGCTGAATGTCTGTAGAAGGGCCACTAAGTGAATGCTGAATGTCTGTTGAAGGGCTATGAAGTGTATGCTGAATGTCTGTAGAAGGGCCATGAAGTGAATTCTGAATGTCTGTAGAAGGACCAGGTCGATGGACTGGAACCTAATACTCTTCACCCTCTTCCTCCCCTTCACCCTCCACAGAGTCCACTCCTACCTCTTCATAGTCCTTTTCTAAGGCCGCCAAGTCCTCACGAGCCTCTGAGAACTCACCTTCCTCCATGCCTTCACCAACATACCTGTGGATGTCAACGATAGCTACATGGATACATGGATATGTGAAAAACATGGATAAATGGACAGAGCTGTGTGATAGTTGAAAGTATGTGATTGTTGAAAGTCTGTGATTGTTGAAAGTCAGTCTGTGATTGTTGAAAGTTTGTGGTTGTTTAAAGTCTGTGATTGTTGAAAGTATGTGATTGTTGAAAGTGTGTGATTGTTGAAAATGTGTGATTGTTGAAAGTATGTGATTGTTGAAAGTATGTGATTGTTGAAAGTGTGTGATTGTTGAAAATATGTGATTGTTGAAAGTCTGTGATTGTTGAAAGTCTGTAATTGTTGAAATTATGTGATTGCTGAAAGTCTGTGATTGTTGAAAGTATGTGATTGTTGGGAGTATGTGATTGTTGAAAGTCTGTAATTGTTAAAATTATGTGATTGTTGAAAGTATGTGATTGTTGAAAGTCTGTGATTGTTGAAAGTCTGTGATTGTTGAAACTCTGTAATTGTTGAAAGTCTGTAATTGTTGAAAGTCTGTGATTGTTGAAAGTCTGTAATTGTTGAAAGTCTGTGATTGTTGAAAGTCTGTGATTGTTGAAAGTCTGACCCACCAGTGGACGAAGGCTCGCTTGGCATACATCAGATCAAACTTGTGGTCAAGGCGAGCCCAGGCCTCAGCGATGGCGGTTGTGTTGCTCAACATGCACACGGCACGCTGGACCTTGGCCAGGTCACCGCCAGGGACAACAGTTGGGGGCTGGTAGTTGATTCCCACCTGTAGAAATGAGCATTCAAATTCTGTACGAGCTGCTAGTCTGAACTGTCCATAATGTTTAACTTACCTTAACTTAACTTAACTTAACGTCTTTATACTGGTTTAGAAGACTCTGCAGAGTCTGTATACAAAAAGTTTCATTTACATTACCTTGCTCTAAAAGCTATGCACATCAAATGTATTCTTAAATATATTAATTGTCCCTGCCTACATTACCTCATGTGACAATGTATTCCAAGTATTCACCACTCTCTGACTAAAAATGTATTTCCTAATATCTAATCTGGACCTTTCTTTAGTTAATTTGTAGCTTTGTCCTTTTGTTCATGTGGGTGGCTGTATTTTCACACAAAAATTGTTATAGTCTAATTTATCCATTCCTCTGATCATCTTATAAACCTGTATTGTCACCTCAAATTCTTCTCTCTTCTAGACACTGTAGGCCGGTTTTTCGGAGTCTTTCCTCATAACTAATTCTGGAATCAAATTATCAGCTTTGTCGCTCTTTTTTGTATCCTTTCCAGCATGTTTATATCCCCTCTTTGATAAGGACTCCACACCTGTACACAGTACTCCAATCTAGGTATAACTAATGCTTTATACAGTTTGACTATCACTTCCTTGCTCCTATGTTTAATATTTCTTTTTATCATACCTAACATTGCATTTGCCTTTTTCACTGCTACCTGGACTTGCTCACTCACCTTACATGTATGATCTATTATAACCCCTAGGTCCCTTTCCTTTTCTATCATTCCAATATTGTTCTCTCCTATTCTGTAATTATGTTCCATATTGGATCTACCCATGTGGATAACTGTACATTTATCTACATTAAACTCCATTTGCCAGCTCACAGACCATTCTCAAATTTTATCTAAATCCGACCTCAATATATCAACTACTGCTTTAGATTAGACACTACTGCATAGTTTTGTGTCATCAGCAAATTTTGCAATCATGGATCCCATATCAATGTCCAAATCGTTTATATATATCAAGAACAAATTTAGTCCCTTAACCGAGCCCTGTGGCATACCACTTTTCACTTCACACCACTCAAAGTACTCCTTATTTATGCCCACCCTCTGCCTTCTTCCAGTTAACAAATTTTCCATCCATTTGGCAACTTCCCCACCTATTCCGTGTGATTTTAACTTTCGAAATAATCTTTGATGAGGTACTCTATCAAAGGCCTTTGCAAAGTCTAGATAATAACGTCCACTGGCTCCCCTTTATCTATCATTTTAGTAACCTCCTCCTCCATGAATTCTAATAGATTTGTTAAGCATGATCTCCCTCTGGTAAACTCATGCTGACTATTTGTGATTATATTAAACTTGTCTAAATGCATTACAATGTTTTCTTTGATTATTGACTCTAACAATTTACAGACTATGCTCGTTAAACTCACCGGTCTATAATTTACTGGATCTGATTTTTTGCCCTTTTTGAATAAGGGGATCTTTCCTGTATCTGTCCAATCCCCTGAAACAATCCCTTTTGCAAGTGATTGAGAACATAATATAGCCAATGGTTTTGCTAGTTGGTCTCTAATTTCAAACAGCAATTTTGGATGAATACCATCTTGGCCTGGACATTTATCCACTTTCAAAACCTCAAATTTTTTAAAAACCATTTCCTCTGTAATACAGATTGATCTTAATTCCGTTTATAATTTATACACCAGACAAGTCTGTTGACTGTCTCTTCACTTTGTGTGTGTGTGTGTGTGTGTCTGCGTGTCTGTGTGTTTGTCTGTCTGTGTGTGCGTGTGTGTCTGTGTGTGTTTGTATGTGTCTGTTTATGTGTCTATGTGACTGTTTGTGTGTGTATGTGACTGTTTGTGTGTGTCTGTCTGTGTTGCTCGTGTGCGGGTGTTTTTGTGCGTGTGAGTATGTGTCTGTTTATGTATGTGTGTGTTTGTGTACTGAGACTACATTGTGTTTCTTTAACAAATATCTTTTGGTAAAGACTTTGATTCTTTACAAATCTCTCTGGAACAACTATCATTAGTTAGGGGCACTTGTATCCTATTACTGCTAGGTGGCTCACTTGCCATAGGCCAGTCACGTGACAGATAAACAACAATGGCGGACAACACTGTTAGTGCTTGCATGGAACAGCGTGTTGTGATGAAGTTTCTTGTGAAAGAAGGCGTGAAACCTGCGGACATTTCCAGAAGACTGCAATCACAATACGGTGATGGGACACTCAATCACAATATGGTGATGGGACACTCAATCACAATATGGTGATGGGACACTCAATCACAATATGGTGATGGGACACTCAATCACAATATGGTGATGGGACACTCAATCACAATATGGTGATGGTACACCCAATCACAATATGGTGATGGGACACTTAATCACAATATGGTGATGGGACACTCAATCACAATATGGTGATGGGACACTCAATCACAATATGGTGATGGTACACCCAATCACAATATGGTGATGGGACACTCAATCACAATATGGTGATGGGACACTCAATCACAATATGGTGATGGTACACCCAATCACAATATGGTGATGGGATACTCAATCACAATATGGTGATGGGACACTCAATCACAATACGGTGATGGGACACTCAATCACAATATGGTGATGGGACACTCAATCACAATACGGTGACAGGACACTCAATCACAATATGGGGATGAGACACTCAGCCGCAGTAAGACATGTGAATGGTGTAAACGTTTTAGAGAAGGCCGTACATCCGTGAGTGATGATCCCGCCCATGGTGGCTCTCAACCCATCAGTCATTCATGTGAACATCCAGATTGTGGAACGCCTTATCCTGGAAAATCAACTCAAATCCTGTCACGAAATTGCACAAGTATTTGTCTGGGTACGGTGAACACTATAATTCAGAAACATGTACATATTTCTGAAGGTTGGTGCACGTTGGGTGACAAGACAGCTTTCACTGTTGACCGGCAGAGAAGAGTTCAAACCTGCAGTGGATTGAATGAACGTTTTGACATCTGCAGCAACTCATATGAGTACAGTAGCTATAGTAGATTAGTTCTCCAGGTACAGCAGCTATAGTAGATTAGTTCTCCAGGTACAGTTGCTATAGTAGATTAGTTCTCCAGATACAGTACTTATAGTAGATTAGTTCTCCAGGTACAGTTGCTATAGTAGATTAGTTCTCCAGATACAGTACTTATAGTAGATTAGTTCTCCAGGTACAGTAGCTATAGTAGATTAGTTCTCCAGGCACAGCATATTTCTTGACAACAGTTACCACATGAAACCTGTACACCTTCACAGCTTGTCCATGACCACTCTCCACCAACCCATTGGATTATTGCCCTCTCCATCAATACTTGTGTGGATTATTGCTATAAAATAAATCAGGATTAAGACAATAATGATGAAAGTGCTGACTTTGAATCCAGTGGGACACCAATCCACGAACTGGATGGTACGTTTGGTCTTGATGGTAGCGATGGCTGCGTTGACATCCTTGGGGACCACATCACCTCGGTACAGCATGCAGCAGGCCATGTACTTGCCATGACGGGGGTCACACTTGACCAGCTGGTTGGCAGGCTCGAAACATGCATTGGAGATCTCAGCAACAGACAGCTGCTCATGGTAGGCCTGCAAGAAATGCGGGTTATGTCATGAGTTCAAATCTCCATCTAGCTGTCTTAGTTAGAGGACATACATCTAGTTGTGTTAGTTAGAGGACATACATCTAGCTGTGTTAGTTAGAGGACATACATCTAGCTGTGTTAGTTAGAGGACACATACATCTAGCCGTGTTAGTTAGAGGACACATACATCTAGACGTGTTAGTTAGAGGACACATATATCTAGCTGTGTTAGTTAGAGGACACATACATCTAGCTGTGTTAGTTAGAGGACACATACATCTAGCCGTGTTAGTTAGAGCAGACATACATCTAGCTGTGTTAGTTAGAGGACATACATCTAGCTGTGTTACTTAGAGGACACATACATCTAGCTGTGTTAGTTAGAGGACACATACATCTAGCCGTGTTAGTTACAGGACACATACATCTAGATGTGTTAGTTAGAAGACACATACATCTAGCTGTGTTAGTTAGAGCAGACATACATCTAGCTGTGTTAGTTAGAGGACATACATCTATCTGTGTTAGTTACAGGACACATACATCCAGCTGTGTTAGAGGACATCCCACTAGCTGTGTTAGTTAGAGGACACATTCCTCTAGCTGTGTTAGTTAGAGAACACATACATCTAGACATGTTAGTTAGAGGACACATCCCTCTAGCTGTGTTAGTTAGAGAACACATACATCTAGACATGTTAGTTAGAGGACACATCCCTCTAGCTGTGTTAGAGGACATCCCTCTAGCTGTGTTAGAGGACATCCCTCTAGCTGTGTGAGAGGACATCTCTCTAGCTGTGTTAGTTAGAGGACACAACCCTCTAGCCTTGTCCATCATAACGGACCTAGTCTTGTGTAGAAAGCTGCTGGAATCAGAGCAGGAAGAATGAATGAACTCATAGAGAAGGAAAGTAAAGAAATAGAATGAACTCATAGAGAAGGAAAGTAAAGAAATAGAATGAACTCATAGAGAAGGAAAGTAAAGAAATAGAATGAACTCATAGAGAAGGAAAGTAAAGAAATAGAATGAACTCGATGACGGAGGACAAAAGACACGTTTATTGGTCCTGTTTTAGATACGTTTCCCTGACTGTCAAAATGGTAGCTGTACTACATTATATTTGAAATATTGAACAGAATTCACCCATTAATGAATGTTACAATTATGGTCCTAAGTTTAGAAATGTACCTTCTCTGCTGAGATGACTGGGGCATAGGTGGCCAGAGGGAAGTGGATTCGCGGATAGGGCACAAGGTTGGTCTGGAACTCGGTCAAGTCAACATTCAGGGCACCGTCAAACCTCAAGGAGGCAGTAATGGAGGACACAATCTGGCCGATCAGGCGGTTCAAATTGGTGTAGGTGGGGCGCTCAATGTCAAGGTTACGGCGGCAGATATCGTAGATGGCTTCGTTGTCCACCATGAAGGCGCAGTCAGAATGCTCCAGCGTTGTGTGTGTTGTCAGGATGGAGTTGTACGGCTCAACCACCGCAGTTGACACCTGGACAAAAGTTGGAAGCAAATCTTCTTATTAAAACAAACTTCATTTTGTGAAAGTTGAAAGTAGAACTTCATATATGACATTTGACAAAAATAAGTTCCCAATTGAATGCTCAAAGTTTGTAAAAAGTTGGGAGGCTCTGTTTAAAATGTAAATTTTATAAACAGTTGAAATTCAAACTTGAGAAATGAAGTTATAAAGACATGAAACCAGAATTTATACTTATCATTTATGATAAGGTACACAAAGTTTAAATTCATAATTCTTAAATAACTGAAAAGCAAAACAAGGTCAGCAACAAGAGCATCGAAGAACAGAGGCTCAGGAATCGTTCTTGTCTACCCAGATCAGCAACAAGAGCATCGAAGAACAGAGGCTCAGGAATCGTTCTTGTCTACCCAGATCGAGAAAACGAAACTACTAGTTCATCAACCAAAAAATGGTGGTCAAACTACTCGGCTGAAGTATAGGCCCTAGGCATTTCTGCAGAAATAGTAAACAACACAACAAGCCAGTGTCAGCAGATTGTATTCCTTACAGATGTAATGTCAGTTCTACAAGCCCTTTAAAATGATAAAACTGCCAGAGCTTAGGAAAGCCTTGGGCGAACTAAAAGCAGAAAGAAGGGTAATGCTACAGTGGATACCATCACACTGTGGCGTACCTGAAAATGAGATAGCAGACAGGTCGGCAAAGGAGGGAGCAACACAAGAACAAAATGAGACAGAGGACATGTTGACAAAGGAGGGGGCAACACAATAAGAAAATGAACAAACAATCATCTTCCTTGAAAAGAAGACACTTATCCAATCCATGAGGAAAGTTGGCCAAACGAAAGATAGCTATCACTGTCTGGACTTGAAGTCTTGTGGGCACAGGTAGCCAGCGCACCTGAAGTATCATAGGTATAGCTTAAGAAGACAGCCTAAAATAATAATTAGTGGAGAGCAACTATTACAGACCTTTTGCTCTATCAGGAACGTTAATGATTTTAGCAAAGTCAATGTGACTGACTGATGTACTCCTATGTTCCAGGGGGAACCAGCATCCATTCAAGGTGCGGGACTGATGTACTCCTATGTTCCAGATGGAGTAGGTTCAGTGCTTACTGCATTCGTGTTTACCTGATGCGCTGGGTAGATGGAGAACAACTTCTATTTACCTGAGGGGCTGGGTAGATGGAGAACACATTCTTCTATTTACCTGAGGGGCTAGGTAGATGGAGAACACATTCTTCTATTTACCTGAGGGGCTGGGTAGATGGCAAACTCCAACTTGGACTTCTTGCCATAGTCCACAGAGAGCCGCTCCATGAGCAGAGAGGTGAATCCCGAACCTGTTCCACCACCAAACGAGTGGAAGATAAGAAATCCTTGCAGGCCAGTACACTGGTCAGCCAGCTTGCGGATGCGGTCGAGAACCAGGTCAACAATCTCTTTACCAATCGTGTAGTGACCCCTGGCGTAGTTGTTTGCGGCGTCTTCCTTGCCAGTGATCAACTGCTCGGGGTGGAACAGCTGGCGGTAGGTGCCAGTGCGCACTTCATCTGCATGAACATCGTTAAGAGATGAATTATCACTCAAATATGAAATTAGAGGTTTGACATTTGGTTCATCACTTAAATATGAAATTAGAGATTTGACATTTTAAAATTGGAAACTTTGATTTAGAGAAACAAGATGTTGAAGTACTAGTATATAAGCCAGTCCTTAACTAGACAATGTAGTAGTACTCCCAAATAGTCACAGAATTGTATCTGTACACCAACTTCTGCTGATCAGATGGGCTCTGCAATACCAACTGGACAAAACAATAGTAGAAACAATGGCGGAAAATGTACGTTAGGTTTATTATGATGGTTTATCACAAGAAAACATCCGAGACAGCTGGGAAGGACCACCAACACTTGCAGCATATGTTGAGGATGCTGTACAATGTATGAAATAACGAAAGGTCTCAGGACCAGAGAATATAACAAGACAGAGAATAATATAACAAGACAGAGACTATAATGGGATCAAGATGCTGAGCAGCACATGAGCTGCAGTAGTCAGCGACCCATAGCTGACTGCTAGCGTCAGGGCCAGCGAACCATAGCTGCCAAGACCCTTCTACGCCTCCACGCGGTGATCCTGGATAACAGGCTGCATCAGGGCAGACTGGCTAAGGAGAAGGGATCGAAGAGGGAATGCTAACCCGGTACTCAAAAAATGCTTGCTGAAGTCAGATGTGTTGGACCGAAAGGTGTAAATATCGCAGCCAAGCTGTAAACTACGACACAACATATTCCGTTCTCTTGACTACATTCTGCTACTTAAGCCCTTTCAGGGTTTGGTAGTGGGAGATTGAGAACGAACGAAGAAGAAGAAGAAGAGAATATACAAGAAGACAGAGAATATTCCAGAAGACCTTCTCCATGACTGGTTAAGATGGCAAATAGCTAATACGTCTGAGATTCTTAAATCAGACCTTCACTAACAGATGTCTTTGTCACATACAGATATTTGATGGTCAAACGTAAAACAGATGTCTCTGTCACATACAGATATTTGATGGTTAAACGTAAAACAGATGTCTCTGTCACATACAGATATTTGATGGTCAAACGTAAAATGAGGACAGACAATCTGTGGGAGCAGGCACAACACACCATAAAGCGGTAGATTTAGGCCAGATAAGTGTACATGGATAGGACCATGGATAGGAGGCATGGATAGGACACATGGATATGACCATGGATAGGACACGTGGATAGGACACATGGATCTGATGCATGGATAGGACGCACGGAAAGGACACATGTATAGGACCATGGAAAGGAGGCATGGATAGGATGCATGAGTGGAATATGTGGATAGCACACATGGATAGGTAACATGGATAAGGAACATGGATAGGACAGTTTGTTTGTCTTGTTCTGCGTTTGACCTGAAATGGAAATTGTGTCGTACCTTACAGCGAGGCCGTGATAGCTCCGCCTTTCGGCCAGACATCCGATTTCAGCACAACATTTTTGAGACCGAGCTTGCCTTCCATCTTCTATTCCTAATCTCTTAGACTGCGTGGTAGCAGTCAGTTTCCAGGCCCGCCGCTTGGCGGAGCACTAGAGTCTTGGTCAGTTATAGGATACTGGTCCTGGTGGAGGCAGACAGCTAATGTCTGCTCGTTCACTGGAACACACAACCGAAGATATGGGTGGTTATGTCAATAAACCCCTTGGTCTAGAGTCTCAACGGTAGAGTTCAAGACTGTGGCCCAAAGTAGTAATACTGGATGGTGGCCCCTGGAGAAAGGTTAGGCATTTTGAAAGAGAGGTTCTCAAACATAGATAAAAGGGGTTCTCAAACATAGATAAAAGGGGTTCTCAAACATAGATAAAAGAGGTTCTCAAACATACATGAAAGAGGTTCTCATAGATAAAAGGAGTTCTCAAACATAGATAAAAGAGGTCCTCAAATATAGATAAAAGAGGTTCTCAAACATAGATAAAAGAGGTTCTCAAACATAGATAAAATGGGTTCTCAAACATAATTAAAGGGGTTCTCAAACATAGATGAAAGAGGTTCTTAACATAGAAGAGCTTCTCAAACATACATGAAAGGTTCTCAAACATACATGAAAGAGGTTCTCAAATATACATGAAAGGTTCTCAAACATACATGAAAAAGGTTCTCAAACATAGACGAATGGTGGCACGTCTTAACTTACCAATGACAGTTGGCTCAAGGTCAACGAAAACTGCCCGGGGGACGTGTTTGCCTGCTCCAGTCTCGCTAAAGAATGTGTTGAAGGAATCATCCCCACCGCCAATGGTCTTGTCAGAGGGCATCTGGCCATCAGGCTGGATGCCATGCTCCAAACAGTACAGCTCCCAGCATGCATTGCCTATCTGGGTCCCGGCTTGACCCACATGGATGGAGATACATTCACGCTGTTGTATGTGAAGGCCAAGTAATGTAGAGCATTTAATATAGGTCGAATAATTTAGGTCACACAGGGAAGGTCAAATAATTTAGGTCAAACAGTGAAGGTCGGATAATTAAGGTCAAACAGTGAAGGTGAAATAAGAATGATCCATTAAGGAAGTCAGACCAATTGTAGTGGTTACCACATGCTCCACTTAGTGAGGACAGTGAATAAGGGAGATGAGGATGGTGCTGAGGATGAGGATGAGGATTTGAAGGGTGATGGTGAGGAGGGTGATGGTGAGGAGGGTGATGGTGAGGAGGGTGATGGTGAGGAGGGTGATGGTGAGGAGGGTGATGGTGAGGAGGGTGATGGTGAGGAGGGTGATGGTGAGGAGGGTGATGGTGAGGAGGGTGATGGTGAGGAGGGTGATGGTCGCTATGTATGTGTGAGAAACAATGCTGGAGTTAGCTGAATACTGGTTGGTTTCTGATTAGTTGGGGTAACTTCTTCAGTTTTCGAACCTTGGTGGACAGCCTCTGACAGACAGACTAACACATGTAGAAGTTATATCAATAAGTTAGTTCCCCATCGCAAGCGAGGGTGACGACATCATCAGACGGTTTTGTCTTGATGATGTAACTTGCGCTGTGTTTGGATTATAGTGAGTAATCAGCTGCGCTGGACATAGACCTTACTCTCTGGTCCCGAGCTATCTTGAACCAGTGGCAAGACATTAGTCGAAACGACTGGAAGTACCTCAGGATGCAGGCATGGTGCAATCTTCCTTGAAACTAGGGGTCACTTGAAAAATGCAGGCCTCTATCCCCAATAGTTCTCCTTCAGAACGGGTCAGCTTGACGTACGTTGGTTGGTGGTCTCACAGAACTGGTTTGCTTGACGTACGTTGGTTGGTGGTCTGACATAACTGGTCTGCTTGACGTACGTTGGTTGGTGGTCTCACAGAACTGGTCTGCTTGACGTACATTGGTTGGTGGTCTCACAGAACTGGTCTGCTTGACGTACGTTGGTTGGTGGTCTGACATAACTGGTCTGCTTGACGTACGTTGGTTGGTGGTCTCACAGAACTGGTCTGCTTGACGTACATTGGTTGGTGGTCTCACAGAACTGGTCTGCTTGACGTACGTTGGTTGGTGGTCTCACAGAACTGGTATGCTTGAGGTACGTTGGTTGGTGGCACGTGCACACAACGTAGATGTAGACAGACAGACGAACATACGGGCAAACGGCAGGAAGACAGACAGACAGACAGAGAGTCTAAAACTATGTGAATGTCGAAGGAAAGGAGATTCTAAAACCAAGATGTACAGATGGCACATGTACGCTCTCGTTCCGAGGGTCTGGTACAACTGTTCACGGCTGTTCAGAAGCACAGTGAAGATCATTATTTTGTTGGTAAACTTTTCAAGTTCTACAATTGGCGTTGACGTTATGCCTCCTGTTATAACTCTCATGGCTTGATTTTGAGGGACTGTGCTTGATTTGATAACAATGATGGGGACTTTGCCTGACTTTGATAACAACAATGGGGGACTGTACAAGGGACATAAGGAGACGATTGTCCATAGCGATGCAGAAACAGCATACAATGTAGAATGTGTGGTACGATAATAATCGCTGTCCATTGTTGTCGATGAGGACCGCCGACATCATCCTTGTCACCGCTTATCCTGATTGGTGTGGGTATGCATGTTACAGAAAATGTCCTCCTATCCAGAGCGTGCTGATGAAGGTGAACTGGGGTCCTCCATGCGGTTGTGCCATGCTTGGCTTCATCTGTGTGTCGCTCACTACTAAGGGAATCAAGTCAATCCCCCATCTCCTTGGCTAGGCTGCAATGAAAACAACCTGTTTCCAGGGAGAACTTCGTGAAAGTGAGACGGTGGTCTTGGTCAGTCAATTTTACCTTACCCCGACTAGCATTGTCTCACTTGACGTTAGTCAACTCTCCCAGACCCCGACTAGCATTGTCTGACCAGACGTTAGTCACCTCTCCCAGACCCAGACTAGCATTGTCTCACCAGACGTTAGTCACCTCTCCCAGACCCCGACTAGCATTGTCTCACCAGACGTTAGTTAACTCTCCACCTGACCAGACGTTAGTCACCTCTCCCAGACCCCGACTAGCATTGTCTGACCAGACGTTAGTCAACTCTCCACCTGACCAGACGTTAGTCAACTCTCCCAGACCCCGACTAGCACTGTCTCACCAGACGTTAGTCAACTCTGCACCTGACCAGACGTTAGTCAACTCTCCCAGACCCCGATTAGCATTGTCTCACCAGACGTTAGTCAACTCTCCACCTGACCAGACGTTAGTCAACTCTCCCAGACCCCGACTAGCATTGTCTTACCAGACGTTAGTCAACTCTCCCAGACCCCAGACATCAACAAAAGCTATCGTTACACGACGGAAACTACTCCCATTTCTGAAATCCACTGAGAGGACATATTAGTGAGGAATAAAGGCTGCTAGATGTAGAAGTATATGTGTCTTTTAGCTCCGATTAAAATAATAACAAACTGTGCTCTAGTGGTCAAAATGCAGATCTTAAAACCGCTAGGTTAGCCGTTCACAGCAGTACTAGGGACAAAGATACAAGGGACACAAAACACTAATAAACACACACACACACACATATATATATATATTACCAGCACACATATACACACACACAGATACATAACACACACACAGACAGATACATAACACAGACATCACACATACACAGCACCCACACACACATAGACATCACACACACAGACAGATACATAACACACACATCACACATACACTTCACACATACACACACACACACACAGACAGATACATAACACACACATCACACATACACATCACACACACACACACAGATACATAACACACACATCACACATTACATATCACACACACACACACAGACAGATACATAACACACACATCACACATTACACATCACACACACACACACACACAGACAGATACATAACACACACATCACACATACACATCACACACACACACACAGATGCATAACACTAATATCACACATAACACACACACACATCACACATAACACACACATCACACATAACACACACATCACACATAATACACACATCACACATAACACACACACATCACACGCACACATCGTTTTGCCAGAATGACTCACCATGTTTTATATCTAAGAGAAGTCCGTTAGATCACTAGGGAAACACAAGTAGCCAGGCGGCAGCTCACAATGACTCGATGGTGTCGGCGTGAGGTCTGGGTAGCACCCGCTGACTGTTAACTCCATTTTATATAGCTTGTCTTTCCGTGCAACCATGACAACGATAAACAAAGTATGGCTGATATTGGTTGCTAGGCCAGTCAGTAATGTCCCTATTGTGTGTGCACGTGATCACGTGATGTGATTTATAGGACGCTACACCCTCTGTCGTTCAACGTTGTTGTACATCCTACATCCATCCACATACGCACACATCCATCCACATACCCACCCATATATCCAACCCCATCCATCCACCTATTCACATATCGACCCATCCATCCACATACCCATCAACCCACCCACCATCTATCCATTCATCAATCCATCCATAAATCAACCTATCCATCCATCCACCCACCCATCCATTCATCCATCCAATCAAAACATCTATCTATCTATCTATCTATCTATCTATCTATCTATCTATCTATCTATCTATCTATCTATCTATCTATCAAAATATCTATCTATCTATCTATCTATCTATCTATCTATCTATCTATCTATCTATCTATCAAAATATCTATCTATCCATCTATCCATCCATTCATCTATCTATCTATCTATCTATCTATCTATCTATCTATCTATCTATCTATCTATCTATCAAAATATATATCTATCCATCTATCCATCCATTCATCTATCTATCTATCTATCTATCAAAATATCTATCTATCTATCTATCTATCTATCTATCTATCTATCTATCTATCTATCTATCTATCTATCTATCTATCTATCAAAATATATATCTATCTATCTATCTATCCATCTATCCATCCATTCATCTATCTATCTATCTATCTATCTATCCATCTATCCATCCATCCATTCATCTATCTATCTATCTATCTATCTATCTATCTATCTATCTATCTATCTATCTATCTATCTATCTATCTATCTATCTATCCATCCATCCATTCATATATCTATCTATCTATCCATCTATCCATCCATTCATCTATCTATATATCTATCTATCCATCTATCCATCCATTCATCTATCTATCTATCTATCTATCTATCTATCTATCTATCTATCTATCTATCTATCCATTCATCTATCTATCCATCTATCCATCTATCTATCCATCTATCCATCCATTCATCTATCTATCTATCTATCTATCTATCTATCTATCTATCTATCTATCTATCTATCTATCCATCTATCTATCCATCTATCCATCCATTCATCTATCTATCTATCTATCTATCTATCTATCTATCTATCTATCTATCTATCTATCTATCTATCTATCTATCTATCTATCTATCTATCTATCTATCCAAATATATATCTATCTATCTATCTATCTATCTATCTATCTATCTATCTATCTATCTATCTATCTATCCATCTATCTATCTATCTATCCATCTATCTATCTATCTATCTATCTATCTATCTATCTATCCATATATCCATCCATTCATCTATCTATCCATCCATCCATCCATCTATCCATCTATCCATCTATCTATCCATCTATCCATCCATCTATATATCTATCCATCCATCTATCCATCCATCCATCTATCCATCTATCCATCTATCCATCTATCCATCTATCCATCCATCCATCTATCCATCTATCCATCTATCCATCCATCTATCCATCTATCCATCCATCCATCTATCTATCTATCTATCTATCTATCTATCTATCTATTTATCTATCTATCTATCTATCTATCTATCTATCTATCTATCTATCTATCTATCTATCTATCTATCCCTCTATCTATCTATCCATCTATCCATCCATCTATCTATCTATCCATCTATCCATCCATCTATCCATCTATCTATCTATCCATCCATCTATCCATCTATCCATCTATCCATCCATCTATGAATAAGCGCACTTCTCTGTTTATTTGTCCATCTTATTTTGTCTGTCTTTCACCGAGTTTCTTCTATTACGCATGGCATATACCCCATCCGGAGAATAGACACGCCTGGCTTGTCTGCCACACATCACAGCACAAAGTCCTGATGAGGGCATCTAGAGTGGAATAGCTGGCTGTCAGTGACACGCCCATAAACCATGCACTGCTGACAAACACGGATGGCACTTCTTGTCTCAGTCAAGCCTGTACCTGGCCGTGAACCGCGTGGCGACCAACCTGTATGGACTAGCCCCAGGCTCACGTCTTATCTCAGAGACATTTTATGGGTCCTACAGGAACACAATAGTAGCACGCCAATGTTTATTGCCCCCAATCAAACTTGTTTTTCCCAACAGAAATGTGAAATATATCTCTTCGTTCAACATGGGTCTCCCCCCCCCCCCCCCCCAGCCTTTCTGTCTCTCTCTGTCTCTTTCTGTCTCTCTCTATCTCTCTCTTTCTCTCTCGCTGTCTCTCTGTCTCTCTCGCTCTCTGTCTCTCTTTCTCTCTCTGTCTCTTTCTGTCTCTCTCTCTCTCTTTCTCTCTCGCTCTGTCTCTTTCTGTCTCTCTCTCTGTCTCTATCTTTCTCTCTCTGTCTCTCTCTTTCTCTCCTCCCTCTGTCTCTTTCTGTCTCTCTCTCTGTCTCTCTCTGTCTTTCTCTGTCTCTGTCTCTCTCTGTTTCTTTCTCTGTCTATGTCTCTTTCTCTCTCTGTCTCTTTCTGTCTCTCTCTGTCTCTTTCTGTCACTCTCTCTGTCTCTCTCTTTCTCTCTCGCTCTCTTTCTCTCTCGCTCTCTGTCTCTCTCTTTCTCTCTCTGTCTCTCTCTTTCTCTCTCTCTGTCTCTATCTGTCTCTCTCTCTCTGTCTCTCTCTGTCTCTGTCTCTATCGGTTTCTCTGTCTGCCTCTCTGTCTATCTGTCTTTCTTTCTCTCTCTGTCTCTCTTTCTGTCTCTCTCTCTGTCTTTCTCTGTCTCTTTCTGTCACTCTCTCTGTCTCTCTCTTTCTCTCTCGCTGTCACTTTCTCTCTCGCTCTATGTCTCTCTCTTTCTCTCTCTGTCTCTCTCTGTCTCTCTCTGTCCCTCTCTTTCTCTCTCTGTCTCTGTCTGTCTCTCTCTCTCTGTCTCTCTCTCTGTTTCTCTCTCTGTCTCTCTCTTTTTCTCTCGCTCTCTGTCTCTCTCTCTCTTTCTCTCTCTGTCTCTCTCGTTCTCTATGTCTCTCTCTTTCTCTCTCTTTCTCTCTCTGTCTCTCTGTCTCTCTCTCTGTTTCTCTCTCTGTCTCTCTCTGTCTCTCTCTGTCTCTCTCTCTGTCTCTCTCTCTGTCTCTGTCTCTTTCTGTCTCTCTCTGTCTCTTTCTGGCTGTTTCTCTTTCTCTCTCTTTGTCTCTCTCTTTTTCTCTCGCTCTCTGTCTCTCTCTGTCTCTCTCTCTGTTTCTCTCTCTGTCTCTCTATGTCTATCTTCCTCTCTCTCTCTCTGTCTCTCTCTCTGTCTCTGTCTCTTTCTGTCTCTTTCTGGCTGTTTCTCTTTCTCTCTCTTTGTCTCTCTCTTTTTCTCTCACTCTCTGTCTCTCTCTCTTTCTCTCTCTGTCTCTCTCGTTCTCTATGTCTCTCTCTTTCTCTCTCTTTCTCTCTCTGTCTCTCTCTGTCTCTCTTATTCTCTCTCTTCTATCTCTGTATGTCTCTCTCTGTCTCTCTCTGTCTCTCTCTCTGTCTCTGTCTCTTTCTGTCTCTCTCTGTCTCTCGCTGTCTCTTTCTGTCTCTTTCTCTTTCTCTCTCTCTGTCTCTCTGTATCTTTCTCTCTCTCTTTATCTCTCTCTCTGTCTCTCTCTTTCTCTCTCGCTCTCTGTCTCTCTCTCTTTCTCTGTCTCTCTCATTCTCTCGGTTAGCGGGCTCTGGGTGGACATTGTAGCACTCCAAGAAACTCGGTTAGCAAGCTCGGGGTGGACATTGTAGCCCTCCAAGAAACTCGGTTAGCAGGCTCGGGGTGGACATTGTAGCCCTCCAAGAAACTCTGTTAGCAGGCTCGGGGTGGACATTGTAGTACTCCAAGAAACTCGGTTAGCAGGCTCAGGGTGGACATTGTAGCCCTCCAAACACTCGATTAGCAGGCTCAGGGACAATGAGTGACAAAGACTACTTATTCTACTGGCAAGGAAAAGACCCCACCGAAAAGAGAGAGCACGGTGTAGACTCTGCAGTTAAAAAGTTTATAATATATGGTTGAACCAGATGAGAATGGTTCAGAATGCCCGCTTACTCTCTCCATACTCCAGTAGGTCCCGTCACCCTTGTCCGTGTACATGCACCTACCTCGTGCTCCACACCTGGTCCCGTCACCCTTGTCCGTGTACATGCACCTACCTTGTGCTCCACACCGGAAGTCAAAGATGAGTTCTATGACGATTTATCAGCGGCCACTAAAATCATCCATAGTCAAGAGGTTCTTGTCCTATTAGGTGATTGCAATACAAGAGTGGGCGGTGACTCGCGGCCTTCATGTCTTGGCAAGTTTGGAGTTAGACAAATTAATGAAAATGGCCAGCGGCTCCTAGAGCTCTGTGCCTACCATGAACTTTGTGTGACCAACTTATTTTCAGACCAAACCCCAACATAAGGAATAGGAAAACAGAGAAGTGACAGGACAACACAGAGAAGTGACAGGACAACATATAGAAGTGAACAGATAACACAGAGAAGTGACATGACAACACAGAGAAGTGACAGAACAACACAGAGAAGTGACAGAACAACACAGAGAAGTGAACAGACAACACAGAGAAGTGACAGAACAACACAGAGAAGTGACGGGACAACACAGAGAAGTGACAGAACAACACAGAGAAGTGAACAGACAACACAGAGAAGTGACAGAAAAACACAGAGAAGTGACGGGACAACACAGAAAAGTGACGGGACAACACAGAAAAGTGAACAGACAACACAGAGAAGTGACAGAACAACAGAGAAGTGACAGGACAACACAGAGAAGTGACAGAACAACACAGAGAAGTGACAGGACAACACAGAGAAGTGAACAGACAACACAGAGAAGTGACAGGACAACACAGAGAAGTGAACAGACAACACAGAGAGGTGACATGACAACACAGAGAAGTGACAGAACAACACAGAGAAGTGACAGAACAACACAGAGAAGTGAACAGACAACACAGAGAAGTGACAGAACAACACAGAGAAGTGACGGGACAACACAGAGAAGTGACAGAACAACACAGAGAAGTGAACAGACAACACAGAGAAGTGACAGAACAATACAGAGAAGTCACGGGACAACACAGAAAAGTGACGGGACAACACAGAAAAGTGAACAGACAACACAGAGAAGTGACAGAACAACAGAGAAGTGACAGGACAACACAGAGAAGTGACAGAACAACACAGAGAAGTGACAGGACAACACAGAGAAGTGACAGGACAACACAGAGAAGTGAACAGACAACACAGAGAAGTGAAAAAACAACACAGAGAAGTGACAGAACAGCACAGAGAAGTGACAAGACAACAGAGAGAAGTGACAGAACAACTCAGAGAAGTGACAGGACAACACAGAGAAGTGAACAGACAACACAGAGAAGTGACAGGACAACACAGAGAAGTGAACAGACAACACAGAGAAGTGACGGGACATCACAGAGAAGTGAACTGACAACACAGAGAAGTGATAGAACAGCACAGAGAAGTGACAGGACAACACAGAGAAGTGACAGAACAACACAGAAAAAGTGACAGAGCAACACAGAGAAGTGACAGAACAACACAGAGAAGTGACAGAACAACACAGAGAAGTGAAAAGACAACACAGAGAAGTGACAGAACAACACAGAGAAGTGACAGGACAACACAAAGAAGTGAAAAGACAACGCCGAAAGAAGAAAGACAACAAAAAGATAAGTAAACAATTTTTTTTTTATCATTCCAATTCATTTGATCCTATTGTAAGTCATGACTGAAAGAGTCCACTAATCCAAGATCATATGATCCTATAATCAGTCATGACTGAAAGAGTCCACTAATCCAAGATCATATGATCCTTTTGTAAGTCATGACTGAAAGAGTCCACTAATCCAAGATCATATGATCCTATTGTAAGTCATGACTGAAAGAGTCCACTAATCCAAGATCATATGATCCTATAATCAGTCATGACTGAAAGAGTCCACTAATCCAAGATCATATGATCCTTTTGTAAGTCATGACTGAAAGAGTCCACTAATCCAAGATCATATGATCCTATTGTAAGTCATGACTGAAAGAGTCCACTAATCCAAGATCATATGATCCTATTGTAAGTCATGACTGAAAGAGTCCACTAATCCAAGATCATATGATCCTATTGTAAGTCATGACTGAAAGAGTCCACTAATCCAAGATCATGTGATCCTATTGTAAGTCATGACTGAAAGAGTCCACTAATCCAAGATCATATGATCCTATCTTAAGTCATGACTGAAAGAGTCCATTAATCCAAGATCATATGATCCTATTGTAAGTCATGACTAAATGAGTCCACTAATCCAAGATCATATGATCCTATTGTAAGTCATGACTGAAAGAGTCCACTAATCCAAGATCATATGATCCTATAATCAGTCATGACTGAAAGAGTCCACTAATCCAAGATCATATGATCCTATTGTAAGTCATGACTGAAAGAGTCCACTAATCCAAGATCATATGATCCTATTGTAAGTCATGACTGAAAGAGTCCACTAATCCAAGATCATATGATCCTATAATCAGTCATGACTGAATGAGTCCACTAATCCAAGATCATATGATCCTATTGTAAGTCATGACTGAAAGAGTCCACTAATCCAAGATCATATGATCCTATAATCAGTCATGACGGAAAGAGTCCACTAATCCAAGATCATATGATCCTATTGTAAGTCATGACTGAAAGAGTCCACTAATCCAAGATCATATGATCCTATAATCAGTCATGACGGAAAGAGTCCACTAATCCAAGATCATATGATCCTATTGTAAGTCATGACTGAAAGAGTCCACTAATCCAAGATCATATGATCCTATTGTAACCCTAACCTTCCGAAAATGCAAATGTTTCTAAATAAAAGTGTTCACCTGACTCAGACCTGCCTCTTGGATAATTTCACGAAGTATTACTCAATTATTCTCTATTCACAGGAATGTCTGTGATGTGTTGAGAGCCTGGACATCACTCACGGGTGTACGGCCTTCTCTAAAAAGTTTACACCATTCAAATGTCTTACTGCGGCAGAGCATCTCACCGCCGGGTTGTGGTTGAGCATCTCACCACCAGGTTGTGGTTGAGCATCTCACCACCGGGTTGTGATTGAGCATCTCACCACCGGGTTGTGGTTGAGTGTCTCACCACCGGGTTGTGGTTGCAGTCTTCTGTAAATGTCCGCAAGTTTCGCGCCTTCTTTCACATGAAGCTTCATCACAACACGATGTGTCATGCAAGCACTAACAGTATTGTCCGTCATTTGTATTTATCTGTCGCGTGACTGGCCCATGTCAAGTAGGCCACTTAGCAGTACTAGGACACAAGTGGGCCACCTAGCAGTACTAGTACACAAGTGGGCCACCTAGCAGTACTAGTACACAAGTGGGCCACCTACCAGTACTAGGAAACAAGTGTGCTACCTAGCAGTAATAGGACACAAATGGGCCACCTAGCAGTAATAGGACACAAGTGGGGAGAGAGAGAGGGGAGGAGAGAGAGAGGGGTGAGAGTGGTTGAGGATAAAAGAGGGAAAGATATAAATGTGCAGGGGTCTAGGCAAAATTTTACCACATTTACACAACATGTTATATTTACACAAAAGTTACTGTATTTATACATGTTCTATTTACACAAAAGTTACTGTATTTATACAACATGTTCTATTTACACAAAAGTTGACTGTATGTACACAACCTGTTCTATTTACACAAAAGTTGACTGTATGTACACAACCTGTTAATTTATACAAAAGTTGACTGTATGTACACAACCTGTTCTATTTACACAAAAGTTGACTGTATGTACACAATCTGTTCTATTTACACAAAAGTTGGCTGTATGTACACAACCTGTTCTATTTACACAAAAGTTAACTGTATGTACAAAACATGTATCTCAGCAAGTCTCAACGTGTCTAATATTTTTTATAATCACTGAAGAAAGGGACCTCTAGAAACAGCCTGCATCCTCCTCGTCCTCCCCAGTTTCTCCCCCCTCCCCTCCCTCGGCCCCAATCCCTTCCTCCACCAACCCTCAAACCAAATTTCGATTCTCCCTTTGTCCAAAATATATTGTTACCTGTGTTCCATTCTAGTAACACCAGGAATAATATTGATTGATTCAGTATTATCTGGTGTGGGCGATATTCAGGCCACAGCCTTCGGTGCCTGGGGATCGATAACACGCGGTTCAGGCCCGGGGAAGCTTTGTTATCAAGAGTGGGTGGTAGAGTAGTTTGGGGTAAACAGATAACATGTGTCCTGATCAGGACGAAACACAACCAAGAGACCGCAAAGTTTCAGCCAAACATTCAAATTGAAAGCTTCTCACACAGAAAGTCAGTTCCTGCCAGAGCTGAAACCATATTTCATTTACAAATTTGAATTGCATCTAAGTTTCGATACGATATAAAAGCAGACATTTTCAAATAACATCTGCCCAAAAGTTTATGTCAGATAAAGCTAAAGTATGTTTCCCGTCCACAGCAAGCGCACGTTGCCAAAGGAGATGTTCCACCAAGGGACAACATCACTAGATCCCATCACGACCATCACACCCTTGACCGGCAGGGACAGATCATCCTTCTTCAACTCAGAACCAGGCACTTAATAAACACCTGTACTGTCTGTCTATATGTAGACTGAGCCAAGACACACACCTGTATTATCTGTCTGTATGGGGACTGAGCCAAGACACACACATGTACTATCTGTCTATATGTGGACTGAGCCAAGACACGAACACCTGTACTATCTGTAAATATGTAGACTGAGCCAAGACACAAGCACTTGTACTATCTGTCTACATGTGGAGTATGTGAAGTGACCTGATTATATGTGATCTGATTATATGTGAGTGCACAGATCACCTGATTATATGTGATCTGATTATATGTGAGTGCACATATCACCTGATTATATGTGATCTGATTATATGTGAATGCACAGATCATCTGATGATGTGTGATCTGATTATATGTGAATGCACAGATCGACTGAGTACGTGTTCTGATCGTGAGGACGAGTCTGTGATTGTGTGTATAGGGTGCAGGCAGAGAACGGCAAGCTAACTGGAGCCATTAAGTTGTGGCTAGAATAATTCTTGAGGGTATAAAGTTTTGTTGTTGCAGGTATAGATTTGGAATCTGGGATTATAGGTAGTTACAGACATAACATCAACATCATTTGCTTGTATTTTCTGTGATAGTTAAATAAATATATTATTATTATTATTATTATTATTATTATTATTATTATTATTATTATTCAGTTTAGAAGTTCCTTTCTTTTTTTTAAATATTGTGCAACAATTAATCTTGTTAATAAATTACATTAATTTGTTTGATGGTCAGGATATTGTTTACTGCGTTGCTCTGTGTTGAAGTCGTGTCGTGGTGTAGATACATGTTGTAACTCTTAAGATAAGTAAACTACTCAACGTAAAAGCCTAAACTGCCACACGTTCTAGAAAAGGTATCTAGAAATGAGCCCTTCCGACCCTAAACCACCCGATAATATCTGACGACTGGATTGAGAGAGCAAATACGTCTACACATTAACATGTCTACCGAAGGGTAGATCACGCACTCAATAAACACTTCCAATACGTTTATGGGACCTTTGCTTGTCAATTTCGACCTTGCTAGAGTTATATTCACGGACGAAGGTAACTTGTAGTCTGTGTGATAATCTATGTCACCTTGCTAGAGTTATATTCCCTGACGAAGGTAACTTGTAGTCTGTGTGACAATCTATGTCACCTTGCAAGAGTTATATTCACTGACGAAGGTAACTTGTAGTCTGTGTGACAATCTATATCACCTTGCTAGAGTTATATTCACTGACGAAGGTAACTTGTAGTCTGTGTGACAATCTATGTCACCTTGCTAGAGTTCTATTCACGGACGAAGGTAACTTGTAGTCTGTGTGACAATCTATGTCACCTTGCTAGAGTTCTATTCTCGGATGTCTCTGTGTGTCGACAATGGTTTTTGTTTTCCTTCATCCAACACAAATTTATACCAACAACATTTTAAAGTGAAAATGAGACTATTACAAAATTTTCAAATATCTTCATCAAGGTCACCTTACAAGGGATTGGCGACCTATCGTTCCTGACAAAATTCGAGAGAAAGATTGGCGGCCTGTCGTTCCAGACAAAATACGAGAGAAAGATTGGCGACCTGTCGCTCCAGACAAAATACGAGAGAAAGATTGGCGACCTGTCGTTCCAGACAACATACGAGAGAAAGATTGGCGACCTGTCGTTCCAGACAAAATACGAGAGAAAGATTGGCGACCTGTCGTTCCAGACAAAATACGAGAGAAAGATTGGCGACCTGTCGTTCCAGACAAAATACGAGAGAAACAATCCTACGTAGTCTCACCATTTCCCTTCGCCTAGACTCCCTGCGAGCAGATTAACCACCGTGGTGGCCCCATGCTATAAGAAGATAAGTCCTGACTGAGTAAACAAAACAAAATAGCCAAGCAATTCTATATTTAGCTTTCTATCACAATTGTCAGTAAACATTTCAAACGGACAAGTGCCTCTGTGACAATCGTGTATCTGCACCTGACAACCGGTCTATAGGTGTAAATGTATGTTTGTTGTGCCTGTTGCTAGAGGACAAAGGTGCGTCAATATATTCTTGTCTGATGTTGCACTTTGTATCATGTAAGATGATGGCTTCACTTGATCGCCATATGACCCAGTCTCTTTCAGCGGAAAGGTATCCCCACCTGCTGAGAGCATCACACAAAACACCAACTCCGTAGCTCCAGAAAGGTATCCCCACCTGCTCAGAGCATCACACAAAACACCAACTCCGTAGCTCCAGAAAGGTATCCCCACCTGCTGAGAGCATCACACAAAACACCAACTCCGTAGCTCCAGAAAGGTATCCCCACCTGCTGAGAGCATCACACAAAACACCAACTCCGTAGCTCCAGAAAGGTATCCCCACCTGCTGAGAACATCACACAAAACACCAACTCCGTAGCTTCAGCGATGAACTCCGGGATCTCTGTAAAAATTGCCATTATGAATCGACCGTTGAAGCTCGAATTCGAACCCCGCCCGTCTGAACACAAGGCAAACGACTTGACCACTTCGCCACAGAGAAACCCATGTACCATATAACAAGCATCGATGCCGACCAGATTGGCTGTTTGTTCCTCTAGGTATCCGGAACATCTAGGGAGGGAGGGAGGGGGTGTATCCAGGATTAGCGTGTGCTAGGGGACACATCCAGGATTAGCGTGTGCTAGGGGATACATCCAGGATTAGCGTGTGCTAGGGGGTACATCCAGGATTAGCGATTAGCGTGTGCTAGGGGATACATCCAGGATTAGCGTGTGCTAGGGGATACATCCAGGATTAGCGTGTGCTAGGGGATACATCCAGGATTAGCGTGTGCTAGGGGATACATCCATGATTAGCGAGTGCTAGGGGATACATCCAGGATTAGCCTGTGCTAGGGGATACATCCAGGATTAGCGTGTGCTAGAGGATACATCCAGGATTAGCGTGTGCTAGGGGATACATCCAGGATTAGCGTGTGCTAGGGGATACATCCAGGATTAGCGTGTGCTAGGGGATACGTCCAGGATTAGCGAGTGCTAGGGGATACATCCAGGATTAGCGATTAGCGTGTGCTAGGGGATACATCCAGGATTAGCGTGTGCTAGGGGATACATCCAGGATTAGCGTGTGCTAGGGGATACATCCAGGATTAGCGAGTGCTAGGGGATACATCCAGGATTAGCGTGTGCTAGGATCAGCAACAGTTGCATTTCCGCTACCAGCTTAATTTTGGTTATTACTGGTCGTGATGTGATGTGATGTGATGTGATGTGATGCGATGTGATGTGATGTGATGTGATGTGATGTGATGTGATGCGATGCGATGCGATGTGATGTGATGTGGTGTGATGTGATGTAATGGAAACTGGAAAGATCCCTTTGATTGTAATGTAGGTTAGTATATTGTTTGATGTCTGTCCCCCGCCCTCCCCCATACCACCTATATTGTTGAATGTTCTGTTCAGTTTTGTTTTTGCACTGGCTGTCATATATCGGTCCGGTGTTTACTGGACCTCTTGTGGCTTAACAATCCAATGCAGGCTCGCCATGTTCTATTGCATGGTTTGCACAGTCTTCTGCTGTCGGTGAGGGTGGTTTCGTTTCTCTCTCCATCAGGATCAGACGTTTGGTTTGTGCTGACAGCAGACGGTAACTCTCTCCAATAGGATCAGACGTTTGGTTTGCGCTGTCAGCAGACGGTAACTCTCTCCTTCAACAACGCCCACGTTTACTATACCATCTCCAGACTGATCTATTTTCCGCGATGCTCTCTCCCAGTTATCTCCATCTCTATGACAGCATCTCACAGTTTTCTCCAGGCTGTCCTTCAGGCTTTCATTCAATCGATTTTTTGATCGACCTCCTTTTGGACAGCCTTCCCTAAGCTCACCGTACAGACGTCTTCTCTGCAGTTTTGTGTCTGACATGCGCACAAGGTGTCCAGCCCATCTCTTTGACAGTTTTGTGTCTGGCATGCTCACAAGGTGTCCAGCCCATCTCTTTGACAGTTTTGTGTCTGACATGCTCACAAGGTGTCCAGCCCATCTCTTTGACAGTTTTGTGTCTGACATGCTCACAAGGTGTCCAGCCCATCTCTTTGACAGTTTTGTGTCTGACATGCTCACAAGGTGTCCAGCCCATCTCTTTGACAGTTTTGTGTCTGACATGCTCACAAGGTGTCCAGCCCATCTCTTTGACAGTTTTGTGTCTGGCATGCTCACAAGGTGTCCAGCCCATCTCTTTGACAGTTTTGTGTCTGACATGCTCACAAGGTGTCCAGCCCATCTCTTCGACAGTTTTGTGTCTGACATGCGCACAAGGTGTCCAGCCCATCTCTTCGACAGTTTTGTGTCTGGCATGCGCACAAGGTGCACAGCCCATCTCAGCTGTGCCGCCTGCAGCGATGCATGGATGCTTGGCATATCTACTCTCTTCAGGACTTCAGGGACAACGGATTCGGAGAATACGTCTCAGGCTGATTGTGTTGAAGTAGTTTAATAGTTTTGCTTGTCTCGCGTACAGTCCAACTCTCGCGTAGACAGTCCAACTCTCGCGTAGACAGTCCAACTCTCGCGTAGACAGTCCAACTCTCGCGTAGACAGTCCAACTCTCGCGTAGACAGTCCAACTCTCGCGTAGACAGTCCAACTCTCGCGTAGACAGTCCAACTCTCGCGTAGACCAACTCGCGTAGACAGTCCAACTCTCGCGTAGACAGTCCAACTCTCGCGTAGACAGTCCAACTCTCGCATGCGTATGTTGGGAGAATAACAGCTCGGTAGACCTTGACCTTTGTCTTGGCGCTAATACCCCGACGCTCTCCGACTGTCGCCCGCATTCTACCGAAGGCTACAGTGGCTTTCATTATTCTACTTGGCACCTCGTCGCCCAGGTTGGCGGCTCACGACAGTGTACTACCCAGATAGCTGAGCTTGCACACATCTTTATGGCCATGTCTGATGACTTAGATTTGTGGCTGTCTGTGTCCTGTACCAGCAGTTGGTTGATGCGTAATTTCCGTTTTTTCAACGTCTACGGCCAGTCAGAAAATGTGACATGCAACAGAGATCCAGTGCATGTCCTCGGTTGCCCGCTCAGAGTTTGTGTGCCGGCAAAGTTTGTTAGAAAATACAAGTTCATGGTCGCCCGCTGCTTCGGGTTTGGACCCCATTAGGCGAGCATTGAGGAGCCTGCCGCCCATGCAGTATCTGATGGGTACGTCGGATTTGGCTGTTCTAAAATCGTCCGACATAGTGGCTGGGAACATCACGCAAAACAGGGTTGGGGCAGATTGGTCTAGGTTGGGGAAGATTGGTGCAGGTTGGTCTAGGTTGGTGCAGGTTGGTGTAGGTTGGGGCAGGTTGGGGTAGGTTGGTGCAGGTTGGTGTAGGTTGGGGCAGGTTGGTGTAGGTTGTGGCGGGTTGGGACCGGTTGATGCAGGCTGGTGTACGTTGTGGCAGGTTGGGGCATGTTGGGGCAGGTTGTGGCAGGTTGGTGTAGGTTGGTGCAGGTTGGTGTAGGTTGGGGCAGGTTGGGGCAGGTTGGTGTAGATTGTGGCAGGTTGATGCAGGCTGGTGTAGGTTGTGGCAGGTTGTGACAGGTTGGTGTAGGTTGTGGCAGGTTGGTGTAGGTTGTGGCAGGTTGGTGTAGGTTGTGGCAGTTTAATGCAGGTTGGTGTAGGTTGGTGCAGGTTGGTGTAGGTTGTGGCAGGTTGGTGCAGGTTGTGGCAGGTTGGTGCAGGTTTGGGCAGATTGGTGCAGGTTGGTGTAGGTTGGGGCAGGTTGGTGCAGGTTGTGGCAGTTTGGTGTAGGTTATGCAGGTTGTGGCAGGTTGGTGCAGGTTGTGGCCGGTTGGTGTAGGTTGGTGCAGGTTGTGGCAGGTTGGTGCAGGTTGGTGTAGGTTGTAGAAGGTTGGTGCAGGTTGTGGCAGATTGGTACAGGTTGTGGCAGGTTGCGGCAGGTTGGGCCATGTTGTGGCAGGTCGGTGCAGGTTGGGGCAGCTTGGGCCATGTTGTGGCAGGTTGGTGCAGGTGGTGTAGGTTGGGGCAGGTTGGTGTATGTTGGGGCATGTTGGTGTAGGTTGGGGCAGGTTGGTGTATGTTGGGGCAGGTTGTGGCAGGTTGGTGTAGGTTGTGGCAGGTTGATGCAGGCTGGTGTAGGTTGTGGCAGGTTGGGGCAGGTTGTGGCTGGTTGGTGTAGGTTGTGGCTGGTTGGTGCAGGTTGGTGTAGGTTGGGGCAGGTTGGTGCAGGTTGGGGCAGGTTTGTGTAGGTTGTGGCAGGTTAGTGTAGGTTGTGGCAGGTTGGTGTAGGTTATGGCAGGTTGGTGTAGGTTGTGGCAGTTTAATGCAGGTTGGTACAGGTTGGTGTAGGTTGGTGCAGGTTGGTGTAGGTTGTGGCAGGTTGGTGCAGGTTGTGGCAAATTGGTGCAGGTTGTAGCAGGTTGGTGTAGGTTGTAGCAGGTTGGTGTAGGTTGTGGCAGGTTGGTGCAGGTTTGGGCAGATTGGTGCAGGTTGGTGTAGATTGGTGCAGGTTGTGGCTGGTTGGTGTAGGTTTGTGCAGGCTGTGGCTGGTTGGGGCAGGTTGTGGCTGGTTGGGGCAGATTGATGCAGGTTGTGGTTGGTTGGTGTAGGTTGGGGCATGTTGGTGTAGGTTGGTGCAGGTTGGTACAGATTGTGGCAGGTTGGTGTAGGTTGTGGCTGGTTATGGCTGGTTGGTGTAGGTTGTGGCAGGTTGGTGCAGGTTGGTGTAGGTTGTAGCTGGTTGGTGCAGGTTGGTGCATGTTGTGGCTGGTTGGTGTAGGTTTGTGCAGTTTTTGGCTGGTTGGGGCAGGTTGTGGCTGGTTGGGGCAGGTTGGTGCAGGTTGTGGCTGGTTGGTGTAGGTTGGGGCAGGTTGATGCAGGTTGGTGTAGGTTGTGGCAGGTTGGTGCAGGTTGTTGCAGGTTGTGGCGGGTTGGTGCAGGCTGTGGCAGGTTGGTGTAGGTTGTGGCTGGTTGGTGCAGGTTGTGGCTGGTTGGAGCAGGTTGGGCCATGTTGTGGCAGGTTGGTGCAGGTTGTGGCAGGTTGTTGCAGGTTGTGACAGGTTGGGGTAGGTTGGTGCAGGTTGGGCCATGTTGTGGCAGGTTGGTGCAGGTTGTGGCGAGCACACAGTTTCGCATTACACCATTCGTCACGTCAAACGTTCTGGAAGTCTCTCCGTTTTCCAGCACACGAGCGCGCATGCCTTCGTGGAGTTGTGTCCCGATGGCAATAAACCTGGTGTGGCAGCCGAACTCAGACATGACCATCCACAACCCACCTCTGCTTACCGTGTTAAATGACTTAGTGAGGTCAATAACCGCAGTGTACAGGTCTATGTTATGCTCCTGGCATTTCTCCTGTATCTGTCGCGCAGCGAGATCATGTCCACATTTCCCCGTCCGGTCCTGAAGCCAGACTGACTCTCTGGAAGATGGTGGCTCCTTCATGATGATTGCTTAGCCGATGTAACCAGAGGCGGGGCTAGAATGTTTCCGGCCACAGATAGCAGGGGTATTCCACGGTGATTATCCCAGTTCTGCTGGTTTCCCTTCCTCTTATATATATGAACTTTTGAAGCTTCTTTCAATTCCTGTGGGATTTGTCCCTCAGCCCACATGACGCTGAACAATTCAGTGATATTTCTAGTTAGGCATGGGCCAGCTGTCTTGTAGATCTTTGCTAGTATTGCATTCGACTTTAGGGCTTTTCCTATCGACAGTGCATTGATGGCCTTGTCCATCTCATCCTTGTCCATCTCATCCTACGTGATGAACTCGCTTATTTGCACCTGTGGAATCCGCTGAATGACTTCCTCGCTTAATGGTTGATTGAGTATATTCCAGATATGTTCTGCCGTTTGTCAGGAATCTGGGGCTTATCTGACAACAATATCCCATTGGGTGTCCGCCAAAGGGTTGTGGGTCGAATAGAGTTTTCAGGGCCTCAAAGAAACGTTTAGTATCATGACGGTTTGCAAACTCTTCTATTTCTTCAGCCTTTTAGTTGAGCCAGGTGTCCAATACTCGTCAATGGCGGAAATGCGGACTTTATCAGCATTTGAGAATGAAGTTTTCTTGGATTGGAATGTTTTGTTTCTTTGATGGAGCATGTACGCATCGTGCTTTGCATCTGAGACTCTGTATTTCTCGTTCATTCTCATCATGTCAGACCTTGTTTGTGTCTAGGTGGACCAAGATGCGTCAGCGCTGTGGAGTGAAGGGTATGTGTTTGCGTCTAGGTGGACCAAGATGGCTCAGTGCTGTGGAGTGAAGGGTATGTCTGAGTGATGCCGTCCTGTGGAGTGAAGGGTATGTCTGAGTGATGCCTAGTCCTGTGGAGTGAAGGGTATGTCTGAGTGATGCCCAGTCCTGTGGAGTGAAGGGTATGTCTGAGTGATGCCTAGTCCTGTGGAGTGAAGGGTATGTCTGAGTGATGCCTAGTCCTGTGGAGTGAAGGGTATGTCTGAGTGATGCCTAGTCCTGTGGAGTGAAGGGTATGTCTGAGTGATGCCCAGTCCTGTGGAGTGAAGGGTATGTCTGAGTGATGCCTAGTCCTGTGGAGTGAAGGGTATGTCTGAGTGATGCCCAGTCCTGTGGAGTGAAGGGTATGTCTGAGTGATGCCCAGTCTTGTGGAGTGAAGAGTATGTCTGAGTGATGCCCAGTCCTGTGGAGTGAAGGGTATGTCTGAGTGATGCCCAGTCCTGTGGAGTGAAGGGTATGTCTGAGTGATGCCCAGTCTTGTGGAGTGAAGGGTATGTCTGAGTGATGCCCAGTCCTGTGGAGTGAAGGGTATGATTGAGTGATCCCCAGTCCTGTGGAGTGAAGGGTATGTCTGAGTGATGCCCAGTCCTGTGGAGTGAAGGGTATGTCTGAGTGATGCCCAGTCCTGTGGAGTGAAGGGTATGTCTGAGTGATGCCGTCCTGTGGAGTGAAGGGTATGTCTGAGTGATGCCCAGTTCTGTGGAGTGAAGGGTATGTCTGAGTGATGCCCAGTCCTGTGGAGTGAAGGGTATGTCTGAGTGATGCCCAGTCCTGTGGAGTGAAGGGTATGTCTGAGTGATGCCCAGTCCTGTGGAGTGAAGGGTATGTCTGAGTGATGCCCAGTCCTGTGGAGTGAAGGGTATGTCTGAGTAATGCCCAGTCCTGTGGAGTGAAGGGTATGTCTGAGTGATGCCCAGTCCTGTGGAGTGAAGGGTATGTCTGAGTGATGCCGAGTCCTGAGGAGTGAAGGGTATGTCTGAGTGATGCCCAGTCCTGTGGAGTGAAGGGTATGTCTGAGTGATGCCCAGTCCTGTGGAGTGAAGGGTATGTCTGAGTGATGCCCAGTCCTGTGGAGTGAAGGGTATGTCTGAGTGATGCCCAGTCCTGTGGAGTGAAGGGTATGTCTGAGTGATGCCCAGTCCTGTGGAGTACGTCAAGCTTGCCGTCCAGATCATTATTGAATGCTACTCTCGTGGGTTTGCACTTCCAGCAAGCTTGTTCAGACGTATTACTCTCGTGGGTTTGCACTTCCAACAAGCTTTTTCAGACGTATTACTCTCGTTGGTTTGCACTTCTGGCAAGCTTGTTCAGGCGTATTACTCTCGTGGGTTTGCACTTCCAGCAAGCGTGTTCAGGCGTACTATTCTCGTGGGTTTGCACTTCCCGCAAGCGTGTTCATGCGTATTACTCTGGTGGGTTTCTGGCCCTGGGGATATGTTGTTAGGTCGGACTTGAAGGTTCAGCCAGATAATCACAAGTCAGTGGTCTTGTAACAATTTCAGGAGTCAGGAACACTGTATGTGAAAGGGCATTTGTGGGTCATAGACACGGAAAGCTGAAATGATCTAGGACAATAATAGGATATTTCAGAACAGGTGGGGACAGTTCAAACTAAGGTCACGCACGCCGTGCATACATTGACAAGAACGGGTTTTCATTAGCAATATGAGCAGCGGTGGGAAATGTTTGCTGCAGTCTGTTGGAGACTGTTGTCTAAGATGGTGGGGGGTACTGTACCAGCCCATTTGCTATGATAGATGAAGACACGAAGAGAGGGTGGAGGGATTTGAGTGACAAGGATGATATGGAAGCCTGTGAGTGAATAAGTGTTTCAAAGAGGATGGGGGCTTGGTTGACTGGCAGCTATTGCAGGCACAATAGTGATTTGAGTGGCTCGCTGGACAACGGGGTAGGGACAGAAGTGTCTCGTGGTCAGCGGCCACGTTTAGGGTGGCGTCTATGGGACCAATAAACCAGGAGCAAGAGAGAGAGTTCAGGCAGAGCTTGCCAGCAGGTTATCCCACTGTTTCGTTGGCAATTGCACCAGTGTCCATTGGAATTAATGGTGGCCCTTATATACCGGCGAGACGAGAAATAAATAAATTGTATCGCTCACAGGGCAAGTTCTAGAGTCAGCTGCGAATGACAACAAACTGAGTTGGTAAACTGAGAGGCAGTAACAATAAGAGTGGTAGTAAGGTGTTGCAAACACCTGGGATAGAATCCCAAAGAGAGTGATCACAAGGTGTTGCAAACACCTGGGATAGAATCCCAAAAGTAGTGATCACAAGGTGTTGCAAATACCTGGGATAGAATCCCAAAAAGAGTGATCACAAGGTGTTGCAAATACCTGGGATAGAATCCCAAAGAGAGTGATCACAAGGTGTTGCAAATACCTGGGATAGAATCCCAAAAAGAGTGATCACAAGGTGTTGCAAATACCTGGGATAGAATCCCAAAGAGAGTGATCACAAGGTGTTGCAAATACCTGGGATAGAATCCCAAAAAGAGTGATCACAAGGTGTTGCAAACACCTGGGATAGAATCCCAAAGAGAGTGATCACAAGGTGTTGCAAACACCTGGGATAGAATCCCAAAAGGAGTGATCACAAGGTGTTGCAAATACCTGGGATAGAATCCCAAAAAGAGTGATCACAAGGTGTTGCAAATACCTGGGATAGAATCCCAAAGAGAGTGATCACAAGGCGTTGCAAATACCTGGGATAGAATCCCAAAAAGAGTGATCACAAGGTGTTGCAAATACCTGGGATAGAATCCCAAAGAGAGTGATCACAAGGTGTTGCAAATACCTGGGATAGAATCCCAAAAAGAGTGATCACAAGGTGTTGCAAACACCTGGGATAGAATCCCAAAGAGAGTGACAACAAACTGACTTGGTTCAGTTTCGGCAGGTCGTAGGTAGATCCACCAGAGCGAGAGTTGTAATCTGAGCCCTCATGGATCATCTCCTCTCAGACCGGATGTAACCTGAACCCTCGGGAATAACCTCCTCTCAGAACGGATGTAGCCTGGGCACCAGAGGGAAACATTCTCAATGTTTGGGAATCCTTTTGTTCCACAGCGCAGTTCTGTCGATGGCAATGAGAAGACCGCCCGAAACCCGCCTCATCACCAACTGCCGCAGTGCACCACGTGACTAGATAGTTTATGTCTAGATGAAACTGTTAGATAACGATAGAAGAAAGAACTGGGTGCCAGGTCCAGAGCTTATAATCCAGCTCGTGTTGAAATCCTATGATTGAGATAGGTTAGTCCTAGATATGGGGTAACATTGTGGTCCGGCAAGCCCTCCCAACAGACTATTTGGTATTTGAACGTTCCTGCCTTCTCTGTACCTCACGATGACCTAGTCAATCAGACGCCAGTGGTGGGATCTTGGGTGCATCCATGTCGACCGGTTGGGTGCTTTCATGTTGACCGGTTGGGTGCTTCCATGTTGACCGGTTGGGTGCTTCCATGTCGACTGGTTGGGTGCGTTCGTGATAGGGAGATCATTTGTAACAGAGGTCTTTAGCAGGAGCAGTCCATTGCTGTTATATAATCTAATTCCATGTTTACTAATGGCTCCTTCCCAGGCCGTGTGGTCTGCACCAGCCCTAGCAATCACCGCACCAACCCTAGCAACCACCGCACCAGCCCTAGCAATCACCGCACCAACCCTAGCAATCACCGCACCAGCCCTAGCAACCACCGCACCAGCCCTAGCAACCACCGCATCAACCCTAGCAACCACCGCACCAGCCCTAGCAACCACCGCACCAGCCCTAGCAACCACCGCACCAGCCCTAGCAACCACCGCACCAGCCCTAGCAACCACCGCACCAGCCCTAGCAACCCCCGCACCAGCCCTAGCAACCACCGATGGCGGTCAGTTTGTCAGTCCTTGGTGCTGCAGTGATGGGCAGCTCAAGGTCCTGGTAGAATCTTTCTATGGTCTCATCTGGGTTGGTCATAGGTGTGTAGGCACAGGTAATGGTGGCATGTTTATTCCACCCAGGGGGGAGGCGCAGTGACATCAGTCGATCATTGATTCCCTTTGGTAGGGCTTGCCAGTCCCTAGACAATGATTGATCGAATTGCGAAACCACTGGCCAGGCGTCTATGTAAGTATTGCTCATGTATCCAAGTCCGGTTTCATGTCTTACAAAATGTAGTATAAAATGATTATGTTATCAGATATCACATTATGCAAGGTATCACATTTTGTAAGGTATCACATTTTGTAAGGTATCGCATTTTGTAAGATATCGCATTTTGTAAGCGGCACATCAGACGCTTGCAGACTACACGTATAACAAAGACGGAACTTTTTGTGATGATAAAAGGTTTGATTGAGTGTGATAACAGAAGGTATAATTGAGTGTGATGATAAAAGTTTTGATAGAGTGTGATGATAAAAGGTTTGATAGAGTGTGATTATAGAAGGTATGATAGAGTGTGATGATAAAAGGTTTGATAGAGTGTGATGATAAAAGGTTTGATAGAGTGTGATTATAGAAGGTATGATAGAGTGTGATGATAAAAGGTTTGATAGAGTGTGATTATAGAAGGTATGATAGAGTGTGATGATAAAAGATTTGATAGAGTGTGATGATAGAAGGTGTGATAGAGTGTGATAATAGAAGGTATGATAGAAAGTATGATAGTATGATGCTAGAAGGTATGATAGAGTGTGATGATAGAAGGTATGATATAGTGATGATAGAAGGTATGATAAAAGTTACGGTAGAAGGTATAATAGAAAGTATAATTTTAGGTATAATAGCAGGTAGAATGTATCAAATGTATAATAGAAGGTATAATAGATGGTATAGAAGGTATGAGAGAAGGTATAATAGCAGGTATGATAGAAGGTATAATTGCAGGTATAATAGAAAGTATGGAAGATATAATAAAAAGTATGATATAATGTATAATAAAAGATATGGTAGAGGGTATAACATAAAGTATGATAGAAGGTATGATAGCAGGTATAATAAAAGAATCAATATAAGGTATAATAGAAGGTACGGAAGGTATGATAGAAGGTATAGAAAGTATGATAGAAGGTATAAAAAATATAATAGAAGGTATGATAGAAGGTTCAAGCTATAGGTCACATCTTGTACGTGTTCAAGCTATAAGGTCATCCTCTTGCAATGGTTCAATGTGAAAGGTCCTCTCTTGCAAGTGTGCAAGCTTTAAGGTGACCCCTTGCAATATTTCAATGTGAAAGGTCCTCTCTTGCAAGTGTGCAAGCTTTAAGGTGACCCCTTGCAATATTTCAATGTGAAAGGTCCTCTCTTGCAAGTGTGCAAGCTTTAAGGTGACCCCTTGCAATATTTCAATGTGAAAGGTCCTCTCTTGCAAGTGTGCAAGCTTTAAGGTGACCCCTTGCAATATTTCAATGTGAAAGGTCCTCTCTTGCAAGTGTGCAAGCTTTAAGGTGACCCCTTGCAATATTTCAATGTGAAAGGTCCTCTCTTGCAAGCGTGCAAGCTTTAAGGTGACCCCTTGCAATATTTCAATGTGAAAGGTCCTCTCTTGCAAGCGTGCAAGCTTTAAGGTGACCCCTTGCAATATTTCAATGTGAAAGGTCCTCTCTTGCAAGCGTGCAAGCTTTAAGGTGACCCCTTGCAATATTTCAATGTGAAAGGTCCTCTCTTGCAAGCGTGCAAGCTTTAAGGTGACCCCTTGCAATAGTTCAATGTGTAAGGTCCTCTCTTGCAAGCACGCAAGATTTGATGTGACCCCTTGCAATAGTTCAATGTGTAAGGTCCTCTCTTGCAAGCACGCAAGATTTGATGTGACCCCTTGCAATAGTTCAATGTGTAAGGTCCTCTCTTGCAAGCACGCAAGATTTGATGTGACCCCTTGCAATAGTTCAATGTGTAAGGTCCTCTCTTGCAAGCACGCAAGATTTGATGTGACCCCTTGCAATAGTTCAATGTGTAAGGTCCTCTCTTGCAAGCAGGCAAGATTTGATGTGACCCCTTGCAATAGTTCAATGTGTAATGTCCTCTCTTGCAAGCACGCAAGATTTGATGTGACCCCTTGCAATAGTTCAATGTGTAAGGTCCTCTCTTGCAAGCACGCAAGATTTGATGTGACCCCTTGCAATAGTTCAATGTGTAAGGTCCTCTCTTGCAAGCACGCAAGATTTGATGTGACCCCTTGCAATAGTTCAATGTGTAAGGTCCTCTCTTGCAAGCACGCAAGATTTTATGTGACCCCTTGCAATAGTTCAATGTGTAAGGTCCTCTCTTGCAAGCACGCAAGATTTGATGTGACCCCTTGCAATAGTTCAATGTGTAAGGTCCTCTCTTGCAAGCACGCAAGATTTGATGTGACCCCTTGCAATAGTTCAATGTGTAAGGTCCTCTCTTGCAAGCACGCAAGATTTGATGTGACCCCTTGCAACTATTCATGCTATTTGCCTGATCATTTCTAACAGCCAAAGAAAACTCCACGTCATTATTCTGTCAATCACAAATTGAAGAAAGAGATAATAATATATTCTTCCAGTTTTAAAAACATAACACACAACACAAAGTCTTCTCCACAAAAAAACAATGTCCATTCTACACATTACAATATCCTCTCCACACAACACAATATCCTCTCCACACAACATAATGTCCTCTCCACACAACACAATATGTGTAACAGAGATACATACAAGGGCCCATGAACCAGCGCCAGGAAAGCCCTAAAAATACCATTCGTGGTACCCATGCACAATTTTAGAACCGTGTCAGAGAGATTAGTTCATAGAACAGGTCATTGTTCAATATTCTGAAACAATAAAGCTTAAGCTTAAACCTCTTGTACTTTCGCACGGTTGTACTGAAAAACCTACGACCTTTTAGGTCAGATAGAAGGTTAAGAAACAAGCTATCCTTTCTCTGGTATTCAAGGACAGTTGAGGTGAATGAACTTGTTGAGACGAAGGAGCTGACGACCAACAGAAGTCATTGGCTGGCCGAAGCGGGGAGATTAGGATATAAGTTGAGGTATCAGAGTTCTATGGGGAGATCAGAAAGAGCAGAGAAGAGAAGACTACTGTGCAGTTAGTAGGTAGGAGATAGACCAGAGCAGAAGCTAGGATAGATGACAGAACTTAGCCAATGAGTAACAAGAATAGAGAGATAGAAATATAAGTTACCAAAGCAGATCAGCACTGAGAGGGAACCAAAGACCACACACGTGTAAGAATTTGTCTGTGTTTAATGTTCTGTTTGAGTCGTCGCTGACACCTGCCACACATGACGCTGACTTCCAAGTCCCTGAGTGGCATTCATCTGCATTTTCATCAGAAGGAGACGTGCTGCTTCAACACGAAGCTGTCATCCAGGACAACACGTCGCATCACAGGTGTTACCCTTGGCCTGACAACCACAGTAACAGAACCACTGTCGTCTGTCGTAGGCACGAGAACCGCTGCATTCATTGAGTTCCTGACTAAATGATGAAAAAGAATAACCAGCAGATCTAATCCCTGTAAACATCTTTCTGACGTTAAGACAAGACAAGAGGCTCAAAAGACACCTACGTTGTAGAAGCCACCAGATGAGTGAGGACAGACAGATAGGATTGAGAAAAATTAGCTAGACAAAATTGTATCAACGCAAAATATAGAATGGAACTTTTGCTAGAATTGACCATGTGATAGAACTACGGGTTATTTTAGGGCAAGAGAAACAGCTGTGCTAATTGCACGAAACTCTAGAAAGTCATTATAGTTAGAGTTAGATAGAGTTGGTTAGAGTTAGTTAGAGTTAGTTAGAGTTGGTTAGAATTAGTTAGAGTTAGTTAGAGTTGGTTAGAATTTGTTAGAGTTGGTTAGAGTTAGTTAGAGTTGGTTAGAACTAGTTAGAGTTGGTTAGAGTTGTTTACGATAGAAAACGATTCACATGCCTAGTATTACTATTATTATAATAAATATGCTGTTTACTAAATAAATATTCATGGGTTTTCGCTGTTGTTAAGTAAGTGTGAGTGTTTTAATTAGAGTTGTGAACTAAGGAATGATAGTTGTAAGGGAGAAAGTTAAGGAGTGATAGTTGTAAGGGAGAAAGTTAAGGAGTGATAGTTGTAAGGGAGAAAGTTAAGGAGTGATAGTTGTAAGGGAGAAAGTTAAGGAGTGATAGTTGTGTAACAGTTCCCGCCGGAGCAAGGGGAGTTTAGGATGCCTGAACATGTTAAAGCTTAAAGCTACCTGAATGCATGTCAAGGTCACTCACCGTCTCAGCAAAGGAGAACAGAGTTGAGTTAAGGAATGTGGACAGGTAGAAACTGACCACTGGCCTTCCGATTTTGGTAGGGGGAGATTGATTGACAGACGAAATTGGCAGCGGGGCTTGCTGCGAAAAAATGAATGACAGGTGGGCAAAGTGTTTCGGTACAATTGGGATTGAAGATGACCATACCTGAGATCGATTGGTCAAGCTCTGGCCTTGCTTGAGGATATATAACTCTAGACAAAGTTTAGCTCGAGAGGCTAGATAGAGAGAGGCTGTATGGGAGAGAGAGAGACTGAATGTAGATAGCATGTTTAACTCACCGACTTAGATAGAGGAGCGATTGATAGACTGTTGGACGAATATTTAGTGATAGAACAGGATCGCTCAAATAGGTGTGTGAGTTTTGCATTAATAGATAATCTGAACGTGTGTTTGTAAGCAAGGACACATTGTGAACGAGTATGTCGAGATCGCCCGCCTGAGGGGATTTCAGTGAGGAAGAGTATTTGATAAGGTGTGTTGAAGACGCAGTTAAGGCGATGTGTGTGTGATGTAATTGCAAGGCAATAGAACTGGGTTTTTAGATAGTTGGGAATTCCATCAATAGCTAATGCTTACAACTCCCGTTTTAGTAGAATGTTTAGTTAAGATATGTATTATATTGTGTTTGTAATTTCTCTACTCATTGTATGATATGAGTATGATATAATAAATATGCCACCTGCTGTGTGATATGTCATTTACTGAGTATGGTCATGATGATGTGGATGAGTGTGAGAATGTTCTAAGATAGATCACGGCCAGGGCAAAGAAATAGAGGATCTGCTACAGTTGTAAGGGAGAAAGTTAAGGAGTGATAGTTGTAAGGGAGAAAGTTAAGGAGTGATAGTTGTAAGGGAGAAAGTTAGGTGTTGATAGTTGTAAGGGAGAAAGTTAATAATTTGTGATAGAGTGAGTCTGATACATAGAGATAATTAGTACAGTGACTTAGGATTGGCAATAACGTTAACCCTGTCACATGTCCTCTCCCCATCTGCACACATCACAATGTCCTATCTCCATCTGCACACATCACAATGTCCTCTCCACATGTGCTGAAATTGTCTAAGAAATGTAGCCAATGACCATGACCCTTACGTGTCACGCGAAGCTACGACTTGTCTATAAATGATACTTATATAAATGGCCGCCAGAAGAATAATAAATAAATCATCCAGAAATCCCACAATTCCCAAGGCAGCCTCTGGTAAAATGTCCAGTGGAGAGATCAAGTACAAAAGGGCTGCCAGCACTAGAATAGCAATCCTGAACCGGAACATCCACATCAGACCACCAACGCTGAAGAATTCATGAAAGGCATGACGCAGCAAAGTAGGGAGGTCTTGCAAATATTCTTGAATCTGAAAGGAAGTGAAATCATTCAAAGGTTTACCATCGATCGACATCTGTGAGCATCTTGATGATGGTGTTTGCAAGAAGAGAAGGTCAAAGGTTAAGCTAGTGTCATAGAAGTTCCTGCTATTTGGGGATCTAGTGCTGGAGCTTGTGTATGTGTACTTTTCTGTCAGGATGTGTCCTACCTACCTCACTCAGGATGTGTCCTACCTTCCTCACTCAGGGTGTGTCCTACCTACCTCACTCAGTGTGTGTCCTACCTACCTCACTCACTCAGGATGTGTCCTACCTACCTCACTCAGGATGTGTCCTACCTTCCTCACTCAGGATGTGTCCTACCTACCTCACTCAGGATGTGTCCTACCTACCTCACTCAGGATGTGTCCTACCTACCTCACTCAGGGTGTGTCCTACCTACCTCACTCACTCAGGATGTGTCCTACCTACCTCACTCACTCAGGATGTGTCCTACCTACCTCACTCAGGATGTGTCCTACCTACCTCACTCAGGATGTGTCCTACCTTCCTCACTCAGGATGTGTCCTACCTACCTCACTCAGGATGTGTCCTACCTACCTCACTCAGGATGTGTCCTACCTACCTCACTCAGGATGTGTCCTACCTAAATCACTCAGGGTGTGCCCTACCTACCTCACTCAGGGTGTGTCCTACCTACTTCACTCAGTATGTGTCCTACCTTCCTCACTCAGGATGTGTCCTACCTACCTCACTCAGGATGTGTCCTACCTTCCTCACTCAGGATGTGTCCTACCTACCTCACTCAGTGTGTGTCCTACCTACCTCACTCACTTAGGATGTGTCCTACCTACCTCACTCAGGATGTGTCCTACCTTCCTCACTCAGGATGTCTCCTACCTACCTCACTCAGGATGTGTCCTACCTTCCTCACTCAGGATGTGTCCTACCTACCTCACTCAGGGTGTGTCCTACCTACCTCACTCACTCAGGATGTGTCCTACTTACCTCACTCAGGATGTGTCCTACCTTCTTCACTCAGGATGTGTCCTACCTACCTCACTCAGGATGTGTCCTACCTACCTCACTCAGGATGTGTCCTACCTACCTCACTCAGGTTGTGTCCTACCTACCTCACTCAGGGTGTGTCCTACCTAAATCACTCAGGGTGTGCCCTACCTACCTCACTCAGGGTGTGTCCTACCTACCTCACTCAGTATGTGTCCTACCTACCTCACTCAGGGTGTGTCCTACCTACCTCACTCAGGATGTGTCCTACCTACCTCACTCAGGATGTGTCCTACCTACCTCACTCAGGATGTGTCCTACCTACCTCACTCAGGAAGTGTCCTACCTACCTCACTCAGGATGTGTCCTACCTACCTCACTCAGCGTGTGTCCTACCTACCTCACTCACTCAGGATGTGTCCTACCTACCTCACTCAGGATGTGTCCTACCTACCTCACTCAGGATGTGTCCTACCTTCCTCACTCAGGATGTGTTCTACCTACCTCACTCAGGATGTGTCTTACCTACCTCACTCAGGATGTGTCCTACCTACCTCACTCAGGATGTGTCCTACCTAAATCACTCAGGGTGTGCCCTACCTACCTCACTCAGGGTGTGTCCTACCTACTTCACTCAGTATGTGTCCTACCTTCCTCACTGAGGATGTGTCCTACCTACCTCACTCAGGATGTGTCCTACCTTCCTCACTCAGGATGTGTCCTACCTACCTCACTCAGTGTGTGTCCTACCTACCTCACTCACTTAGGATGTGTCCTACCTACCTCACTCAGGATGTGTCCTACCTTCCTCACTCAGGATGTGTCCTACCTACCTCACTCAGGATGTGTCCTACCTTCCTCACTCAGGATGTGTCCTACCTACTTCACTCAGGGTGTGTCCTACCTACCTCACTCACTCAGGATGTGTCCTACCTACCTCACTCAGGATGTGTCCTACCTTCTTCACTCAGGATGTGTCCTACCTACCTCACTCAGGATGTGTCCTACCTACCTCACTCAGGATGTGTCCTACCTACCTCACTCAGGATGTGTCCTACCTACCTCACTCAGGATGTGTCCTACCTACCTCACTCAGGGTGTGTCCTACCTAAATCACTCAGGGTGTGCCCTACCTACCTCACTCAGGGTGTGTCCTACCTACATCACTCAGTATGTGTCCTACCTACCTCACTCAGGGTGTGTCCTACCTACCTCACTCAGCGTGTGTCCTACCTACCTCACTCAGGGTGTGTCCTACCTACCTCACTCAGGGTGTGTACTACCTACCTCACTCAGGTTGTCCTACCTACCTCACTCAGGATGTGTCCTACCTACCTCACTCAGGATGTGTCCTACCTACCTCACTCAGGATGTGTCCTACCTACCTCACTCAGGGTGTGTCCTACCTACCTCACTCAGGGTGTGTCCTACCTACCTCACTCAGGGTGTGTCCTACCTACCTCACTCAGGGTGTGTCCTACCTACCTCACTCAGGATGTGTCCTACCTACCTCACTCAGGATGTGTCCTACCTACCTCACTCAGGATGTGTCTTACCTACCTCACTCAGGATGTGTCCTACCTACCTCACTCAGGGTGTGTCCTACCTACCTCACTCAGGGTGTGTCCTACCTACCTCACTCAGGATGTGTCCTACCTACCTACCTCAGGATGTGTCCTACCTACCTCACTCAGGGTGTGTCCTACCTATCTTACTCAGGATGTGTCCTACCTACCTCACTCAGGATGTGTCCTACCTACCTCACTCAGGGTGTGTCCTACCTTCCTCACTCAGGATGTGTCCTACCTACCTCACTCATGATGTGTCCTACCTACCTCACTCAGGATGTGTCCTACCTTCCTCACTCAGGATGTGTCCTACCTACCTCATTCAGGATGTGTCCTACCTACCTCACTCAGGGTGTGTCCTACCTACCTCACTCAGGATGTGTCCTACCTACCTCACTCAGGATGTGTCCTAAATCTATTGCACATTCCACAATATTGCCCTTCTTCCCCGCCTCACAACATACTCTCAGTGTAGTGCTGGCCCTATCCTTGTCTCCCTCCCTCACTCCTCTCTTACAACATACTCTCAGTGTAGTGCTGGCCCTATCCTAATCTCCCTCCCCCACTCACTTCTCTCTTACACCATGCTCTCAGTGTAGTGCTGGCCCTATCCTCATCTCCCTCCCCCACTCACTTCTCTCTTACATCCTGCTCTCAGTGTAGTGCTGGCCCTATCCTCGTCTCCCTCCCCCACTCACTTCTCTTTTACACCATGCTCTCAGTGTAGTGCTGGCCCTATCCTCGTCTCCCTCCCCCACTCACTTCTCTCTTACATCCTGCTCTCAGTGTAGTGCTGGCCCTATCCTCGTCTCCCTCCCCCACTCACTTCTCTCTTACATCCTGCTCTCAGTGTAGTGCTGGCCCTATCCTCGTCTTCCTCCCCCACTCACTTCTCTCTTACATCCTGCTCTCAGTGTAGTGCTGGCCCTATCCTCGTCTCCCTCCCTCACTCACTTCTCTCTTACATCCTGCTCTCAGTGTAGTGCTGGCCCTATCCTCGTCTCCCTCCCCCACTCACTTCTCTCTTACATCCTGCTCTCAGTGTAGTGCTGGCCCTATCCTCGTCTCCCTCCCCCACTCACTTCTCTCTTACATCATACTCTCAGTGTAGTGCTGGCCCTATCCTCGTCTCCCTCCCCCACTCACTTCTCTCTTACATCATACTCTCAGTGTAGTGCTGGCCCTATCTTCGTCTCTCTCCCTCACTCACTTCTCTCTTACATCCTGCTCTCAGTGTAGTGCTAGCCCTATCCTGATCTCCCTGCCTCCCTTCCTCACTCACTCCTCTCTTACATCCTGCTCTCAGTGTAGTGCTGGCCCTATCCTTGTCTCCGTCACACACAAAGCTGTATATAAAAGAAGTGCCTAATATCTGGCAGCTCTTCACTGATCAAGTTTAGAAAATAGCTTACAGATCTTGATTCCCCAGACAAGTTTAGAGAATAGCTTACAGCTCTTGGTTCACCAGACAAGTTTAGAGAATAGCTTACAGTTCTTGGTTCCCCAGACAAGTTTAGAGAATAGCTTACAGTTCTTGGTTCACCAGACAAGTTTAGAGAATAGCTTACAGTTCCTGGTTCCCCAGACAAGTTTAGAGAATAGCTTACAGATCTTGATTCCCCAGACAAGTTTAGAGAATAGCTTACAGTTCTTGGTTCCCCAGACAAGTTTAGAGAATAGCTTACAGTTCTTGGTTCTCCAGATAAGTTTAGAGAATAGCTTACAGTTCTTGGTTCTCCAGACAAGTTTAGAGAATAGCTTACAGATCTTTGATTCCCCAGACAATTTTAGAGAATAGCTTACAGTTCTTGGTTCCCCAGATAAGTTTAGAGAATAGCTTACAGTTCTTGGTTCCCCAGACAAGTTTAGAGAATAGCTTACAGTTCTTGGTTCCCCAGATAAGTTTAGAGAATAGCTTACAGTTCTTGGTTCCCCAGACAAGTTTAGAGAATAGCTTACAGTTCTTGGTTCCCCAGAAAACCTTCGGTTGTACTGGTTGATCTTGTTGATAATTTCTAGTCGTTCGTCGCCCTCTACGGCATGCTCTTGTGAAGTGAAGTTTAGCAGAAGCAACGAAACCTGAATCAAGCAAAACTGATGATTAGATGAAGTGTCACAACAACCATCTGATGATTAGATGAAGTGTCACAACAACCAAAACTGATGATTAGATGAAGTGTCACAACAACCATCTGATGATTAGATGAAGTGTCACAACAACCATCTGATGATTAGATGAAGTGTCACAACAACAACCTGATGATTAGATGAAGTGTCACAACAACGACCTGATGATTAGATGAAGTGTCACAACAACCATCTGACATATGAGAACATTCATCATACAAATGGCTACAGAAATGACCAGCACATTTAGGCTAAGATATGCAGGCTTCCTGTGAGAGAGGCCCATCTCTTGAGGTGGTCTGGTCCCAAAGAAGTGAAAAATCCAGCAGATCAATAAAAACAGGTGGAATAATAGTTGTCTTTCTGGGGGCAAACTGTCACATGATCACTTGACTTTCTGGGGGCAAACTGTCACATGATTACTTGACTTTCTGGGGGCAAACTGTCACATGATCACTTGACTTTCTGGGGGCAAACTGTCACATGATCACTTGACTTTCTGGGGGCAAACTGTCACATGATCACTTGACTTTCTGGGGGCAAACTGTCACATGATCACTTGACTTTCTGGGGGCAAACTGTCACATGATCACTTGACTTTCTGGGGGCAAACTGTCACATGATCACTTGACTTTCTGGGGGTAAACTGTCACATGATCACTTGACTTTCTGGGGGCAAACTGTCACATGATCACTTGACTTTCTGGGAGCAAACTGTCACATGATCACTTGACTTTCTGGGGGCAAACTGTCACATGATCACTTGACTTTCTGGGGGCAAACTGTCACATGATCACTCGACTTTCTGGGGACAAACTGTCACTGATTGATGTCCTAGTCAGCCATTTCGATTGACAGATTGACGGATTGACAGATTGACAGATTGACGGATTGAAATATTCAGAATATGAAAAAAGCAAATTCATTATTTCGTATGCAATCTACGAAAGAAGGTTATTATTGAAGGTTTAGGTCATTAGTTTAAGAAATGATCCTCACATGTTCAATCTGGGATTTGTTCCTAGGACTTCTAGTTAGTTTGGTAGGGGTTGAGGGACACCCTTGCTGTAGTGTCTAGGTGTGACAGAAAGATTGGCAGGAGTTTAGGTGCGCCCTTGCTGTAGTGTCTAGGTGTGACAGAAAGATTGGCAGGGGCTTAGGCGCGCCCTTGCTGTAGTGTCTAGGTGTGACAGAAAGATTGGCAGGGGTTTAGGTGCGCCCTTGCTGTAGTGTCTAGGTGTGACAGAAAGATTGGCAGGGGTTTAGGCGCGCCCTTGCTGTAGTGTCTAGGTGTGACAGAAAGATTGGCAGGGGTTTAGAACCAGCCTTGCTGTAGTGTCTAGGTGTCGCAAGAAGATTGGTAAAGGTATAGGCAGCCCTTGCTGTAGTGTCTAGGTAGGGGACACTGCTATGATTTGATGACAAGATATTCCTCCCAAACGTTGGTAGGGACTCCAGAGATGGAAAATTGACATTATTGACCAGTGGGACAGGCCAACAGGGACTCAAGCTGGGCAACAGGTAAGTGACAGAACTACCACATGACCTACACACAGCACAGCCATGTTGGACATGTGGGAGCTTTGGGAGGAGCATGGGAGGTCGATAAAGGTTAAAGCACAAATCATTCCAGGCAGGGCTGGCCAGGAGGTAATGCATTATATTGCCTTTTGAACAGGACAGTAGCCCAAACCCAGAGAACGAGAGTCTGGTACGAAAGGTTTAACTGTGAATTTCATAGAGATGGCTCTCGCCTACTGACAATGGAAGTAACTAAATAGGTCTACACATGTAAGACATCTTTGGTTCCACTGTGGAGTCTAGACGGACGGAAGCTTTAGTCTGTCAGAGGCTAGTCACATGACCAGGGACGAGCGTCACAAGACTCGTGATGTTAATATAGTTTATTAGTTGAAGTTTAGTTGTAGATAGATCAGGAGTTTAGTCATAGATAGATCAAGAGTTTAGTCATAGATAGATCAGGAGTTTAGTCATAGATCAGGAGTTTAGTCATATATCAGAAGTTTAGTCATAGATCAGGAGTTTTGTCATAGATCAGGAGTTTAGTCATAGATCTGGAGTTTAGTCATAGATAGATCAGGAGTTTAGTCATAGATCAGGAGTTTAGTCATAGATAGATCAGGAGTTTAGTCATAGATCAGTTTAGTCATAGACCAGGAGTTTAGTCATAGATAGATCAGGAGTTTAGTCATAGATAGATAAGGAGTTTAGTCATAGATCAGGAGTTTAGTCATAGATAGATCAAAAGTTTAGTCTTAGATAGATCAGGAATTTAGTCATAGATATCAGAAATTTAGTCATAGATAAATTAGGAGTTTAGTCATAGATAGATCAGGAGTTTAGTCATCGATAGATCAGGAGTTTAGTCAAAGATAGATCATGAGTTTAGTCATAGATAGAACAGGAGTTTAGTCATAGATCAGGAGTTAAGTCATAGATAGATTAGGATTTTAATCACAGATAGATCAGGAATTTAGTCATAGATCAGGAGTTTAGTCATAGATAGATCAGGAGTTTAGTCATAGATCATGAGTTTAGTCATAGATAGATCAAGAGTTTAGTCATAGATCAGGAGTTTAGTCATAGATCGATCAAAAGTTTAGTCTTAGATAGATCAGGAGTTTAGTCATAGATAGATCAGGAATTTAGTCATAGATATCAGAAATTTAGTCATAGATAGATCAGGATTTTAGTCATAGATAGATCATGAGTTTAGTCATAGATAGATTAGGAGTTTAGTCATAGATAGATCAGTAATTTAGTCATAGATCAGGAGTTTAGTCATATATAGATCACGAGTTTAGTCATAGATCAGTTTAGTCATAGATCAGGAGTGTAGTCATAGATCAGGAGTTTAGTCATAGATCAGGAGTTTAGTCATAGATCAGGAGTTTAGTCATAGATCAGTTTAGTCATAGATCAGGAGTTTAGTCATAGATCAGGAGTTTAGTCATAGATCATGAGTTTAGTCACAGATGAAAACTACCCAAGCATGGACTGGACCCATGCATACACCGACGGTTCTGTAACAAACACTACACAGAACGGAGGGGCAGGAGCATTCCTGAAACCTACCAAATGGCAGAAAAATAACACTGTCATTCGCTACTGGTAAGTACACAAGCAATTTCAGAGCGGAGGCAGAGGCACTGAGGGCGGCAGTGGAAGAAATGGTGACACATAAAGAAAATGAAAGCCATATAGTCCTGCTTACAGATGCTCTCGCCGTAGTCACAGCGCTAAAAAGCCAGAAAAACACTGAGCTTAATGACTTAAGAGCAGCACTCTGCAAACTGTGCCAGCAGTCCGCACCAAAAAGGGTAGTGGTACAGTGGGTCCCATCACACTGCAACATCCAAGGCAACGAGGAGGCAGACAGACTGGCAAAAGAAGGTGCAAGGCTACCACAAACAGATACTAGTATGACGTACGAAGAGTCAAAACGGCTTATCAAAGCCAGATACATGACCAAATGGGAAACCGAACATACTGGTTACACCAAAAACGATGCCTATTACCAGTTGAACCGAAGAGAGCAGGTCGTTGTCTTCAGACTTCGCACTAGCCACAATAGACTGAGGTACCACCTATTCAACAAATTGAAGATAGGTGGTACCGACGAATGCCTGTGCGGTACCGGTAAAATTACCGCCGAACATCTGCTGCAGAACTGCCCGACATACGAGGATCAGAGAGAGCAGATGTGGCCATCACCAGTGGAACTGCAAGACAAGCTCTATGGCAGTGGCGACAGCCTCAGGATGACCGCCGCTTTTTTCGAAAAAATAATGGTTACAGTCTGACTGCGTACGAAGAAGAAGAAGTTCAGATTGTCAGGAATGTACCGTGTTCAGATTGTCAGGATTTCACCTTGTTCAGATTGTCAGGAATGTACCTTGTTCAGATTGTCAGGAAGCATCGTACCTTGTTCAGATTGTCAGGAATGTACATTGTTCAGATTGTCAGGATTGCACCTTGTTCAGATTGTCAGGAAGCATCGTACCTTGTTCAGATTGTCAGGATTGTACCTTGTTCAGATTGTCAGGAATGTACCTTGTTCAGATTGTCAGGAATGTACCTTGTTCAGATTGTCAGGAATGTACCTTGTTCAGATTGTCAGGAAGCATCGTACCTTGTTCAGATTGTCAGGAATGTACCGTGTTCAGATTGTCAGGATTGCACCTTGTTCAGATTGTCAGGAATGTACCTTGTTCAGATTGTCAGGATTGCACCTTGTTCAGATTGTCAGGAAGCATCGTACCTTTTTCAGATTGTCAGGAATGTACCTTTTTCAGATTGTCAGGAATGTACCTTGTTCAGATTGTCAGGAATGTACCTTGTTCAGATTGTCAGGAAGCATCGTACCTTGTTCAGATTGTCAGGAATGTACCTTGTTCAGATTGTCAGGAATGTACCTTGTTCAGATTGTCAGGAATGTACCTTGTTCAGATTGTCAGCAATGTACCTTGTTCAGATGGTCAGGAAGCATCGTACCTTGTTCAGATTGTCAGGAATGTACCTTGTTCAGGTTGTCAGGAATGTACCTTGTTCAGATTGTCAGGAATGTACCTTGTTCAGGTTGTCAGGAATGTACCTTGTTCAGATTGTCAGGATTGTACCTTGTTCAGGTTGTCAGGAATGTACCTTGTTCAGATTGTCAGGAATGTACCTTGTTCAGGTTGTCAGGAATGTACCTTGTTCAGATTGTCAGGAATGTACCTTGTTCCGATTGTCAGGAATGTACCTTGTTCAGGTTGTCAGGAATGTACCTTGTTCAGATTGTCAGGAATGTACCTTGTTCAGGTTGCCAGGAATGTACCTTGTTCAGGTTGCCAGGAATGTACCTTGTTCAGGTGGCCAGGAAGCATCGTACCCTGTATCTAACATTTGTTTAGTTTGATCATTTTTCAGAAATCAGAAGGTTGCACATTACTCTCCAAGAAACTTCGATGATACTTCCCGAACAGTTAGAGGTCACAGCAAATACACATGATGATTTGGGAGTGAATCTGACCAGCAGCATGGCACTTGACCAGAAACTGTTGACCATGAATCTGACCAGCAGCATGGCACTTGACCAGAAACTGTTGACCATGAATCTGACCAGCAGCATGGCACTTGACCAGAAACTGTTGACCATGAATCTGACCAGCAGCATGGCACTTGACCAGAAACTGTTGACCATGAATCTGACCAGCAGCATGGCACTTGACCAGAAACTATTGACCATGAATCTTACCAGCAGCATGGCACTTGACCAGAAACTGTTGACCATGAATCTGACCAGCAGCATGGGCCCTGACCAGAAACTGTTGACCATGAATCTGACCAGCAGCATGGCACTTGACCAGAAACTGTTGACCATGAATCTGACCAGCAGCATGGCACTTGACCAGAAACTGTTGACCATGAATCTGACCAGCAGCATGGCACTTGACCAGAAACTGTTGACCATGAATCTGACCAGCAGCATGGGCCCTGACCAGAAACTGTTGACCATGAATCTGACCAGCAGCATGACACTTGACCAGAAACTGTTGACCATGAATCTGACCAGCAGCATGACACTTGACCAGAAACTGTTGACCATGAATCTGACCAGCAGCATGGCACTTGACCAGAAACTGTTGACCATGAATCTGACCAGCAGCATGGCCCCTGACAGCAGCATGGACCCTGACCAGAAACTGTTGACCATGACTCTGACCAGCAGCATGGCCCCTGACCAGAAACTGTTGACCATGAATCTGACCAGCAGCATGGCCCCTGACCAGAAACTGTTGACCATGAATCTGACCAGCAGCATGGCACTTGACCAGAAACTGTTGACTATGAATCTGACCAGCAGCATGGCCCCTGACCAGAAACTGTTGACCATGAATCTGACCAGCAGCATGGCACTTGACCAGAAACTGTTGACCATAAGAGTTAGAACATTGTGTGGAAGATCCCCCCCGCACCTAAAGACCAACCTGTGTACGACACGAAGGACATCTGACTGCTCCCATCCATATCTGATGTTGCCAGTACGTAATCATACAATGACCTGGGAGATCAAACGGGCCAAAACAGAAAGGTCAGTCAACTGTCAAATACAAGTGACACAAATCTAGCACACTGCCCCTCATCACAAATCTAGCACACTGCCACTCATCACAAATCTAGCACACTGCCCCTCATCAAAAATCTAGTACACTGCCCCTCATCACAAATCTAGCACACTGCCACTCATCACAAATCTTTCAGTAAGGTAAACAAAGATATCAGCGGCTTCCCCTTACACCATGTAGCTCTCTATTGTACACCATGTGGTTCTCTATTGTACACCATGTGGCTGTATTGTACACCATGTAGCTGTCTATTGTACACCATGTAGCTCTCTATTGCACACCATGTGGCTGTCTATTGTACACCATGTAGCTCTCTATTGTACACCATGTGGTTCTCTATTGTACACCATGTGGATCTCTGTTGTACACCATGTGGCTGTCTGTTGTACTATATTGTTATAAAAACACTTGAATATGTCGATCAACTGATGCTGTGCTTCTAGCCCAGTGAGGTTCACGAAGGAGACTGCATTTCAGGTCTTCGCTGGTCCCCTGTAGCTTTTTGAGCATGGTCTCTTCCCTGGGCCAGACTGCCTCTCTTTGGTCTGTATAAGTAGGACAGTCCTGCAGGACATGGTCTGGTGCTGCTCGGGTGCTCCACAATCGCACATGGCCATGTCTCTGAGGCCCATTCTGTGGAGGTGGGCCTTGAGTCTACAATGTCCCGTTCTGAGTTTGAAGATCTTTGTCTGCCCATCTCTGCCAAGTTGGTCTATGCTGTCATTTTCTGACATATTTTTTGTGATGGTCTCTCCATTCTGTCCTCATGGATTGTTTGATGAGTGTCTTTGCATCTTCAAAGCTCTGTGGATGGGGAGTCTGCGTGCTGCCACTTCCGGCTTTTGCAAACTCATCTGCTTTCTCGTTTCCAGGGATCCCACAGTGGGCTGAAATCCAATGTAGGACTAAATCTGTTTTTTGAGACAGCAATCTGATGTTGTATTTTATTTCATGTGAGAGTCTATGTTGTTTGGAGCTTGAGATGGCTTGGAGTACACTCCTGGAGTCTATCTTGTTTATGGCTTGAGATGGCTTGGAGTACACTCCTGGAGTCTATCTTGTTTATGGCTTGAGATGGCTTGGAGTACACTCCTGGAGTCTATCTTGTTTATGGCTTCTGATGGCTTGGAGTACACTCCTGGAGTCTATCTTGTTTGGGGATTGAGATGGCTTGGAGTACACTCCTGGAGTCTGTTAGAATGACCATTTTCCTTGTAGTTATGTTTTGACTGATAAGAATTTGAGTTGCTGCATGAACAGCTCTTGCCTCAGCTCTGAAATTGGTACAGGTCTCTCCTGCTGGTATGGAGTGATTTTCTATGTCACCGTTAGAATATGTAATGTAGATTCCACTGCCTCCCCTTTTATCGCTCACCGAGGCAGATCCATCTGTGTACATGTGTATCCAAGAGTTGCAAGGGTACTGTCTCTTGAGCTCCTGTAGAACGTGTGTCCAAGAGTTGCTAGGGTACTGTCTCTTGAGCTCCTGTAGAACGTGTGTCCAAGAGTTGCTAGGGTACTGTCTCTTGAGTTCCTGTAGAACGTGTGTCCAAGAGTTGCTAGGGTACTGTCTTTTGAGCTCCTGTAGAACGTGTGTCCAAGAGTTGCTATGGTACTGTCTCTTGAGTTCCTGTAGAACGTGTCCAGGAGCTGCTAGGGTACTGTCTCTTGAGTTCCTGTAGAACGTGTGTCCAGGAGTTGTTAGGGTACTGTCTCTTGAGCTCCTGTAGAATGTGTCCAAGAGTTGCTAGATGTCTCTTGAGCTCCTGTAGAACGTGAATGCTGTTGTTCTGTTGCCGACTGCTCACTTTTCTCCATTATCCCTGGAACCTCCAAAATTATTTTAGACCAGTCTTGGCTCCATGTCCTTGGCTCTGGAATGAGTAAAAAAATCCCGTCACGCCGTGCGGCGCATAGGAAATGTGGTGTTAGGCCCATATTATTTTGTAACCAACGGCACATCACGCCGTCGCCTTTACTTCCCAGATTTTCCGGTACCCAATTTCTTTGGCTGGGTCGACCACAGGGGCCATTTTGTGATCAGAAAAAAAATCCTGCACCGGTTGGGGATTGAACCCTGATTGCCTCATTGAGAAGTTTGCCTGATTGCTACCGCTCTTATATTTATTTAACTGCTGCATAGCTCAGTGTTTCAAGCCCTTACAGGGTTTTAACTGCTGGCATAGCTCAGGGTTTCAAGGGGGGGGGGGGGGTATTTAAGTTGAAAGTAGACATCCACATGGTAACTCCCACACAAATCTATCAAGAGTGTAGACGTCTCTCCTTCACACACAAATCTATCAAGAGTGTAGACGTCTCTCCTTCACACACAAATCTATCAAGAGTATAGACGTCTCTCCCTCAGACACAAATCTATCAAGAGTATGGACATCTCTCCCTCACACACAAATCTATCAAGGAGATGGACATCTCTCCCTCACACGCAAATATATCAAGAGTATAGATGTCTCTACCTCACACACAACTCTATCAAGAGTATAGAAGTCTCTCCCTAACACACAAATCTATCAAGAGTATGGACATCTCTCCCTCACACACAAATCTATCAAAAGTAACGAGCCAACATATCTCTGAAAGCTTCTTGCTATCCAGTTAGACCAAAACAAACATTGAGATTTTGTCCCTCTTGGCAGGTCTTTCCAATTGTTATAGACTCAAAATCTCTCATTCAAAGATATTGAATCTTATATGCTCTTGTTATGTGCAGCAAATAACCTGAATAATGTATTAACTGCCTGCCTGTGGTGGCAACCCTCCCAACTGTTGTGATCTGATTATTTGTACAACTATTATGACAGTGTTTATTGCCATTGCTGAGAACTAAGGTAAGTCTTACAGTATAGTTAGGTGACTACAACATGTAAGCTTGTACGTTTAATCACTGTCTTGTGGTGTGGACATCCACAAGGGGGGCAGGGGATGGGGGAAAGGTGTCAATCAAAACTGGATAGAGGTGGACATAGGAAGGTAAAAACAAATGATAGAGTTTTGTGGACATCTTTTATGGATGACTCCTAAGCAGATCTGACGAGAGCAAGAAAAACACATTTCAATCAACAATTACCACAATAAACATGTCCACAGTTTGTCTCCACTGCAAACGAGGCAGAATCGAGACAAATAGGACAAGTAAGTTCCCCATCATTTGCCTGGTTTGCTCGCTGGCGCCGTGTCCCTCCACCACCTTCTGATTCATGTTGTAGCATCTCTCTTGTTGTTGCAACATTTGCAAAACTGTCTGGGTGAATTCCTTGTCTTCGTCTGGGGACAGTACAGGCAATATTATTTGGTGTACCAGAGACAACATTGTGTACAGGCAACATTATTTGGTGTACCAGAGACAACATTGTGTACAGGCAACATTATTTGATGTACCAGAGATAACATTGTGTACAGGCAACATTATTTGGTGTACCAGAGACAACATTGTGTACAGGCAATATTATTTTGTGTACCAGAGACAACATTGTGTACAGGCAACATTATTTGGTGTACCAGAGACAACATTGTCTACAGGCAACATCATTTGGTTTACCAGAGACAACATTGTGTACAGGCAACATTATTTGGTTTACCAGAGACAACATTGTGTACAGGCAACATTATTTGGTGTACCAGAGATAACTTGTACAGGCAACATTATTTGGTGTACCAGAGACAACATTGTGTACAGGCAAGATTTTTTTGTGTACCAGAGACAACATTGTGTACATGCAACATTTTTAGTCTATCTCAGACGGGTCTATCTGTGAACTAGTTACTGTGAACTACTACTTAGTCTAATACTAATGGTACTAACTAGATCTATGGGTCATATTATTTCATAAGCCAAGCTATGGAACTTCACTGTGTGAACTTTGACAGCTAATCCTTCAGCTAGATAATCGTGAGTTGACTGTAGTTAGTACTAGTGGGTATAGTGTATGTAATGTTGTTGTATAATGTATGACATAATGTTTGTTATGAAAATGGAACTTCAATATTTTCTGTTTTGGTGTACCTCCGATTCACAAAATACAGACTCCCAACGAAACCTCCTAGAAGAGCTACGACACAAACAAGAACTTCATTTCCGATCCCTTCAATGAGATTTGTTCGATGGGCATAACTAGACATTGTGAAACGAGCCTGAGGGCCGTGACTGTGGGTTAACCCTGCCGTCCTGACTACGGTAGTTCAGAGCAAGGGTCTGTTGTTTTGGTTGATCACTCTCCAGTTTAGGAAATCACAATCTTTATTTCCGGAAAAAATTTTTCCCATTATACACATCCACAGAACCGCTGCAGCCTCGCCTTATTTTAAATCTTTATTTCCGCATTGCCAGATACAGGTCCTTTTGGAAAGTCAAAATTCAGATTTTCTTTAGAAAACTTTCAAAGAATGTAATCAAAAATAAGTTTATGCTTAAACCAATGTTTCTACATATTATAGATAATCGCTACAGCAACTAATACTTCTGCAAGTGCATTAGTCTTGAATCAGTTTGCAGCTTCGTCTTCCCAGGATGTCAGACTCACGGCCAGTGCCTTCATGTCCCAATTACACACATCTTTGAACCTCAGCTGTGGTCGGCTAGCTGTAACTGTAGTGTCTGACAACTGTCCTTAGAGAATAACTTTGGGGATGCGGATATCTTCCATGCGACGAACATGACCAAGACACAGTAGCCTTCCCTGCCTAAGAAGAGTGTACATGCTTGGGAGCGAGATGTGAGAATACACCTCTGCATTTGTCAATCTGTCCCTCCGTGTAACTCTAAGGATGCATTGCAAATGTAGTAGATGGGCGATGTGCAGCCTGTGTTCTCCTTTGGCATATGTTGCCCAAGTTTTGCTTCCATATAAGATTGACAACACATACTTTGTAAACCATGGTCTTGTACGTCACAAACACGCCTTGTGAGACATGCAAGCACATTTGTTTTTGTAGCAAGTTAGGCTGGTCACGTGGACCAATATTTATATGTAGCAGGGTAGGCTTAGGTTACTTATCTAAACAGTTACAACACTTTAGTCTTTAAACACAGTCAACGCTAAAACTGTCGCTAACCATTCAGACAAAATATGATCATTGATTTGACCAGCATATTTAACTTAACTTAACTTAACGTCTTTATACTGGTTTAGAAGACTCTGCAGAGTCTGTATACAACCAGTTCCAATTACATCATCCTGCTCTAGAAGCTGTACGCATCCAATCTATTCTTAAATGCATTGACCGTCCCAGCCTCCACCACCTAACTTGGCAATGCATTCCAAGCATTCACAACTCTCTGACTAAAGAAATACTTCCTAATATCTAATCTGGACCTCTCCTTAGTCAACTTGTAGCTGTGCCCTCTTGTCCTTGCTGGTGGTTGTACTTGAAAAAACTTGTTATAGTCTACCTTATCCATTCCTCTGATCATCTTATACACCTGTATTGTCACCACAAATTCTTCTCTCTTCTAGACACTGTAGGCCGGTTGTTTTTAATCTTTACTCATAGCTGTAATTCTGGAATCCCACTATCAGCTTTGTCGCTCTTTTTTGTATTCTCTCCAGCATGTCTATATCCCCTCTCTGATAAGGACTCCACACCTGTACACAGTACTCCAATCTAGGTCTAACTAATGCTTTATACAGTTTGACTATCACCTCCTTGCTCCTATGTTTAATATTTCTTTTTATCATCCCTAACATTGCATTTGCCTTTTTTACTGCTACCTGAACTTGCTCCCTCACCTTTCCTGTATGATCTATTATAACCCCTAGGTCCCTTTCCTTATCTATCTTTCTAATATTGTTCTCTCCCATTCTGTAATTATGTTCCATATTGGATCTACCCATGTGCATGACTGTACATTTATCTGCATTAAACTCCATTTGCACGATTACAGACCATTCTCGAATTTTATCTAAATCCGACCTCAATATATCCACTTCTGCTTTAGATGAGACACTACTGCATAGTTTTGTATCATCAGCAAATTTTGCAATAATGGATCCCATACCTATGTCCAAATCATTTACATATATCAAGAATAAAATTGGTCCCAAAACCGAGCCCTGTGGCACTCCACTTTTCACTTCACACCACTCAGAGTACTCCTTATTTATACCCACCCTTTGCCTTCTTCCCGTTAACCAATTTTCAATCCATTTGGCAACTTCCCCACCTATTCCATGTGATTTTAACTTTCGAAATAATCTTTGATGAGGTATATCAAAGGCCTTTGCAAAATCCAGATAAATAACGTCCACTGGCTCCCCTTTATCTAACATTTTGGTAACCTCCTCCTCCATGAATTCTAATAGATTTGTTAAGCATGATCTCCCTCTAGTAAACCCATGCTGACTATTTCTAATTAGATTAAATTTATCTAAATGCATTACAAGGTTTTCTTTGATTATTGACTCTAACAATTTACAGACTATGCTCGTTAAACTCACAGGTCTATAGTTTGCTGGATCTGCTTTTTTGCCCTTTTTGAATAAGGGGATCACTCCCCGCATCTTTCCAATCTCGTGGAACAATCCCTTGTGCAAGTGATTGAGAACATAATATAGCCAATGGTTTTGCTAATTGGTCTCTAATTTCAAACAGCAATTTTGGATGAATACCATCTTGACCTGGACATTTATCCACTTTCAACCCCTCCAATTTTTTAAAAACCATTTCCTCTGTAATACAGATTGATCCTAATCCTGCTGTATCCATGTCTCTTTGAAAGATATCTACAGGCTCTGGGATCTTGGAGCAGTCCTCTTTTGTGTACACTGTGCCAAAGTAGAGATTGAGTAGATTTGCTGCCTCCCTATTTTCACAAATTTTTTTTCCTGTGCTGTCTATGAGAGGGCCTACTTTGATCTTTGTTTATTTCTAACATAAGAGAAGAAGCTTTTACTATCAGTCTTGATCCTCTGAGCAAGTTTCTTTTCAAAGTCTATTTTTGCTGTTTTATTCACTTTCTGAGATATGTATTGCTTGTCCAAATATTTTAAATATGTTTCTTTTGATTTACCTGCCTCTATATATTTTTTCCATGCTTTATTTTTAGCTCTTCTACATTTAACTACAATTTTCGTAATCCACTTTTTACGCTTGGGGCTTACCTCCCTATATGGAGCACATTCCTCTTTTAGCATTTCGAGAACTGTTTTAAAACTCTCCCACTCCTGTTCAACATCTGTTCCTCCGACAATATCTTCCCAGATTATGTGGCTCACTGCCTCTTTCATCCTCTTAACATCTATCGTAGAGTAGTCATATGTTCGTGTGTTTGTGTTTACTTCTTTCCCTGCAATAAGACCCCATCGGATGATTTGATGGTCACTTGAGCCAAACAGTTCCCCAACGGTAACGTTTTCAATCATATTTTCCCCTGTGGTAAAAACTAGGTTGAGTATGTTTTTGCCTCTGGTGGCTGCTTCTACATGTTGAATTAAAAAATTGTCAGTTATGCACTTAACAAAAGGTTTTGACTCTACAAGTGCTTCTGCCATATCCCATTTTATTTCTGGAAAGTTGAAATCCCCCATTAATAATAATTTCCCTTCACTTGCCTTTGCTATGCTACTAATCAGCTCCTCATCTTCCTCTTTTTGACTTGATGGACATCTATAGCATACTCCAATCACTGTTTTTTCACCCCCACTTTCTATTTCACCCCATACACTTTCATTTTTGTTACCACATGATAAATCCTCTCTGCTCGTTATATTAACAAAATTTATACAGTATAATAAAACACCCCCCCCCCCCCCCCCCCTTAGCCTTGTCTCCAACTACCCTATCCTTCCTTAACATTGTATATCCCTCTATTTCAAATTCACCATCTGCAATGTCCTCATATGCCCATGATTCTGTTAACCCTATTATATCTGGTTTTTCTTCCTCTACATACAGTTCCAATTCTTCTCTTTTATTAACTATGCTTCTCACATTTGCATAAAAACATTTTAGTTTGCAATTTTGTTGTTTTTCCACTTTTTGCTTTTGCTGCATCATTCTAATGTTTGGTTTTCCACTACTTAATTCCCACTTCTCTGACCCAAACTCTCCCCTTTGACTACATCCTCTATATTTGTAGAACAATATGAATCAAGCGAGATGAACTAGTACACTCAATAATATCATAGGGAGCCTACACTAGACTAACACAGAGGATTCTTCTTCTTCTTCTTCTGCGTACGCAGTCAGACAGTAACCATTATTTTTTCGAAAAAAGCGGCGGTCATCCTGAGGCACTCGCCACTGCCATAGAGCTTGTCTTGCAGAGGATTCAAGCAAGTGCTTTTGATATTACCTCTGTCAACTAAATATACCCAAGTTCTAAGTCTATATCTGCAATAACACAATTTATAAACTCTAATACTATCCAGTTACAACTTAGTGGTTCTAGATACGTCTTTGTCCCTGTCATTCCTCCGTGCGTCGTCTAGGTGGGGATGGATCTGCTGATCTCTGCCGGGGCTGACTGTGCGAGACCAAGTGAATTCTGGATTGTATCCCGGGATTCAGACAGAACCCCTTTTGCAACGACCCGGAGACTTGGGGATTGTATCCCATGATTCAGGAAGAACCCTTCTTGCAACGAACAGTTTCAACAGACAAAAGACTTTGATCGTAGAAGGGCCACTATTCTTCCAACAGACACCAATACAATGGTCCTGGAAAACAGTCGGACTGCCTTATAGATCAATCTCAATTCGCGCCGAGACAAATCTTCCCACTCGCATGTGATCATATTTCTATCTCATATTGTTTACAGGGTGTCCACCAGTCCCACATGATCAGATCTCTATCTCATATTGTTTACAGGGTGTCCACCAGTCCCACATGATCAGATCTTTATCTCATATTGTTTACAGGGTTCCACCAGTCGCATGTGATCAGATCTCTATCTCATATTGTTTACAGTGTGTCCACCAGTCGCATGTGATCAGATCTCTATCTCATATTGTTTGCAGACAGTCCCACATGTGATGAGATCTCTATCTCATATTGTTTACAGGGTGTCCACCAGTCGCACCAACGGGGATAAATACAAGACTCGTGTATGATGGGATAACCACACTGTAAATTCTCTCTCTTTCTGAATCTCCTGAATTTCTCTGTGCATTGTTTTTTATAAATTCTTTTCTTAGTTCTAGAAACCCAAAAGACTGTCTGGTTAACCATCACTCTAAGTTTGACCGACCCAGTCTAGCATCCCATTGGTTGCAATATATATAGGTCATTGTCACTTTAAATGTGACAGCCTGCAATGTGAGTCCCTGCCACTTAGGTCTGATATCAGAATCGTCAATTCGACACCCACCCCTCAAAACTAGCCAAGTTTCCTCCTATCGTGAATATTTACCTCTCGCCTTCTTGTCGACCTAGTGTCACTTCTTGTCGACCTAGTGTCACTTCTTGCCGACCTAGTGTCACTTCTTGCCGACCTAGAGTCACTTCTTGTCGACCTAGTGTCACTTCTTGTCGACCTAGTGTCACTTCTTGCCGACCTAGTGTCACTTCTTGCTGACCTAGTGTCACTTCTTGCCGACCTAGTGTCACTTCTTGTCGACCTAGTGTCACTTCTTGCCGCTGACCTAGTGTCACTTCTTGTTGACCTAGTGTCACTTCTTGCCGACCTAGTGTCACTTCTTGCCGACCTAGTGTCACTTCTTGTCGACCTAGTGTCACTTCTTGTCGACCTAGTGTCACTTCTTGTTGACCTAGTGTCACTTCTTGCCGACCTAGTGTCACTTCTTGCCGACCTAGTGTCACTTCTTATCGACCTAGTGTCACTTTTTGTCGACCTAGTGTCATTTCTTGTCGACCTAGTGTCACTTCTTGCCGACCTAGTGTCACCTTGTCGACCTAGTTTCACTTCTTGCCGACCTAGTGTCACTTCTTGTCGACCTAGTGTCACTTCTTGTCGACCTAGTGTCACTTCTTGTTGACCTAGTGTCACTTCTTGCCGACCTAGTGTCACTTCTTGTCGACCTAGTGTCACTTCTTGCCGCTGACCTAGTGTCACTTCTTGTTGACCTAGTGTCACTTCTTGCCGACCTAGTGTCACTTCTTGCCGACCTAGTGTCACTTCTTGTCGACCTAGTGTCACTTCTTGCCGACCTAGTGTCGACACCGGCGATTGACCCTGGAGGGACTTGGGCTGGTCCACCAGCATTCAGGCAACTTTTGATTCCCAGAGATCACAGCCGCCAGCCCAATCTCCCCTGCCATAAACACGCGTGCTCTAAATGGAACTCTGGAACTGTCACATTTTGTTGAAATTTATTGTGAGACTAAAATCTTTGTAAACCTGGGAGAAGAGGTCTCTCGAGCTCTGGAGTTCCTGCTGACTGTCAGTGACAGTTGCAGTATCATCAGCGAAAAGCAAGTCTCTGATGGTGATCACCTTGACCTTCGTTTTGACCCTGAGTCATGCAAGATTAAACAGCCGACTACCCGGCCTAGTGTGAAGACATAATACTTCATTTGTGTTACCAAATGTATGGTTCAGTAGCCTGTCAATGAAGATTGATATCAGTGTCCGGTATAAGTTACCAAATGTATGGTTCAGTAGCCTGTCAATGAAGATTGATATCAGTGTCCGGTCTAAGTTACCAAATGTACGGTTCAGTAGCCAGTCAATGAAGATTGATATCAGTGTCCGGTCTAAGTTACCAAATGTACGGTTCAGTAGCCAGTCAATGAAGATTGCGAACAACACAACTACCAACAGGATTGTAATATTCTGTTTCTGAGAATCGATTTCACTGCACTCCTGGCATACCCATATGTGCGCAGTCTCTATCAGTAAATGGCATCGAGTGTGGGTACTGATGGTTCCTGTAGCTTGCTGATTGAACACACCTGTGCTCCATCCTATCGTGCGATCTTGTCTGCTCAAACCTCGTCTGATATCAAAGATTTGCAGTCTGTGAATTCATCCATTGTTGTGGCATCATGAAACTAGTGGTCATTGGCATACTTCAAAATTCCACTCCTATCCATATCCAGTGTATCCATAATTCGTTATACTGAATCCCAGAATGACCAGAGCAGTAGATCCACAACAGCTATGCGTGTTTGGTGCCTCTGCAGCTGCCATCGACTCGTGCCTTAGCCAGCCCGGCTGTATCTTCCGAAGTAAGGATTGGGAGTCTGCTGGCCCGATGACCGCCCCTGCCAGGCAGCCATGTCAGAGCTGCAGTCACGGCTTCCATCTCAGAGATGCAGTCACGGCTTCCATCTCAGAGCTGCAGTCACGGCTTCCATCTCAGAGCTGCAGTCACGGCTTCCATCTAAGAGCTGCAGTCACGGCTTCCATCTCCGTTCTCGTACTTGATGTTCTTGTTCTGTGTGCCGCGCACTGCATTCCCTGCCTAGGGTCATCCTATCACCAGTGTGGACCCATTCCCTGCCTAGGGTCATCTTATCACCAGTGCGGACCATTCCCTGCCTATGGTCATCCTATCACCAGTGCGGACCATTCCCTGCCTATGGTCATCCTATCACCAGTGCGAACCATTCCCTGCCTATGGTCATCCTATCACCAGTGCGAACCATTCCCTGCCTATGGTCATCCTATCACCAGTGCGAACCATTCCCTGCCTATGGTCATCCTATCACCAGTGTGGACCAATTCCCTGCCTATGGTCATCCTATCACCAGTGCGGACCATTCCCTGCCAATGGTCATCCTATCACCAGTGCGGACCCATTCTTCCCCTTTAACCATTGTCTGGGCTGTGGTCACCTGTTCTCTGCATCCCCTTAATCCTTTGATGTCCGAGCTGTTATTGTCCAGTGAGTGCCACTTGGGTAACCCCCATATAGGCTTTGGTCTGTGTCATCTTATATCTGAATGTCACAGGCATGTCCCAACATGTACCTAGATTGGGGTTTTATCACTTGTACTGAGTGATGACATGTCGGCCCGTGTACTGAGTGATGACATGTCGGCCCGTGTACTGAGTGATGACATGTCGGCCCGTGTACTGAGTGATGACATGTCGGCCCGTGTACTGAGTGATGACATGTCGGCCCGTGTACTGAGTGATGACATGTCGGCCCGTGTACTGAGTGATGACATGTCGGCCCGTGTACTGAGTGATGACATGTCGGCCCGTGTACTGAGTGATGACATGTCGGCCCATGTACTGGATGATTGTGAACTCTCTGCAACATCCCCAGCCATAAGTGGAGTCAAAAAGGGCGGTGTGCTGGCCCCAACACTTTTTAGTATGATATTTGCAGCCATACTTTCTGATGCAACACGTGACTGTGACACTGGTATACAGATCAGATACCTGACGGATGGGCAGCTGTTCACTCTGAGGCGCCTAAAGGCCCTCACAAAGGTGAAAGAAGCAAACATCTTAGATCTCCTCTTTGCTGGTGACTGTGCCATTAACACGTGCTCAGGACATAGAGGCAATCATGGATGAGTTGTCCCACTCCGTGCGCTAACTTTGGTCTTACTGTGAACACCAAGAAAACGGAAGTGATGTTTCGACCTGCACCCGGGAAGCCGTACCTCGAACCAAATGTAACTGTACAGGGACACCGCCTGAAAGCAGTTGATAGCTTTACTTACCTTGCTAGTACCCTCACTGTACAGGGACACCGCCTGAAAGCAGTTGATAGCTTGACTTACTTTGCTTGTACCCTCACCAATGAACCGAATATTGACCCTGAGGTCCACAACATAATTTCCGAGACGAGTCCAGTTTTTGGAAGACTACGAGCAAACGTTTGGGACCGGCTGTTCAGGGTCTCTTGGTAATGGTTAGAGCACTGGCTGTTCAGCCAAGTGATCTATGTTTAATCATCACTTGATGTGGGTTTTATCACAATAGGTCTGTGGTTAACCAATCTTTTAGGTTTGGTTCAAGAGCAGGCCTGGGAGCACGATGCTGACCACATCATCCCTAGTTGGTCAAGAGAATGTGAACCTAACACCATCTACCCAATGTGGACCTAACACCATCAACCCAATGTGGACCTAACACCCCCTACCCAATGTAGACCTAACACCATCTACTAATGTGCCCCACAGCATGTAAACAGTATCTTGACTTGTCCCTTTCTCCACTGATAGTGGTGCATCTTGAGGTACTGTTGATGAATGCATTCAATTTTGCAAGCTGTCACAACAGAATCGGGCGGGGGCTTAGGCCTCCAAAGCTTCAGGCCAAATGACCAACGATGCAGACAATAAAATCCTAAACAATAGGACCAACTTGAAAACACCAAGAAGCTGTCAGCAGGTCAAATATCATCATAGATAAATGGAGAACTATTTTCCCAAACAAGCAATTCATCACTTTTTTGGAGGCAAGCAATTCATCATTTTATTGGAGACAAGCAATCCACCACTTTATTGGAGACAAGTAATCCATAACTTTATTGGAGATAAACAAGCAATTCATCACTTTTTTGGAGGCAAGTAATCCATCACTTTATTGGAGACAACTGATCCATAACTTTATTGAAGATAAACAAGCAATTCATCACTTTATTAGAGATAAGCAATCCATGCATCACTTTATTGGAGGCCAACAAGCAATTCATCACTTTATTGAAGGCAAACAAGTAATTCGTCACTTTATTGGAGGCCAACAAGTAATTCATCACTTTATTGGAGGCCAACAAGTCGTGGCAGTGTAAGGTTTAGCTGCGGAGTTTACTTATCTAAAAAGTTACAACATATATCTACACCACGGCACTGTATCACACAATAAATAACACAGTAAACACTATCCACACAAAAATATATGATTTAATAATTGTTAAATCAAAACAATATTAGCAAAAAGAACAAAGTACATCTAAACTAAATCATCATATCTATATATAGAACTACATCGGAGGTTTTAAGCACTAGCTTTTGATGTTTTCCCCAAACTACATAACCCAAGCTCTCGCCGATGCACTCCCCTTATCAGCACACCCAACACACAGTCACAAGCTCATCCTGATACTTGGATTACGTATTCAGTCGTTCTGTACATTCACATATAATCAGATCACCTTCAATCAGGTGATCTGTACATCCTCATACAATCGGTTTACGTATGCTCAGGCAATCTGTGCATTCATATGTAATTAGATCACACTACTTATAGTCGGATCACATACTCACTTGTGGTCACATACACAGTCGATCTGTGCATACACATATAATCAGAACACACGTAGTTCGCAAAGTGTCCTGCACAAACAACAGACATTCATATCTCGTCCTTAGGCGATCTGTACATTCACAATTACTTCGATCACTTCACGTATTCACACGAATATGTACATTCATATGTAATTAGATGACGCATCATTCTCTAGGGGTCCTGCACATACAACACACATTCAGATTTCTTACTGTTCACAAGGTGTCCAACATAAACACTTATAGAGCGACTGGCCAAAACTCGAGGTGTATACTGGTCCAGTCACCCTGCAAACTCAATCTAACTCTCAGACTACTAACAGCCTATCAGTCACTCTACTAGCCAGTCTCTCAGACTACTGACAGTCTATCAATCTCTACCCTAGCCAGTCTCTCAGACTACTAACAGCCTATCAATCTCTCTCTTAGCCAGTCTCTCAGACTACTGACAGTCTATCAATCTCTACCCTAGCCAGTCTCTCAGACTACTGACAGCCTATCAATCTCTACCCTAGCCAGTCTCTCAGACTACTGACAGCCTTTCAATCTCTCTCCTAGCCAGTCTCTCAGACTACTGACAGCCTATCAATCTCTACCCTAGCCAGTCTCTTAGACTACTAACAGCCTATCAGTCACTCTACTAGCCAGTCTCTTAGACTACTAACAGCCTGTCTCTCTCCTAGCCAGTCTCTCAGACTACTGACAGCCTATCAGTCTCTCTCCTAGCCAGTCTCTCAGACTACTGACAGCCTTTCAATCTCTCTCCTAGCCAGTCTCTCAGACTACTGACAGTCTATCAATCTCTACCCTAGCCAGTCTCTCAGACTACTGACAGCCTATCAATCTCTACCCTAGCCAGTCTCTCAGACTACTGACAGCCTTTCAATCTCTCTCCTAGCCAGTCTCTCAGACTACTGACAGCCTATCAATCTCTACCTTAGCCAGTCTCTTAGACTACTAACAGCCTATCAGTCACTCTACTAGCCAGTCTCTTAGACTACTAACAGCCTGTCTCTCTCCTAGCCAGTCACTCAGACTACTGACAGCCTATCAGTCTCTCTCCTAGCCAGTCTCTCAGACTACTGACAGCCTATCAATCTCTACCCTAGCCAGTCTCTCAGACTACTGACAGCCTTTCAATCTCTCTCCTAGCCAGTCTCTCAGACTACTGACAGCCTATCAATCTCTACCCTAGCCAGTCTCTTAGACTACTAACAGCCTGTCTCTCTCCTAGCCAGTCTTTCAGACTACTGACAGCCTATCAATCTCTCTCCTAGCCAGTCTCTCAGACTACTGACAGCCTATCAGTCTCTAGCCTAGCCAGTCTCTCAGACTACTGACAGCCTATCAGTCTCTACCCTAGCCAGTCTCTCAGACTACTAACAGCCTGTCTCTCTCCTAGCCAGTCTCTCAGACTACTGACAGCCTATCAGTCTCTCTCCTAGCCAGTCTCTCAGACTACTGACAGCCTATCAGTCTCTCTCCTAGCCAGTCTCTCAGACTACTGACAGCCTATCAGTCTCTCTCCTAGCCAGTCTCTCAGACTACTGACAGCCTATCAGTCACTCTCCCAGCCAGTTTCTCAGACTACTGACAGCCTATCAGTCACTCTCCCAGCCAGTTTCTCAGACTACTGACAGCCTATCAGTCTCTCTCCTAGCCTCTCAGACTACTGACAGCCTATCAGTCACTCTCCCAGCCAGTTTCTCAGACTACTGACAGCCTATCAGTCTCTAGCCTAGCCAGTCTCTCAGACTACTGACAGCCTATCAGTCACTCTCCCAGCCAGTCTCTCAGACTACTGACAGCCTATCAGTCTCTACCCTAGCCAGTCTACTTGAGTTAATCTTTGCAGAGTATTTTATGGTCTCAAGAAACAACTTGGCTGTCCAATGGCTTCTGCCCTAATTCAGAAGACCAGAGTGGTCAGCTATGAACCCCCACCTCAGCTCAGAACGTATTGGTGTGGGTGAGGAGTGGACATGGGTGAGATCGTATATGTGTGGGTGAGGAGTGGACATGTTGAAGGGAGAGGTCAGCTTGTAAAAACGCAGAGAATCGAGGTCACTCAAGTGATCCTGACCATAAAGCCATGGCCATTCTGGCATCACCAACAAACTGAGAAACAGGTCGAGGGGCAGGACACGACTGACGATGTTCTACAATTGTTTCACTCAATGATGTTAAATGATTGTTTCACTCAATGATGTTAAATGATTGTTTCACTCGATGATGTTAAATGATTGTTTCACTCTTAGTCTTAGTCGACCTGTGCATTCCCTCCCATTATATCCCTTTGTTATTCCCTCCCATTATATCCCTCTGTCATACTCTCCCATTATATTCCTCTGTTATTCCCTCCATTATATCCCTCCTATTATATCCCTCTGTCATACCCTCCCATTTTATTCCTCTGTCACACTCTCCCATTATATTCCTCTGTTATTACCTCCCCTTACATCCCTCTGTCATACCCTCCCATTATATCTCTCAATTATTACGTGACATCATTTGGCCCATTTTCCATAACCAGGTCGGATCCCATTGGCACTGATGACTTGGAGGACTTGTGCATGCTTAAACTCATTCCATTTTCTGGCCATCTCCTGTTGGAGGTACTCATTTTGGATGTCCTCCTGAAATAAACAAGCCCAACATATAACATCACATCCCAACATATAACATCACATCCCTACATATAACATCACATCCCTACATATAACATCACATCCCAACATATAACATCACATCCCAACATATAACATCACATCCCAACATATAACAGCACATCCCAACATATAACATCACATCCCAACATATAACATCACATCCCAACATATAACAGCACATCCCAACATATAACATCACATCCCAACATATAACATCACATCCCAACATATAACATCACATCCCTACATATAACATCACATCCCAACATATAACATCACATCCCAACATATAACATCACATCCCTACATATAACATCACATCCCAACATATAACATCACATCCCAACATATAACATCACATCCCTACATATAACATCACATCCCTACATATAACATCACATCCCAACATATAACATCACATCCCTACATATAACATCACATCCCTACATAAAACAGCAATCCCTACATAAGACAGCACATCCCTACATATAAAAGCACATCCCAACATATAACAGCACATCCCAACATATAACACTTCCAACCTGCTTACATCTGATTGGACAGACTCAACCCAAATTGGCCTAGTCCCTGAAGTGAGACCCCCCTCCTTGCTGCATTAGTTTGTCAGCTGCAAACTTCCACCCCAGAACCATTAATATGATCATGAATTCTGTTTATGTTTGAACGAGGGTTGTCTTTTTACAAAAACGGGTCAAAACTTAGAAAAATCTAATTCCTCTGCACATTCTAAAAAATGTAAATGGCTTGGCTTTGTTCATTCTCAATCACCTGCTGCCGAGCCCTGAAAAGGGCTTTGTAAGTAGCAGAATGTAGTCCAGATAATGGATTGCATTATATCATTAGTTTACAGCTTAACTGCGATATTTGTACCTTTCGGTCCAAAACATCGGTCTTCGGCAGGAAAAATTTATTTTTCTTGGTGTAAAACCAATACCGTTGTTAGGTTTCTTAGTGTAAAACCAATACCTTTGTTAGGTTTCTTAGTGTAAAAGCAATACCTTTGTTAGGTTTCTTAGTGTAAAACCAATACCGTTGTTAGGTTTCTTAGTGTAAAACCAATACCTTTGTTAGGTTTCTTAGTGTAAAACAAATACCTTTGTTAGGTTTCTTAGTGTAAAACTAATATTTTTGTTAGGTTTCTTAGTGTAAAACCAATATCTTTGTTAGGTTTCTTCATGTAAAACCACTGCCTTTGTTAGGTTTCTTAGTGTAAAACCAATACCTTTGTTAGGTTTCTTAATATAAAACCAATACCTTTGTTAGGTTTCCAAACGTTCTTGTACTAGACTGCAAGATTAGCTGGCGAATTACTTCATCTAGGTCTGAAAGAAAACATGAAACAAAACATGTGGTAGAGTCTAGGATTAGCTGAGTAGTTTACTTATCTAAAGAGTTACAACATGTGGTAGAGTCTAGGCTTAGCTGAGTAGTTTACTTATCTAAAGAGTTACAACATGTGGTAGAGTCTAGGATTAGCTGAGTAGTTTACTTATCTAAAGAGTTACAACATGTGGTAGAGTCTAGGATTAGCTGAGTAGTTTACTTATCTAAAGAGTTACAACATGTATCTACACCACGACACGACTTCACACAGTAAACACTATATACGATTTAATAACATGAATATCAACAAAAAGAGGAAAGTACATCTAAACTAAATAACCATAATATATATATTGAACTACAAGAGGAGGTTTTAAGCTCTAGCTTTAATGTTTCCTCCGAGATACATACCCCAGGTTCTTGCTGCTGCACTCCCTTATCTGCACACTCAAACAACCAATCACACACTCGTCCTCATGCTTGGATTACATACTCAGTCGTTCTGTGCATTCACATATAATCAGATCACCTTCAATCAGGTGATCTGTACATCCACATACAATCGGTTCACGTTTGATCAGGCGATCTGTGCATTCATATGTAATTAGATCACTTCATGTATTCACGTGAATCTGTACGCTCACACATAATCAACAAACTCGTTTTCACAATCAGATTACGTACATCACTTCGCATACTCAAACGAATCTGTACATTCATATAGAATTAGATCACGAATCGTTCACTAGGTGTCCTGCACGTACGACACACATTCAGATCTCTTACTGTTTATAGGGTGTCCAACATAAGCACCTATTGAGCGACTGGCCAAAATTCGAGGTATATGAAGGCACCATCACCCTGCAAACTCACTAACTCACAAACTCCTGACAGCCTCTCAGCCAGTCTCCTGAGTTCATCTGTGCAGAGTAGTTTATAGCCTCAAGCAACAACATGGCTGTCAATGGACTTCATTTAGTTGTCTGACTTAGCCATCACTCTAATTTGGAACTACCCCCAACTAATTGTTATTGGATGATTATCCACAAATCCCTGTCACTCTAAATGTTGTAGCCGGTCATGGCAGCATCAAACTGTAACCAACCACCCTCTACACCAATTTAGAATGCCATAGTGGTCAGCTGCGAACCCGCACCTTATCTCCGAACACCCACTCTTGTACCAGACAAAGTCTTCCACCTAAACCCTTCGTTTCCTTTGGTGACCTAATGTCGAGACGGTGACTGACCTTGGCACGCATTTAGGCAACCTTTGTTCCCAGAATCGCCAGCCCAATCTCACATGCCCTCTACGCTCATGCTCCAGCTGGAACTGTCACACATGCAACAATACATGAAAGAATACACGAATCTCTGATTGTTCTTTCTTCCCTTCCGACATACAAGTAATTTGTTGTTGGCCTTGAATTGCTTCAGATAAGCACACTGCTACTTAGATGAGGACCTGGCCAGTTCTACTCAGCAGTTGCTAATATTTAACTTAGATCATCACACGTACGCACGCACAGAGTTCTGAGCAGTTAGTTTTGCTGTCTTTATGTAGGTCTTGAGTCAGCAAAAATCACTGTATGTAGGTCTTGAGTCAGCAAAAATCACTTTATGTAGGTCTTGAGTCAGCAAAAATCACTTTATGTAGGTCTTGAGTCAGCAAAAATCACTATGTAGGTCTTGAGTCAGCAAAAATCACTGTATGTAGGTCTTGAGTCAGCAAAAATCACTTTATGTAGGTCTTGAGTCAGCAAAAATCACTTTTTGTAGCTCTTGAGTCAGCAAAAATCACTTTATGTAGGTCTTGAGTCAGCAAAAATCACTTTATGTAGTTTTGAGTCAGCAAAAATCACTTTATGTAGGTGTTGAGTCAGCAAAAATCACTTTATGTGGCTCTTGAGTCAGCAAACATCACTCTATGTAGCTCTTGAGTCAGCAAACATCACTCTATGTAGCTCTTGAGTCAGCAAACATCACTCTATGTAGCTCTTGAGTCAGCTATGGATGTAGTGGTCATCTGCTGCAGTGTTCTAAATGGTGGCTTCTAACCATCACAAAGTTTGCAAGCTGCTGGCTGAGCACAGATGAGCAGACCTGAGATGAACTGAGCAGAGCCATCTTTCATTTTGATCAACATATCTCCAAATGTTGATGGCTGTATGGTAGAAGACTCACCACCTCATGTGATCTCATGATCCATCATCCACAAAGACTAATATCAGTTTGATGAGAAACCAAAACGCGAAGTTTGACACCACAATAAGAGAAGTAACTCATCTTCCTTGGGATCGGCAGAAACAAAATGTCCATTTCTATTTTACCTTCATATTAGACTTCCTTCCCCTCAACTGATGGATCTATCATCCGACTGATCCGCAACCGCACTGGTTCCCCAATTGTCAGCCACTTCAATGGTCCTGAGCACCGGGGTACGGCTGACATTAGTGTCACTGGTCTAGTTTCGTGCTTCTCTGACGATCGTCATCGATTCGCCCTTGAGAATAGGCTTATCTCTAGTATGGGCTGCATGGCATTAATATCTTCCAGACTTTTTCTTAAGCATCTAATTGTCTTCCTTAGCCCCCCCCCCCCATTCTTCTATCAGTTCTCCCCTCCCCCCCCCCCCCCCCCCCCCCATATCAATCTCACGCCCTCCTGGCTTATATTGCCTTCTCTTTGTTCTCCCATCTGGACCACTATTTGGCCACCATTGGCTTATCCGGCACATTCCCCCACTTTGTGTTTGACTGCTCCGATTCAATTTCAATCTAGCGTCTGGCCCTACCGGTCGCTTAGACAGACTGCGTCTTCTATCAGAAACAGATGAGTTGACCCTTTTTTCTCTTGTATGTTGATTTGTTAGTTCAGTATTGTTGTCCCTGATGAAGGCCTATTGGTCGTAACGTAGGTTTTGTTTGTGTTCTCGTCTCGGTGCGGTATCTGACCATACCCATTTTTACATTTTGATTAAACTCAACCTTAATCAACTTTTACAAGTTTTTGTCATGTTTTTTCCCCTTCAACTGCAGTCGGAGTCAGTATTCTATTGATTGATGTTCGGGTGATGGGTTGAGCTCTCAATGTGTCTATTTTAACAAAGAGGTCATGTTTGGTGAACTTACTTTTAACTTTGTCAGGTCTGATCATGCCCAGCTCAACAATAGTGGCAGTTACAACAGAACACGTGACAGGCTCGTCCAATAGAAGACTGATCTCAGCGAATGAATCAAAGCGACCCAGCCTTCCCACCACCACCTGTTTCATCCGTTGTTCCTAGGGATGGAAGAAATTCAACAGTTGAGGGTTAAAATAATGGCTGCTCTCATTGAAGATTTTCTCCAACCCTCCCAGCTTGCAATATTTTAGATTTGACCTTGACCTCTCATGCCTCATTCAGTAGTTTCACCAGGAGTGGACCTTGACCTCTCATGCCTCCTTCAGTAGTTTCACCAGGAGTGGACCTTGACCTCTCATGCCTCATTCCGTAGTTTCACCAGGAGTGGACCTTGACCTCTAATGCCTCATTCAGTAGTTTCACCAGGAGTGGACCTTGACCTCTCATGCCTCATTCCGTAGTTTCACCAGGAGTGGACCTTGACCTCTCATGCCTCATTCCGTAGTTTCACCAGGAGTGGACCTTGACCTTTCATGCCTCCTTCAGTAGTTTCACCAGGAGTGGATTTTGTCCTCTCATGCCTCATTCAGTAGTTTCACCAGGAGTGGACCTTGACCTCTCATGCTTCATTCAGTAGTTTCACCAGGAGTGGACCTTGACCTCTCATGCTTCATTCAGTAGCTTCACCAGGAGTGGACCTTGACTATGCACAAATAATTTTAATTTCCGATGCAGTCCATGTATATGGGCCTGAAAGAGAAACAGAGAATAGGCACACTGTAATCTGCCAGACCAGGAATATGATATGAGGCATCTAAGGAGGATTAAAGATGACACTCTGCCAAAGACGGATGTGTCGGACCAAAAGTTGCAAATATCACAGTCAAGCTGTAAACTAGTGACACAACGCATTCCATTCTCTGCACTACATCCTGCTACACTCTATTCTGGGCTTGGTAGCGGGAGATTGATAACGTTCAGGGCTTGGTAGCGGGAGATTGATAACGTTAAGGGCTCGGTAGTGGGAGATTGATAACGTTCAGGGCTTGGTAGTGGGAGATTGATAACGTTCAGGGCTTGGTAGCGGGAGATTGATAACGTTCAGGGCTTGGTAGCGGGAGATTGATAACGTTCAGGGCTTGGTAGTGGGAGATTGATAACGTTCAGGGCTCGGTAGTGGGAGATTGAGAACGAAGAAGGACGATCCTCATCTTGTGAGGTAACAATCTACCATCCGACCTGGTATGGAGGCATGTTCCTTGAGTCTACCATCCGACCGACCTGGTGTGGAGGCATGTTCCTTGAGTCTACCGTCCGACCTGGTGTGGAGGCATGTTCCTTGAGTCTACCGTCCGACCTGGTGTGGAGGCATGTTCCTTGAGTCTACCATCCGACCTGGTGTGGAGGCATGTTCCTTGAGTCTACCATCCGACCTGGTGTGGAGGCATGTTCCTTGAGTCTACCATCCGACCGACCTGGTGTGGAGGCATGTTCCTTGAGTCTACCATCCGACCTGGTGTGGAGGCATGTTCCTTGATTCTACCATCCGACCTGGTGTGGAGGCATGTTCCTTGAGTCTACCATCCGACCTGGTGTGGAGGCATGTTCCTTGAGTCTACCATCCGACCTGGTGTGGAGGCATGTTCCTTGAGTCTACCATCCGACCGACCTGGTGTGGAGGCATGTTCCTTGAGTCTACCATCCGTCCGACCTGGTGTGGAGGCATGTTCCTTGAGTCTACCATCCGACCGACCTGGTGTGGAGGCATGTTCCTTGAGTCTACCATCCGTCCGACCTGGTGTGGAGGCATGTTCCTTGAGTCTACCATCCGACCTGGTGTGGAGGCATGTTCCTTGAGTCTACCATCCGACCTGGTGTGGAGGCATGTTCCTTGAGTCTACCATCCGACCGACCTGGTGTGGAGGCATGTTCCTTGAGTCTACCATCCGACCTGGTGTGGAGGCATGTTCCTTGATTCTACCATCCGACCTGGTGTGGAGGCATGTTCCTTGAGTCTACCATCCGACCTGGTGTGGAGGCATGTTCCTTGAGTCTACCATCCGACCTGGTGTGGAGGCATGTTCCTTGAGTCTACCATCCGACCGACCTGGTGTGGAGGCATGTTCCTTGAGTCTACCATCCGTCCGACCTGGTGTGGAGGCATGTTCCTTGAGTCTACCATCCGACCGACCTGGTGTGGAGGCATGTTCCTTGAGTCTACCATCCGTCCGACCTGGTGTGGAGGCATGTTCCTTGAGTCTACCATCCGACCTGGTGTGGAGGCATGTTCCTTGAGTCTACCATCCGACCTGGTGTGGAGGCATGTTCCTTGAGTCTACCGTCCGACCTGGTGTGGAGGCATGTTCCTTGAGTCTACCATCCGTCCGACCTGGTGTGGAGGCATGTTCCTTGAGTCTACCATCCGAACTGGTGTGGAGGCATGTTCCTTGAGTCTACCATCCGACCTGGTGTGGAGGCATGTTCCTTGAGTCTACCATCCGACCTGGTGTGGAGGCATGTTCTTTGAGTCTACGATCCGACTTCTCAGCTGCCACCCTCACACAAAACTTCTGCCACCTCATGGCCATAGCCTTATCTGCGACAATCTTGAACTGGTTCACGTTCTCGTCCATACTCTGTTTCCGGAGATTGAGAGAATTAAGTGGGATCTGCTTTGCTTTTGTGTTTTAGTCAATTAAGATGGACTCGCACATCAGTTAACCACCCTCGTGTCTAAACACAGCGCAGTAATAAGCTGCTCAAGCCTAGCCCGCTAAGCAGGAAATCCTCCTCCTAGCTACATCCAGCTAACGCCAGAGCTGGGATCTGGACAAGGGCACCTGCCCCACGGTCATCTTGATAATAAGGTCGTCCCACCATGTTTATGAAGTCACGGAATGGGTTGGATGTAAACATTGGCACCTCTTGTTCTATGGTGATATGTTGTTTGTTAGTGACAACGACCACAACGACCACATTGACCACAATGACCACATTGACCACAACGACCACATTGACCACAATGACCACATTGACCACAATGACCACATTGACCACAACGATCACAACGACCACAACGACGACATTGACCACAATGACCACAGCGACCACAATGACCACATTGACCACAACGACCACATTGACCACAACGACCACAATGACCACAACGACCACATTGACCACAACGATAACAACGACCACAACGACCACATTGACCACAACGACCACAATGACCACAACGACCACATTGACCACATTGACCACAACAACCACATTGACCACAACGACCACATTGACCACAACGACCACATTGACCACAACGACCACATTGACCACAACGACCACAACGACCACATTGACCACAATGACCACAACGACCACATTGACCACATTGACCACAATGACCACATTGACCACATTGACCACAACGACCACAATGACCACAACGACCACAATGACCACAACGACCACAATGACCACAACGATAACAACGACCACAACGACCACATTGACCACAATGACCACAATGACCACAACGACCACATTGACCACATTGACCACAATGACCACATTGACCACAACAACCACATTGACCACAACGACCACAATGACCACATTGACCACAACAACCACATTGACCACAACGACCACAATGACCACAACGACCACAACGACCATATTGACAAGTATTTTTCAGCAATCAAGAAACATAAATAACGAAAAACAGAAAAGAAAATGAAGTAATATACTTTATATTTGATCTATTGTTGTAAAATATGGAGTTTAATGTAGATAAATGTACAGTTATCCACATGGGTAGATCCACTATGGAAAATAATTACAGAATGAGAGAGAACAATATTAGAAAGTTAGATAAGAAAAGGTACCTAGGAATTATAATAGATCATACAGGAAAGGTGAGGGAGCAAGTCCAGGTAGCAGCAAAAAAGGCAAATGCAATGTTAGGTATGATAAAAAAAGAAATACTAAAAATAGGAGTAAGGAAGTGATAGTCAAACTGTATAAAGCTTTAGTTAGACCTAGATTGGAGTACTGTGTACAGGTGTGGAGTCCTTATCAGAGAGGGGATATAAACATGCTGGGAAGGATACAAAGAAGAACAACAAAGATGATAGTGGGATTCCAGAATTACAGTTATGAGGAAAGACTCAGAAAAACCGGCCTACAGTGTCTCACCTTATTTGAATTCTAGAAGAGAGAAGAATTCGAGGTAACCTAATCCAGGTTTATAAAATGATCAAAGGAACGGATAAATAAGACTATACATCAATATAAGAAGTTTGTCAAAGTTCAACTGGCTATAAGAACTAGAGGGTACAGCTTCCAATTATTGAAAGACAGATCCAGATTAGATATTAGGAAATATTTTGTTAGTCAGAGAGGGGGTAAGGATTTGAATGCATTGCCACAGAATTATTCAAATTATTCTTAAAGTTGATGTAGCCATTTGTAAGTGTTAAGGTTCTCTGAACACGTAGCTTTCCTTCAGATTCATATAACTGTAGCAGTGAGATATGGTAGTTGCCTCCTGACATTTGTCTGTATTCACTCAATCTTTCTTCTCAATCGTCTGTCTGGAATTTTCCTGTTAACACATATTTGAATTTTCCTTCATGCTAGAATGTCGATGGGAACAAAAGTTTGTTTTTAATTTATTTGTAAGAAATCCTAGTCGTCATCTGATGTGAACGGTGGCTCGTCTTTGCTCTTTTCTCTGGTTCCCAGTGACGGAGTGCGTACATTTATAATGTTCCACCACTTTACATTATTTGATAAAACTTCCACTCTGCCCTCTCATCCAGACAGACCATCAAAGTTTGGTCCTTCTATTGATAATGCTGCTATAGTGCTCTCATCAAACACTTTCAGAGCTAGAGAAACCTTCGGCCTCTCAGATGTTGATGGATACAAGGAGTGACAGCTTATATGTTGATGGATACAAGAAGTGACAGCTTATATGTTGATGGATACAAGGAGTGACAGCTTATATGTTGATGGATACAAGGACTTGAGTGACAGCTTATATGTTGATGGATACAAGGACTTGAGTGACAGCTTATATGTTGATGGATACAAGGACCTGAGTGACAGCTTATATGTTGATGGATACAAGGACTTGAGTGACATCTTATATGTTGATGGATACAAGGACTTGAGTGACAGCTTATATGTTGATGGATACAAGGACTTGAGTGACAGCTTATATGTTGATGGATACAAGGACTTGAGTGACAGCTTATATGTTGATGGATACAAGGACTTGAGTGACAGCTTATATGTTGATGGATACAAGGACTTGAGTGACAGCTTATATGTTGATGGATACAAGGACTTGAGTGACAGCTTATATGTTGATGGATACAAGGACTTGAGTGACATCTTATATATTGATGGATACAAGGACTTGAGTGACAGCTTATATGTTGATGGATACAAGGACTTGAGTGACATCTTATTAATTGATGGATACAAGGACTTGAGTGACAGCTTATATGTTGATGGATACAAGGACTTGAGTGACATCTTATATATTGATGGATACAAGGACTTGAGTGACATCTTATTAATTGATGGATACAAGGACTTGAGTGACAGCTTATATGTTGATGGATACAAGGACTTGAGTGACATCTTATATATTGATGGATACAAGGACTTGAGTGACAGCTTATATGCAGATTTAACTAATTTCTCACTGTGTGGGTCAAACAATGTTCGGAACGTGAGAAAAAGATGCTTTCTGTAAATTGGTCATGTTTGACAAATGTGGATACAAGAAAGTAAGTTGGTCATTTTTTTTATTGATCAAGTTGTTCCTCACCGACTTCAGAATGGGAACTGTATCCATAATAAGAAATAAAGGTCGTTCTGGATAAGCAGGGCTGGGAACCTTCGTTTTAATGGAATTTGACTGAAATCAATTTTTAAATATTTTCCTGTTGATAGAGTTATTGTTTGTTATGACAGTATTTGAAAACCAATGCTCTCCAAAGATATGATGAAACTGTTCAGTATTGTGTAAATTTCATAAGCTGATATATTTGCCATAGGAATTAATCTAACAACATCTTTATGTGATGAAAACACACCAGAGATAAGTTCTGCATGCACAGATTGTGCAGCCTCATCTATTTGGTTTGGTGCTCCACCAACAACTTGATTCCCTTGTAGGAAAACTGTGGTTTTATATGAGCTTCATCCAACTGGATGTTGATAAGTTTCTCATGGTCTTGTAGGAAAGGTTTCTCATGATCTTGTAGGAAAAGTTTCTCATGGTCTTGTAGGAAAGGTTTCTCATGGTCTTGTAGGAAAGGTTTCTCATGGTCTTGTAGGAAAGGTTTCTCATGGTCTTGTAGGAAAAGTTTCTCATGGTCTTGTAGGAAAAGTTTCTCATGGTCTTGTAGGAAAGGTTTCTCATGGTCTTGTAGGAAAAGTTTCTCATGGTCTTGTAGGAAAAGTTTCTCATGGTCTTGTAGGAAAGGTTTCTCATGATCTTGTAGGAAAAGTTTCTCATGGTCTTGTAGGAAAAGTTTCTCATGGTCTTGTAGGAAAAGTTTCTCATGGTCTTGTAGGAAAAGTTTTTCATGGTCTTGTAGGAAAAGTTTCTCATGGTCTTGTAGGAAAAGTTTCTCATGGTCTTGTAGGAAAAGTTTCTCATGGTCTTGTAGGAAAAGTTTCTCATGGTCTTGTAGGAAAAGTTTCTCATGGTCTTGTAGGAAAAGTTTCTCATGGTCTTGTAGGAAAAGTTTCTCATGGTCTTGTAGGAAAAGTTTTTCATGGTCTTGTAGGAAAAGTTTCTCATGGTCTTGTAGGAAAAGTTTCTCATGGTCTTGTAGGAAAAGTTTCTCATGGTCTTGTAGGAAAAGTTTTTCATGGTCTTGTAGGAAAAGTTTCTCATGGTCTTGTAGGAAAAGTTTCTCATGGTCTTGTAGGAAAAGTTTTTCATGGTCTTGTAGGAAAAGTTTCTCATGGTCTTGTAGGAAAAGTTTCTCATGGTCTTGTAGGAAAAGTTTTTCATGGTCTTGTAGGAAAAGTTTCTCATGGTCTTGTAGGAAAAGTTTCTCATGGTCTTGTAGGAAAAGTTTCTCATGGTCTTGTAGGAAAGGTTTCTCATGGTCTTGTAAGAAAAGTTTCTCATGGTCTTGTAGGAAAAGTTTCTCATGGTCTTGTAGGAAAAGTTTCTCATGGTCTTGTAGGAAAAGTTTCTCATGGTCTTGTAGGAAAAGTTTCTCATGGTCTTGTAGGACAACTGTATTCTTCTTGACATGGCCCCAAGAATTTTCTTCAACAGAAGTCAGTGAAATGTCAGTGAGAAGTCAGGAAAAGCGAGCTGCACGAAAGGAAAAAATTCAATACTGCCGAACTGCAGATGCTGTTCATGTGTGCCCCACATGTGGTAGAGTTTGTCACCCTTAGATCGTACTGTACAGTCACATGCAGTCATATCTGAATAAACATGTCTGACGTTATCACTATCTTTGCTTGTGAAGAGCAACTAACTAACATTGCTTTTTCAATGAATATTTGTTCTCGTTTCTCAAGGTTTGTCTGCTTCAAAGTGCTGGAACTAGCAGACGATAAGTATTCCCCAAGGTGGTGTGCGTTGCACTGTGGTTTTTATTTTGCACCTGTCGACCCAGTACATCCGACTTCAGCATGCATTTTATGTAAGTGTTTGCTTCCTTCTGCATTCTCTAAGGGTTTGCTTCCCCGGGGTAATGGCCGGTGCTGTGATGGGGATCAAACCCAGCACCTTCGGCTTGTGAGCTGTGTCACTTAACCACTAACCCACGCCGTTCCCACACCCAACAGTGTTATCTGTCATTTCAAAATTATCACGAGGTATTACTTTTTGCCATTTTGTCCTCAGACCTTTATTTTTTGGAAAGGCAATGATGTTTCATATTCTCCTGAATAATAATTTGATTTACAGTTCAGTGCACAACACGATCGAGGCATCTTGAACACTTAATTAATGAAATCTATGTAACAAATGCTGAGTGATTGGTGTAAAAACGTATTCATAGACCGATTATATCCAAGTCAGAAAAACTACACATCTTCAACAGAGTCGTGTTCAAATGACCCTATTGGTCTGTGACGTCACAGGAGTGTAAGTCAGCTGTAGAACGGCCGTATTATCAAGATGGCTGTGCCTGCCCCCGTAGAAGTACAGGTCGACTAAGTACATCTCCCTGTTGTTGCCAGTTTGTGTTGCCACTTGGATATTCTCGTTAAGCTGAAGTCAGTACTTATTTGCGCAGCATCTTGCACCTTGTCTGACATTACATCTAGCACTCTTGAGAGCCTGCAGTGATCCTGTATTTCGTGGGCGCTTAAAATTATATTCATTAGGGCAGTTCGTTTCACCTCTGTGATAGAAGGCATCACATCTGACGAGGATTCAAACAAGTCTTTTAGTTTTGTTGTCTTCCTCCCAAAGGTTGGCACAGCACTCTGGATAGTGCTAGGAAATCAACTCCAGTTCTCCCTGCCTGTGCTTCTGTTCTGTGGAATGTAATCCTTGCTTGGTCTGTCCTCTTGCTGATTTCTATGCCTGGTTGTCCTGTCTGTCTCGAGTGATGGAACCTTATTTGGTTGTGGCCAGATTATACAGCAGACCATAAAGTGATCCGTGTCACTGTCTGCGCTGTGATAGCTAGTTAGTTAGTCGCCCATTGCAAGCTAAAATGGTGACGGCGACAGACATAGACATGTTTATTCAGATGTGACTGCATGTGGCTGTACAGTTCGATCTAAGCGTGACAAACTCTACCGCACGTAGGGCACACATGAACAGCATTTGTAATTGGCAGGCAGTCTTGCATTCGTTCCCTTCGTGCAGCTCACTTTTCCTGCGCCTCTGTGATGGCCCTCTACTCAGGGGCCAAGCACCATGTGTGACGGCAGTGTGCCAGGCTGAGCGGTTCGGAGCAAGCAGCTCCCAGTCAGCAACATCAATGGAGAAACTTTTCAAAGAAACTTTTAGAGTGTCTTTGTATTGTTTCGTTTTCCACCCCCCCCCCTCCCCCTTCCCCTGCGAGCGCTGCCCTGTCATGAGCTCACCGTACAACAGTTGTTTAGGGAGGCGCTCGTCTGACATGCGAACAACATGCCCTGTCCATCTGATCTGGTCTCTCTGTAGCAGAGTATGTATGCCAGAGAGTCTCTCCCTGCCGAGGACTTCAGAGTTGGGCACTCTGTCCTGCCAACCGATCCTGGGCAGTCTGCGGAGACAGTTTACATGGACATCACACACACACACACACACACACACACACAAGGCTAAATATGGCATACATAAGATGAGCCAGTTTATTTGACAACATGACCCTGACCTTGTTGCTAGCACACAGAGCTTGCACTTGTTTCAGGACATGGCACGTCCCAGAGCGGATAAATCCTATAAACGGGGGTGGGTGACCTTCACTCATGAGAACTGTTGATAGAAGATGGTCCAATCATTCACTGTGTGGTGAGGGCATACAATATCATCATGTGTTGTGTGTTTAGGGCATACAATATCATCACGTGGTGTGTGGTTAGGGCATACAATATCATCACGTGGTGTGTGGTTAGGGGCATACATTACCATCATGTTCCCAGACTTTGGAGGCTACATGACATCACAACACTGACCTACATTTGGAGACTATGTGACATCGCAACACTGACCTGAATTTGGAGGGTATGTAGCCCACTCTAGGGAGTCCACCAGAGAGATAAGTGGTTGCCTTGGCCACAGTTTATAATGCTGACACGACACCAGCAAGCTGAGCTTCTCCCCATGTTTCCTGTGTTTTATTTGCTGTGGAAGACATTGAATACTTTCTGACCCATCTCATTATAACTATACAATACATTGTTCACATAACTTGTTCACTTGTAAACAGTTCTCGTGTGTGTGTTGTTCACTTGTAAACAGTTCTCGTGTGTGTGTTGTTCACTTGTAAACAGTTCTCGTGTGTGTGTTGTTCACTTGTAAACAGTTCTCTTGTGTGTGTTGTTCACTTGTAAACAGTTCTCGTGTGTGTGTTGTTCACTTGTAAACAGTTCGCTTGTATGTGTGTGCGTGTGTGTGTTGTTCACTTGTAAACAGTTCTCGTGTATGTTTTGTTCACTTGTAAACAGTTCTCGTGTGTGTTGTTCACTTGTAAACAGTTCTTTTGTGTGTGTTGTTCACTTGTAAACAGTTCTCGTGTGTGTGTTGTTCACTTGTAAACAGTTCGCTTGTATGTGTGTGTGTGTGTGTGTTGTTCACTTGTAAACAGTTCTCTTGTGTGTGTTGTTCACTTGTAAACAGTTCTCTTGTGTGTGTGTGTGTTGTTCACTTGTAAACAGTTCTCTTGTATGTGTGTGTGTTGTTCACTTGTAAACAGTTCTCTTGTGTGTGTGTGTGTTGTTCACTTGTAAACAGTTCTCTTGTGTGTGTGTGTCTATTGTTCACTTGTAAACAGTTCTCTTGTGTGTGTGTGTGTTGTTCACTTGTAAACAGTTCTCTTGTGTGTGTATCTGTTTTGATATTCACATATTTAAGCCTATTTATGTGTGTCCAGGGATATTTGATAGTATAATTGATGACAACAAAAACGTTGTCGCTGACCAAACATATTCATTGACCCAACTTGTTCATTGACCAAACATATTCATTGACCCAACCCAACATATTCATTGACCCAACCCAACATATTCATTGACCCAACCCAACATATTCATTAACCCAACACATTCATTGACCAAACTTGTTCATTGACCCAACCCAACATATTCATTGACCCAACATATTCATTGACCCAACCCAATATATTCATTAACCCAACATATTCATTAACCCAACATATTCATTAACCCAACATATTCATTAACCCAACATATTCATTGACCCAACATATTCATTAACCCAACATATTCATTAACCCAACATATTCCTTAACCCAACATATTCATTGACCCAACCCAACAGATCCACTGACCCAACAACTTCGGCACATTTTACAAGCTGTAGTGAATGCTTTATCTCATAAACTTACTGTAATAACTCGCTTGTAGTGAATACTTTATCTCACAAACTTACTGTAATAACTCGCTTGTAGTGAATGCTTTATCTCACAAACTTACTGTAATAACTCGCTTGTAGTGAATGCTTTATCTCACAAACTTACTGTAATAACTCGCTTGTAGTGAATGCTTTATCTCACAAACTTACTGTAATAACTCGCTTGTAGTGAATACTTTATCTCACAAACTTACTGTAATAACTCGCTTGTAGTGAATGCTTTATCTCACAAACTTACTGTAATAACTCGCTTGTAGTGAATGCTTTATCTCACAAACTTACTGTAATAACTCGCTTGTAGTGAATGCTTTATCTCACAAACTTACTGTAATAACTCGCTTGTAGTCATTGACAGAAATCTTCATCAGCTCACAGTTTGGCTCGGTCGTCACAACACTAAACTCTCTGTGGACATATCATATTATCGGCTCGTAGATAACAGATGTAAGTACACCAAGAGAAAACAGAAACTCTCATAAAGATCTTGTGCCAGGAAGTACTAATCTCCGAACTGCATGGAAGCTTACACCAACAAAGATAACACCAACAAAGATAACACCAACAAAGATAACACCAACAAACATCAAGTCTGCATCCTTATAACCCCCCTATGCCTTACAATAACAAACGTGGCTGTTGTACGTGCCGTCATGGCATCCAACGACGTCCGGTGAGCTTCTCTAAAGCAGTGTTTGACATCAAAGAGGGATTCACCTGCATGTCTCGTAATCTCATATATTCCATCTTCTGTCGCCAGCGTGGTACGACATACAACAGGAAGGATGCTGCCAGCAACACCTCAATGATTGACACGAGAACTCAGGTTCGTCAATCACTTCAATAATCCTGGGCACCATGCACAGGATGATGTTAGTGCAATCATAAACGCAATCATTCTAGATTCTTCTTCATCCTCATTATGTGGTATCCCCTGTCATGTAAACCACTTGATCTGTTTTTGATTTTAAAGTGTATTATCCCATGTGAAGATTCAACATTCACCTTGTATTATCCCATGTGAAAACTCAACATTCACCTTGCATTATCCCATGTGAACACTCAACATTCACCTTGTATTATCCCATGGGAACACACAACATTCACCTTGTATTATCCCATGTGAACACTCAACATTCACCTTGTATTATCTCATGTGAACATTCACCCTGTATTATACAATGTGAACACTCAACATTCACCTTGTATTATCTCATGTGAACACTCAACATTCACCTTGTATTATCCCATGTTAACACTCAACATTCACCTTGTATTATCCCATTTGAACACTCAACATTCATCTTGTATTATCCCATGTGAACACTCAACATTCACCTTGTATTATCCCATGTGAACTCTCATATTGTTTGATCCCATGTGAACACTCACTTTGATCCCATGTGAACACTCACATTGTTTGATCCCATGTGAACACTCACTTTGTTTGATCCCATGTGAACACTCACTTTGTTTGATCCCATGTGAACACTCACTTTGTTTGATCCCATGTGAACACTCACTTTGTTTGATCCCATGTGAACACTCACTTTGTTTGATCCCATGTGAACACTCACTTTGTTTGATCCCATGTGAACACTCACCTTGTATAAGGATCGTCATATTGTAGCCATGTTCCGAAGCAGTCCCCAGGAAGAAGCTGCCAGCAGAAGGAAAAGAAACACATCTCTTAACTAAAACTTTTAACCTTCATTTTTTGTTGCATTTCTTTTTCTTCATTAGATGTTGTATACTGTATTTTGCACCTAACAGTCTAGTGCATCCAACTAGAGGACACTTTTTATGGACTGACTTTCCATCAGGGTATAAACTTGCTGTTTTAAGAATTGGAACCTAGCAAGGTTGGATTGTCAGCCATGTCGCTAACCACTTGGCCACACTGAGTCCTTATTGTATACCCATGTCACTAACTACTTGGCCACACTGCCCTCTTTTGTACCCCATGTCGCTAACCACTTGGCCACACTGAGTTCTTATTGTACCCCATGTCGCTAACCACTTGGCCACACTGAGTTCTTATTGTACCCCATGTCGCTAACCACTTGGCCACACTGAGTCCTTATTGTACCCCATGTCGCTAACCACTTGGCCACACTGAGTCCTTATTGTACCCCATGTCGCTAACCACTTGGCCACACTGAGTTCTTATTGTACCCCATGTCGCTAACCACTTGGCCACACTGAGTCCTTATTGTGCCCCATGTTGCTAACCACTTGGCCACACTGAGTCCTTATTGTACCCCATGCCTGCTATTCAAATGTGGAAATCAACAAGGACTTGTCTTCTTGAGGTGACATGCCACATGATGTAGGCGGTCATGTCTCCCAGCAACACCCTCTCCCAACCCTTGTATATCAGTCTCAGGTCATATCCATGACATTATACTCAACTTTATGTCTGCTCTATCCTTCTACCACCACTTTTGTCTGATGTCCCACTGCCCTGTTGCCATAAACTGCTGAACAAACAAATTAAACATATTCTTTGAATGTCAAGGACTATCCGTAGCTATCCCATAAAATAACAATTAATTCATTAATTGAAAAAACCAAATGAAACATTTATCAAAAATAACAACCAACATTCACCTAAAATGGTGGTTTTATCTTCAAGTCCTTCACAAAAGTGGTGAGGAACAAACAGTTGTAGGCTGCTGCACTGTGAACACGGATGGGGCCTGCCATGACAGTAGAAGAGGTACCACGACCACAACTGTTTTAGTGTGTGCTTTAGAACTGTTTTATTGTGGGCTTTAGAGCTGTTTTATTGTGGGCTTTAGAGCTGTTTTATTGTGGGCTTTAGAGCTGTTTTATTGTGGGCTTTAGAGCTGTTTTATTGTGGGCTTTAGAGCTGTTTTAGTGTGTGCTTTAGAGCTGTTTTATTGTGGGCTTTAGAGCTGTTTTAGTGTGTGCTTTAGAACTGTTTTATTGTGGGCTTTAGAGCTGTTTTATTGTGGGCTTTAGAGCTGTTTTAGTGTGGGCTTTAGAGCTGTTTTATTGTGGGCTTTAGAGCTGTTTTAGTGTGTGCTTTAGAACTGTTTTATTGTGGGCTTTAGAGCTGTTTTTATTGTGGGCCCATTAACTACCATATTGTAGACCCTAGAACTGTCATATTGTAGACCCTAGAACTGTCATATTGGGGCCCTAGAACTGTCATATTGGGGGCCCTTGAACTTTCATATTGGGGGCCCTAGAACTATCATATTGGGGGCCCTAGAACTGTAATTTTGGTGGCCCTAAAACTGTCATATTGGGTGCCTTAGAACTGACATTTTGGGGGCCCTAGAACTGTCATATTGACGGCCCTGGAACTGTCATATTGGGGCCCTAAAACTGTCATATTTACGGCCCTGGAACTGTCATATTGGGGCCCTAGAACTGTCATATTTGGGGCCCTGGAACTGTCATATTGGAGGCCCTAGAACTGTAATTTTGGTGGCACTAGAACTGAGATATTGGGGCCCTAGAACTAACATATTGGGGGCCCTAGAACTGACATATTGGGGGCCATAGAACTGTTATATTGAGGGCCCTATAACTGTTATATTGGGAGCCCTAGAACTGTCATATTGGGGGTCCTAGAACTGTCACATTGGGGGTCCAAGAACTGTCCTAGTGTGGTGGACCCCAGAACTGCATTTTTTGGGGGCCTCATAGGCAAGAACAAATAGAGGCCACCCTAAGAGCACTTGGCAAAGAATTATAGAAGCCAAAATAAAATTTCTGAACCAGAGCTGGGGTTCTGTGCAAAAATGGCTACAAAACATTGAGAAAATTTGTTGCTGCACTCAAGGTCATCATCAAACATGACCTCCGCAGACTGCTCTGTCCATCCTCTGACATGATCTTCTCTGACTGCTCTGTCCATCATCAGACATGATCTTCTCTGACTGCTCTGTTCCTCATTAGACATGACCTCCGCGGACTGCTCTGTCCCTCATTAGACATGACCTCCGTGGACTGCTCTGTCCCTCATTAGACATGATCTCCGCGGACTGCTCTGTCCATCATCAGACATGACCTCCGCGGACTGCTCTGTCCATCATCAGACATGACCTCCGCGGACTGCTCTGTCCATCATCAGACATGACCTCCGCGGACTGCTTTGTCCATCATTAGACATGACCTCCGCGGACTGCTCTGTCTATCATCAGACATGACCTCCGCGGACTGCTCTGTCTATCATCAGACATGACCTCCGCGGACTGCTCTGTCTATCATTAGACATGACCTCCGCGGACTGCTCTGTCGCCTATCAGTTAAGGACCACAAGGAAACTAAGATATCTCACAGACACAAATCCTACAAGAATGAGTTTTTGCACAGCCGACTTACTCTAGGACTTGAGGAATTCTCAAGGTCTGATTCTTTGAGGGAAGCAAATGTCTGTGGGTGGCCATGTTCCATGTCTGCTGTAAGGTAAGGTTCAGACACAGGAATGACGGACCCTTTCAGAATCATATGTATGCCAGTTTTACCATAGACTGAAAATAAATATATTTATAAGGTTAAAACATTTCAATTGCTGCTCTCGTGAGCTTGTCCCACTCTCGTGAGCTTGTCCCACTCTCGTGAGCTTGTCCCACTCTCGTGAGCTTGTCCCACTCTCGTGAGCTTGTCCCACTCTTGTGAGCTTGTCCCACTCTTGTGAGCTTGTCCCACTCTTGTGAGCTTGTCCCACTCTCGTGAGCTTGTCTGGTTCTAGTGAGCTTGTCCCACTCTCGTGAGCTTGTCCCACTCTCGTGAGCTTGTCCCACTCTTGTGAGCTTGTCCCACTCTTGTGAGCTTGTCCCACTCTTGTGAGCTTGTCCCACTCTTGTGAGCTTGTCCCACTCTTGTGAGCTTGTCCCACTCTTGTGAGCTTGTCCCACTCTCGTGAGCTTGTCTGGTTCTAGTGAGCTTGTCCCACTCTCGTGAGCTTGTCCCACTCTCGTGAGCTTGTCCCACTCTCGTGAGCTTATTCGGCTCTAGTGAGCTTGTCTGGTTCTAGTGAGCTTGTCCCACTCTCGTGAGCTTGTCTGGTTCTAGTGAGCTTGTCCCACTCTCGTGAGCTTATCCGGCTCTTGTGAGCTTGTCCCACTCTCGTGAGCTTATCCGGCTCTTGTGAGCTTGTCCCACTCTCGTGAGCTTATCCGGCTCTTGTGAGCTTGTCCCACTCTCGTGAGCTTATCCGGCTCTTGTGAGCTTGTCCCACTCTTGTGAGCTTGTCCCACTCTTATGAGCTTGTCCCACTCTCGTGAGCTTATCCGGCTCTCATGAGCTTGTCTGGTTCTAGTGAGCATGTCCAGCTCTCATGAGCTTGTCTGGTTCTAGTGAGCATGTCTGGCTCTCATGAGCTTGTCTAGTTCTAGTGAGCTTGTCTAGTTCTAGTGAGCTTGTCCGGTGTGATATAGCTAGGATTCCTTTCTGACTCTATGCTAAACATTAAAACATTTAACACTTGACGTAAAAACTCAACATAGAAGACTCTAAGGCTTATGAGAATAATAAAACAAGATAATTAATTTATTTACAGTAGTATTGGTTACAACATGGTGAAAACTAAACTAACTAAATATCAATCAATCTTTCTATCTCAAGGAATGTTAGCATGAGCTTGAATGGAATCCCAGAAACGATAAACCCACTTCAGTAGTCTAACCTAATGTCTATGACAATCTATACAATCTTGTTCTACACTGATGAACTATCTCCTTTATAGTCATGTGTGCCCTCTAGTACTTAGTGATGAAGTTGATCTCTGACAGTCAGCGGTTCTGTGCTGAGCAATAATAACCTCTTGCTATGTCTGTGGGGATGATCCCTGAGATTCAGATTACAACTCATGTTTAATCAGGTGGCTATGGCCGACTTTTCTGATTCCAATAATGTTTTCCGATCTCAACTGTGTGCATTAAATCAGTTATCTATAATTTCCAACAGACCAGCAAGTGCCTGATATCTGTGAAAATTACATTTTTGTTGTCCCAACTCAACTCGGTCACTCGAAGTGAACATATTTCCTTTTCGTATCGCTTTACAGGGAATCCACCATTAATACCAATGAGCAATAGTGCAATGCCTCTGATATATAATGGCATAACCTCCCTGTCAGCTCCGTCTGTCTGTTTTTAAGTCTTCTTTTATAGCCCCTCCTTTTATAGCTAACTCCAATAAATAAGGATGGTGGTAGTCACTACTCTCTTTCTTTCCAGTTGACTGGTCATCAGTCAATCTTACTCAGCTACTTCCCTTTTGAATCTTATTTACTCCTATGGCTACTTGTCACTGTCAATCTATATGCTGCAGCCTGGCGTCCAATTTATTATCGCCTAACTCCTCAACCCCTACCCTAAGCTGCTACCTCTAACCCCTAAGCTTCCTGACAGATGATCCTGCTAGATACTGCTCCCTGACACATAACCTTGTTACACCAGTTCTTGCGACCTTGTCTGGCCCATGAACATTGTGTACGCTGTATGTATAAGTGTAGTGTATAAGTGTAGTGTATAAGTGTAGTGTATAAGTGTAGTGTATAAGTGTAGTGTATAAGTGTAGTGTATAAGTGTAGTGTATAAGTGTAGTGTATAAGTGTACAGTGATAAACTGTCCTTTAGTTAGTATCTTGACATTCTTGACATTAGCTACACTCACTACTGATGCTGGTGAATGCTGACATTAGCCACACCCACTACTAATGTTGGTGAATGCTGACATTAGCTACACTCACTACTAATGCTGGTGAATGCTGACATTAGCCACACCCACTACTAATGTTGGTGAATGCTGACATTAGCTACACTCACTACTGATGTTGGTGAATGCTGACATTAGCTACACTCACTACTGATGTTGGTGAATGCTAACATTAGTTACACTCACTACTGATGCTGGTGAATGCTGACATTAGCTACACCCACTACTAATGTTGGTGAATGCTGACATTAGCCACACTCACTACTAATGTTGGTGAATGCTGACATTAGCTACACTCACTACTGATGCTGGTGAATGCTAACATTAGCCAGACTCACTACTGATGTTGGTGAATGCTGACATTAGCTACACTCACTACTGATGCTGGTGAATGCTAACATTAGCTAGACTCACTACTAATGTTGGTGAATGCTGACATTAGCCACACCCACTACTAATGTTGGTGAATGCTGACATTAGCCAGACTCACTACTGATGTTGGTGAATGCTGACATTAGCCACACCCACTGCTGATGTTGGTGAATGCTGACATTAGCCAGACTCACTACTGATGTTGGTGAATGCTGACATTAGCCAGACTCACTACTGATGTTGGTGAATGCTGACATTAGCCACACCCACTACTGATGTTGGTGAATGCTGACATTAGCCAGACTCACTACTGATGTTGGTGAATGCTGACATTAGCCAGACTCACTACTAATGTTGGTGAATGCTGACATTAGCTACACTCACTACTGATGTTGGTGAATGCTGACATTAGCCAGACTCACTACTAATGTTGGTGAATGCTGACATTAGCTACACTCACTACTGATGTTGGTGAATGCTGACATTAGCCACACCCACTACTAATGTTGGTGAATGCTGACATTAGCTACACTCACTACTGATGTTGGTGAATGCTGACATTAGCTACACTCACTACTGATGTTGGTGAATGCTGACATTAGCCAGACTCACTACTAATGTTGGTGAATGCTGACATTAGCTACACTCACTACTGATGTTGGTGAATGCTGACATTAGCCACACCCACTACTAATGTTGGTGAATGCTGACATTAGCTACACTCACTACTGATGTTGGTGAATGCTGACATTAGCCACACCCACTACTAATGTTGGTGAATGCTGACATTAGCCACACCCACTACTGATGTTGGTGAATGCTGACATTAGCCACACCCACTACTGATGTTGGTGAATGCTGACATTAGCTACACTCACTACTGATGTTGGTGAATGCTGACATTAGCCACACCCACTACTGATGTTGGTGAATGCTGACATTAGCTACACCCACTACTGATGTTGGTGAATGCTGACATTAGCCACACCCACTACTGATGTTGGTGAATGCTGACATTAGCCACACCCACTACTGATGTTGGTGAATGCTGACATTAGCCACACTCACTACTGATGTTGGTGAATGCTGACATTAGCCACACCCACTACTGATGTTGGTGAATGCTGACATTAGCCACACCCACTACTGATGTTGGTGAATGCTGACATTAGCCAGACTCACTACTAATGTTGGTGAATGCTGACATTAGCCATACCCACTACTGATGTTGGTGAATGCTGACATTAGCTACACTCACTACTGATGTTGGTGAATGCTGACATTAGCCACACCCACTACTGATGTTGGTGAATGCTGACATTAGCTACACTCACTACTGATGTTGGTGAATGCTGACATTAGCCACACCCACTACTGATGTTGGTGAATGCTGACATTAGCTACACTCACTACTGATGTTGGTGAATGCTGACATTAGCTACACTCACTACTGATGTTGGTGAATGCTGACATTAGCCACACCCACTACTAATGTTGGTGAATGCTGACATTAGCCACACCCACTACTGATGTTGGTGAATGCTGACATTAGCCACACCCACTACTGATGTTGGTGAATGCTGACATTAGCTACACTCACTACTGATGTTGGTGAATGCTGACATTAGCCACACCCACTACTGATGTTGGTGAATGCTGACATTAGCTACACTCACTACTGATGTTGGTGAATGCTGACATTAGCCACACCCACTACTAATGTTGGTGAATGCTGACATTAGCCACACCCACTACTGATGTTGGTGAATGCTGACATTAGCCACACCCACTACTGATGTTGGTGAATGCTTCATTCTCAGACACAGTGAGAACATTCAAAGCTCCATGTTTGCGGGTCGCTCGAACGATCCAATCCTGTCAACAACAAAAAGATGATGGCTGAAATAACAAGATGAGGGTGAATCCCTGGTTAGACCAGGTGAATCTCAGTTCCCTCACAGCTGGTTAGACCAGGTGAATCTCAGTTCCCTCACAGCTGGTTAGACCAGGTGAATCTCAGTTCCCTCACAGCTGGTTAGACCAGGTGAATCTCAGTTCCCTCACAGCTGGTTAGACCAGGTGAATCTCAGTTCCCTCACAGCTGGTTAGACCAGGTGAATCTCAGTTCCCTCACAGCTGGTTAGACCAGGTGAATCTCAGTTCCCTCACAGCTGGTTAGACCAGGTGAATCTCAGTTCCCTCACAGCTGGTTAGACCAGGTGAATCTCAGTTCCCTCACAGCTGGTTAGACCAGGTGAATCTCAGTTCCCTCACAGCTGGTTAGACCAGGTGAATCTCAGTTCCCTCACAGCTGGTTAGACCAGGTGAATCTCAGTTCCCTCACAGCTGGTTAGACCAGGTGAATCTCAGTTAGTCAATGTTTGGTTGCTCATAAACATTGTGATGACAGAGACAAAACGTGGATTTGAAATGTGAGAACTCTCTGAGACTTGAGATGTCTCTGGTAGCAGGTTACAGTGGCTCTGCCTACATACTGGAGTATTCTGATAAAGGTGAACATGGTCCCTCCTGGCTTTAGTGTAATTCAAAATTTCTCATCAGGCCCACCATAACATGGATCACAGCGTTAATCCCTATTTCCTTGGCCAGGATGCTGTAACATAGTCTGTTTCAAGTTGCACATCGTGAATGTGCGGTGAGGTCTTAGTCAGTATGTGTCACCTTACCCTGTCACAAGTGTGGTGAGATCTTAGTCAGTATGTGTCACCTTACCCTGTCACAAGTGTGGTGAGATCTTAGTCAGTATGTGTCACCTTACCCTGTCACAAGTGTGGTGAGATCTTAGTCAGTATGTGTCACCTTACCCTGTCACAAGTGTGGTGAGATCTTAGTCAGTATGTGTCACCTTACCCTGTCACAAGTGTGGTGAGATCTTAGTCAGTATGTGTCACCTTACCCTGTCACAAGTGTGGTGAGGTCTTAGTCAGTATGTGTCACCTTACCCTGACATTGTCACACACAAATTCACCAATTCACTTAAACATAGTTTCAGAAAAATATACACATTTCCTCACAAACATATTCACTCCCACATACAAATGTTCAAACACAATTTTACCAGAAAAGTCTGTCTCTTTCCAAGCTTCCATGTAGGCCACGGCAGACAAATCTTTTAAAATAGCTGGGTCAACTTGATTTAGAAAGAAATCAAAACTCTGCAGGGCTGAAAATATCTTGCCATTCTCTCCAGGTGTTCGTTCAAATGGGCTGAGAAATATGTCATCAAGAGAAAAAGGTGTCATCAAGAAAGAAAGGTGTCATCAAGAAAGAAAGGTGTCATCAAGAAAGAAAGGTATCATCAAGAGAGAAAGATGTCTTCAAGAGAGAAAGGTGTCATCAAGAGAGAAAGGTGTCATCAAGAGAAATATGTCATCAAGAGAGAAAGGTGTCATCAAGAAAGAAAGGTATCATCAACAGAGAAAGATGTCTTCAAGAGAGAAAGGTATCATCAAGAGAGAAAGGTGTCATCAAGAGAAATATGTCATCAAGAGAGAAATATGTCATCAACAGAGAAAGATGTCATCAAGAGAGATACAACCAGTTGTCCTCCTAAGTTTTTTCATCAATTTCTCTTCTGCTCTGGTCAATAATTAACACTTTGATGCCCTGTTTTGTTCATGAAAACTATTTAGTTTATTTTTATATGTTTGTGTGAAAGTGAAAGGGAATGTATAACAATGTATTGGTTTTTATTTCTTCAAAAATATTACCAGAGAAGTTGTACCCACTTGAGTAGAGAAAGTGTGAAAATATTACCAGAGAAGTTGTACCCACATGAGTAGAGAAAGTGAAAATATTACCAGAGAAGTTGTACTCACTTGAGTAGAGAAAGTGTGAAAATATTACCAGAGAGAAGGCTGTACCCACTTGAGTAGAGAAAGTGTGAAAATATTACCAGAGAGAAGGCTGTACCCACTTGAGTAGAGAAAGTGTGAAAATATTACCAGAGAGAAGGCTGTACCCACTTGAGTAGAGAAAGTGTGAAAATATTACCAGAGAGAAGGCTGTACCCACTTGAGTAGAGAAAGTGTGAAAATATTACCAGAGAGAAGGCTGTACCCACTTGAGTAGAGAAAGTGTGAAAATACTGAAACTTAACAAACAACGCAGTCTTCCAATCCATGTTTAAAGTAAAATAATCTTACTGTTTCCGCAATATTTGCCTGAGAGTTCGGAGGTTCTCTGTTCTAATTAAATCTCTGTCTTCACTTTTCCGTTCCTTGTGCAGCAGACGCAGATAATCTTGAATGTTGTGGGTGTATTCTTGTACAGGCTGCATCTTCCTGCCAGGTCTGTGATAGCTCGCACCTGATCAGACCCAGTTGGATGAGACCAGAGTTGGAAAACATGCATCGATATGTACAAATCATTGAATTTATAAGACCAGAGTTGGAAAACATGCATCAATATGTACAAATCATTGAAGATATAAGACCAGAGTTGGAAAACATGCATCAATATGTACAAATCATTGAAGATTTAAGACCAGAGTTGGAAAACATGCATCAATATGTACAAATCATTGAAGATATAAGACCAGAGTTGGAAAACATGCATCAATATGTACAAATCATTGAAGATATAAGACCAGAGTTGGAAAACATGCATCAATATGTACAAATCATTGAAGATTTAAGACCAGAGTTGGAAAACATGCATCAATATGTACAAATCATTGAAGATATAAGACCAGAGTTGGAAAACATGCATCAATATGTACAAATCATTGAAGATATAAGACCAGAGTTGGAAAACATGCATCAATATGTACAAATCATTGAAGATCTAAGAAACTTTGAGTTATGTAACACTGATTTTCTTTGCAGTAAACAGCCTTGTGAGAAAATGGTTGGAGAATATTTGTTAATGTACTGTAAGCAGAAGACTAGAACATCATCATTATGTGTGTCTCAGTAGACCATAAGTGTAGCGCCTTTTGAGTTTTGTCCAGCTCTGTCTCCTGTATTTTGACGCTGTCTGCTACGCCTGTAGCAGAGTCCAGGTTTCCACTATCTATAATGTTACCACACTCATCCACATCATTCACGACCACACACAGCAAATAACATAGCACACAGCAGGTGGCAGATTTATTACATTATACTCATACAACAACTATTAAAGTGAGTGCAATGAAAATACAAACAACACAAGAAATACAATCTTAATTAAATAGATACTCTGAATTTATAAGCATAAGCTATTGATGTTGCTCCAGACTACCCCAACCCAGTTCTAGCCGCACACTCCCCTCCCCTTATCTACACCCTCAACACACTCTCCAAAACTTGTCCTCACGTTCGTATTCTGTGACAATCAGATCCCCTCATGCGGGTGATCTGGATATAATATATTCAACGTATCCTCACATATAATCACACACTCAATCGATCTGTGTATACACATGCTCTGGACAACTTGTGTAACAGAAGATGGGGGGGGGGGGGGGGAAGTTCAACTTGTGTAACAGAAGATGGGTGGGGGGGAGACTGATCAACTTGTGTAACAGAAGATGGGGGGGGGGGGAGGAGACTGATCAGCTTGTGTAACAGAAGATGGGGGGGGGGGAGGGGTTGATCAACTTGTGTAACAGAAGATGGGGGGGGGGGGGCTGATCAACTTGTGTAACAGAAGATGGGGGGGGGGGGGCTGATCAACTTGTGTAATAGAAGATTTGGGCAACTGATTACCCTGTGGTACAGAAGATCTGATTTAGGGACAACTGATCAACCAGTATAACAGAAGATCTGATTTAGGGACAACTGATCAACCAGTATAACAGAAGACCTGATTTAGGGAGAACTGATCAACCAGTATAACAGAAGACCTGACTGACGGACAACCAACCAGGAGAAAGCTGAACTGAAAGTCTTTAAGAAAAACAAATAAAGTCGCATCTGAAGCAAGAATAGCAGCTGCTTTATTTCGCAGCAAAAATGGAAAACAAAAGTTAGGTTAAACCTGTATGCAGGCTCCAGAGCCGTCACATTGTAACAGTATGTCCAAATTGGTAGGTCTAATTTGTACTCACTTGTGTTTGCACCTTGACTGCCTAGAAGTCCAGATGAACTTAAATTGGCCCTGTAATTGTAAGATTTAATCAAAATCTTACAGGTGAGAGGATTATATTTTAAAAAATGTTTGGTCAAGCCAATCATAATAATTATAAAAGATCAGGAAACGGCTGCAGTTTATTTATTTTTTAGTATTTTTCTTTCCTTCACTTTTTAAAATCTGATCAATACATTTCATTGAATGATTTCGTCATTTCAGGAAAACCTTAGCACATGATCAATAAATAAATTATTGTGGAAAACAACTGCAGTTTGTTTTCCTGACTTATGCGCCAGCAAATTTAGATTGGCTGATGACCCCAAATTTAGATTGGCCGATGACCCCAAATTTAGATTGGCCGATGAGCCCAAATTTAGATTGGCCGATGAGCCCAAATTTAGATTGGCCGATGACCCCAAATTTAGATTGGCCGATGACCCCAAATTTAGATTGGCCGATGACCCCAAATTTAGATTGGCCGATGATTATAAAGCTATTTTTTTAACTAAAAATAATCAATGATTCCCCATACTGTCCTTCAATCATTTCTGTGGGTGCCCTGTCTTGCACTAGCCCTTCATAGGATTGCCGTACAGGAGTAATTTAGGAACCGTTCGTCTGGCATGCATAGAAGATGTCCAACCCACCGCAGTCGTGCCTTTTCTAACAATGCATGGATGCTGGACATGCCAGCCTTCAACAGAACCCCAGCGTCTATAACATGATTCGGCCATTAGATGTTAAGTATTCATTTTGAGCAAGATTCATGGAAGTAGTTCCCTTAAGCAGGTGCCATATATTGATCATAAAAGAAGCAATTGAAATAATAAGATAACATATAATTGATCTCACAATGCCACTGGGAGACGCTGCAGCAACTTCAGTGCTGAAGCCAGTGCCCTGAGACAAGCAGCTGAAACCCTTATAGACCATACGGAGCAGGCAGGAAAGCAAGTGGTCATTTTCACAGACGCCCTCGCAGTGTTAACAGCTCTCAAGAACTAGCACAAAGATTCACACGGATTAACTGGCAGACTCGCTTGAACACCTGTCCCAGTGCTTCAAAAAAAAGTATAGTCCAGTGGATACCAGCCCACGGCGACATTCCAGGCAACGAGGAGGCAGACAGACTCGCCAGAGAGGGAGGAATGCTGCAGCAGAGTGATACAGAAATCACATACAATGAGACTAAAGCATTCATCAGGGCAACGTACAGTGCAAAATGGAAAGAAGACCACCCTGGTCACATAGAAAACGATGTCTACCATCAACTGTCCAGGCAAGACCAGGTGATCTTTCTCCGGCTACTGACAGGACACAACAGAGATGTCATCTGTACAACAAGTTCAAGATTGGGACTAGACCTTTGTGCCTGTGGCACAGCCCCCATGATAGCAGAACATATTTTGCTGCCTTTGTTAGAGTCGTTGAAGTCCAAGTTTGAAGATGAACAAGGAAGAAGAAGATCTCACAATAATATTAACTGGCAAACTGAAGAGTGATATACCAGGGCCATCAAATTCAACCCAATCATAAACAGCCAGAGACAACTCACACAGAAAATTCTATATTTATCAACACATATTCCATCACTCACACAGAAAAGTCAAACAGAAAACAGATTTCACGAAATTTCTTGTTTCTAATTTTACACGCGGACGCATTCTGTTTATAACCGTAGGTGCCATCTACAGACTAGATACACTTCTATTAAATGACATTTTCTTAACCTAACTTGGAAAACTGAAGAAATGCACAGGGACATATCTCTAATAAAGATGGAGGAACAATACACAGATGTTAACACCAGGATTAACAAAATCAGATTTACTTTCAAATCTTTTTGCCCAATATGGAACTCTGTAGTGTGTAACAGTTCCAGCTGGAGCATGGGCGTGAAGGGCAATGGGTTATGGAGCCGGTGACTCGGGGAACAAAGGTTACCCTGAATGTGTTCCAAGGTTAATCACTGTCTCGACACTAAGTCGACAAAGGAAACAAGGGGTTAGGGGGAGAATGTGTCTGGTACAGATGGGGGTTCGGAGCTGACCACTCTGGCGTTCAAATTTAGGTAGGGGGGGGTTGGTGGCAGTCAGAGTCCGCCACGTTCTGCTGCAACATTTAGAGTCACAGGAATTCTGAGTGATTTGTCCAATAACAACTAATTGGAGGTAGAATCATACTAGGATGATGGCTAGTCAAACAACCAACAGAAGACATTGGACAGCCATGAAGTTGCTTGAGACTATAAAATACTCGGCAAAGATAAACTCAGCAGACTGGCCTGTAGAGAGAGACTAGCTAGCAGGCTGACTAGGAGAGCGAGTTTTAGGCTGCTACTAGCTAGCAGGCTGACTAGGAGAGCGAGTTTTAGGCTGCTACTAGCTAGCAGGCTGACTAGGAGAGTGAGTTTTAGGCTGCTACTAGCTAGCAGGCTGACTAGGAGAGTGAGTTTTAGGCTGCTACTAGCTAGCAGGCTGACTAGGAGTTTGTGAGAGATAGATTGAGCTGCAGGGTGACTGAACCAGAATACGCCTTTGAGTTTTGGCCAGTCGCTCCATACGGTGTGTGTTGGACACCCGGTGACTACAAGAGATCTGAATATGTGTGGTGCGTGCAGGACACTGAGTGAACGATGTGTGTTCTGAAGTATATGAATGCACAGATCGACTGAGTGCGTTACCATAAGTGAATACGTGATTCCAACTAGAAGGACGTGATAGAAGTATTTTGTGAATGCACAGATCACCAGATGGTAATGATATGATTGTAAATGTGAATGGGAAGTATTTGTAAATGTAAAGATCACCTGTCTGAAGGGATCTGAGTGTGATTGGGTTCACAGAACGGCAGAGTACAGAATACGATCGTAAAGACGAGTTTATGAAAGTGTGTTGAATGTGCAGATAAGGGGAGGATAGCGGTGCAAATACTGGGTATATTAATTGGGGGAAATATTCAAAAGCTAGTGCTTACAACTTCCGAAATAGTTAGTAGTACAAGTATATATAATATTAGGATTATTTAGTTCGAATGTATTTTGTTCTTGATGCTTATATTGTTTCTGTTGATTGTTAATAATATTATTTTTGATTGTAAATGTTGTCATGAAATCTGACTCATTGCTTGGAGAGTGTTAACTGTGTTATCTACTGTGTGTAGTCGTGTTGTGGGGTAGATACATGTTGTAAAATATTAGATAAGCTAACTACTCAGTGAAACCTGAACTCTGCCACAAGTGTTCCCCAAGGAAAATCGGATTAGGTTAGTCAACACTAAAGTCAAATCTGTCCTAATCTATTGTTCGGGAACATTGCATGAAACTAAGAAGTTCACATCCAGACCGTAGACCTTCACCAACAGATGTCTCCGTCACATCCAGACCGTAGACCTTCACCAACAGATGTCTCCGTCACATCCAGACTGTAGACCTTCACCAACAGATGTCTATGTCACATCCAGACCATAGACCTTCACCAACAGATGTCTCCGTCACATCCAGACCGTAGACCTTCACCAACAGATGTCTCCGTCACATCCAGACCGTAGACCTTCACCAACAGATGTCTCCATCACATCCAGACCGTAGACCTTCACCAACAGATGTCTCCATCACATCCAGACAAATAGACCTTCACCAACAGATGTCTCCATCACATCCAGACTGTAGACCTTCCCTAACAGACGTCTTGATGCATATGTGCTGTGATAAACACAGATTTGTGGCAAAGAAAATACCTGACAAACAGGTCAAAGTCAAGAAGAAGAATCAAAGATAGCACACACACTCATGGAGAAGCAAAGATAGCACACACACTCATGGAGAAGCAAAGATAGCACATATGGAGAAGCAAAGATAGCACACACACATGGAGAAGCAAAGATAGCACACACACTCATGGAGAAGCAAAGATAGCACACACACTCATGGAGAAGCAAAGATAGCTCATATGGAGAAGCAAAGATAGCACATATGGAGAAGCAAAGATAGCACACACACTCATGGAGAAGCAAAGATAGCACACACACTCATGGAGAAGCAAAGATAGCACATATGGAGAAGCAAAGATAGCACATATGGAGAAGCAAAGATAGCACACATGGAGAAGCAAAGATAGCACACACACTCATGGAGAAGCAAAGATAGCACACACACTCATGGAGAAGCAAAGATAGCACATATGGAGAAGCAAAGATAGCACACACACATGGAGAAGCAAAGATAGCACACACACTCATGGAGAAGCAAAGATAGCACACACACTCATGGAGAAGCAAAGATAGCTCATATGGAGAAGCAAAGATAGCACATATGGAGAAGCAAAGATAGCACACACACTCATGGAGAAGCAAAGATAGCACACACACTCATGGAGAAGCAAAGATAGCACATATGGAGAAGCAAAGATAGCACATATGGAGAAGCAAAGATAGCACACATGGAGAAGCAAAGATAGCACACACACTCATGGAGAAGCAAAGATAGCACACACACTCGTGAAGAAACCAAACAATATAACCAGCTAGGAGTTTGAATGCAATCCACTGGGGAAGACAAAAAACGACCAGTGAAGGAAGAGGAAGCTTCAGCATCCGGTGTCTCATTGGAGGAGCTAAAGAAAATGGCTCAAATAGGAACGGGTGGAAAGTGAGAGCTGCAGCCCTATGTTCCAAGGGGATCCAACAAGAACAAGTCTAGCTATAACCTAACAAAACTGACCTTTGTATAGAGAGAGGAACTCCAGTTTTTGATGGCTTAGGTACAAACATTTTTCTGTAGTTCTGCATGAAGATCTCATGTTGTTCTCTCTCTGAATGATGAGAATCCCTGTTTCAAAAGTAATTCAATCCTAGTTTTGTTTTGACCGATCGTCTCCTTGACAACAACTAAACATGTTCCAGCAAACACTAGCATGATGTGCCACTACTTATTGTTACATTAACATTTGTTTTAAAACTGTATTTGAAACTGATCCTTACAGAAGTTAAAAGCCGGCCCCATATCAGATACTGCCATCGGGGATAAAGTGTTAGACTTGACATGACTACTTTACAAGTATAGCACCTTCACAGGAAAGTAAATTTTGTGCTGACAACATAGTTTATATTACAGAAACAGTATACTTAATTCTCATCCTGTCATGAAAATAATTTATTAGCAAGGAGTCAGCCCAACAACAGACTATTGAATTGTGGAAGGAGAAAGACAGATTAATCTATGTCATCTGCCACATTTAATTTTAATTTTTATTTTTTCGTGTTTGCCTTATTTCTCTATTCCCAAAGGCGGTGTGTGTTGCACTGCGAGTTTTTATTTTGTGCTTGTCAGCCATGTGCATCCGACCGGCATAAATTTTATGTAAGGGTCTGCTTCATCCTTCATTTTCTAAGGGTTTCCTTCCCCTGGGTAATGGCCAGTGTTGTGATGGGGATCAAACCCAGCACCTTTGGATTGTGAGCCGTGTCACTTTACCACTAGCCCATGCCGTTCTGATTTGCCATATGAAGGGTGCTCTGATATAATATAATATGAATTATCATTAGAAAGACATGCCAGCTTGCGGCCAAGTCAAATGTAACCAATATAAACAAAAGTATTGTACTGACTTCAAAATGCAAACACATCTTGATACAAAACAAACATGATCTATATCCCCTTAGCATCAATAAAAGAACATAATAAACAAAAAAAGCACAAAATAGTAAAAGTTTATAGCTGCATGATGGCACAAATAAAAATGAGTCATTTAAATTGAGAATACTAAATGATTTCACAGACTCAGGGAAACACTGTTCAAATGAAACTGGACCAAACTGCAATAATTGAACATACGTTTGATACGCATGATGGCGTCATTTCTGGTGTAGACAGCACATACCAACAGTCAAACTTGCAAAATTTCAGTATCCTCTGGCTCATAGTTTACTCGGCACACCGTTGAAAACATGGCGGGTGTGATACGGAATCTGTCTAGAGTTGATCAGCGGGCGATGATGCAGTTTACAACAGCTGATGAATGTCGACCATTTGACATTTATTGCAGAATGCAGGCAGTGTATGGTGATAAAAGTGTGTCGAAGACAACAGTGAAGAACTGGACAACGATGTTTCAAGAAGGATGAGAATTAAAGAAAGATCTTCTGAGACCAGGTCAGGCGCATATTGTTGTGTTAACTCACGTCCGAGACCAGGTCAGGCGCATATTGTTGTGTTAACTCACGTCCGAGACCAGGTCAGGCACATATTGTTGCGTTAACTCGCGTCTGAGACCAGGTCAGGCGCATATTATTGCGTTAACTCGCGTCCTTCTTTAAACATCGTTGTCCAGTTCTTCACTGTTGTCTTCGACACACTTCTGTCACCATACACTGCCTGCATTCTGCGATGAATGTCAACTGGTCGACATCCTTCAGCTGTTAGAAACCGAATCACCGCTCGCTGATCAACTCTGCACGGATTCCATATCACACTCGCCATGTTTTCAATGGTCAGCTGAAGAAACTATGAGTCGGAGAATAATGACATTTTGCAAACTTGATGGTTGGTATATGCTGTTAACACCAGAAGTGGCGTCATCATGCACACCGTGCGTATGTTCACTTGTTGCAGTTTGGTCTGGTTTAATTTTAACACGCCTCGTATATTGAATGAATAAAACAAAATATTCCAAAAGATACTGAAATGAGTCTGTTTCTTTTTTTTCGAGAGAGAGGGAGGTGGAAAGGGGGGGGGGGGGGGGCGCTGTAGTGTTTGCCTCTTGAATAGTCAATGACAAAAGCAGTTTGTGCTAGAATGGTAGAGTAATAAAGGTCAAAGAGGTGTACAATGAATGTGTCAAAGAGCATTATGAAAATACAGTCAACGATCTGACAATAGATAATGTTCTACACAAACACAAGAGCAGGAAAAACAAGGACTGGTTTTTGTTCTCCAAGTTTCTGGATGCACGCATGCATTCACTACATACATGTATCTACACACATACATTCACACATATATACACACACAATATACATACACATACATATATACATAAACCATTCAGCTTACTATGGAGCACAGGTCTTTAACAAATACATGCAAAGTCTCCAGTTCTGGGCAATCCGTTCCAGTTCTGTCCAAGTCTTTTCTGTGTTTTTTATGTTTGGCTCGAGCTCACTCCTCTATATGTGTTTTGGTCTGCCTCTACTTATTTTACTTTGGGGATTCCAGAACAGAGACTGTTTTGTCATGTTAAAACTGGTTTATTTAATTCCAGAATTACAGTTATGAGGAAAGACTCAGCCTACAGCATCTAGAAAAGAGAAGAATTTGAGGTTACTTAATACAGGTTTATAAGATGATCAGAGGAATGGATAAATTAGACTATAACAGGTTTTAAAAAATACAGCCACCTACAAGAACATGGCAGATGACGACGAGGCCATCCTAAAAAGAGATGGGAGGACAACATAAAAGAATGGACCAATCTCCGACCAGAAGAGTCCAGGCAGCGGCCCCTGACAGAGAAGGGTGGCGTGGCGTTGTGAGGATGTCTTCGTGTGTGCCCCAACAACCTCACCGGTTACGGATGACCTGACCTGACAAGAACAAGAGAGCATAGCTACAAATTAACTAAAGAGAGGTCCAGATTAGATATTAGGAAATATTTTTTTAGTCAGAGAGGGGTGAATGCTTTGAATGCATTGCCACAGGAGGTAAGGGAGGCAGGGACAATTAATGCATTTAATGAGCAAGGTAACGTAAATGAAATTGGTTGTATACAGACTCTGCAGATTCTTCTAAACCAGTATAAAGACGTTAAGTTAAATTAAATCAAGTTAAGTGTCTTATTCAATACCAGCTCCTTTTCCTCGTCAGGTTTTACTAACTCTTTCTAACAATTCCACAATGGTAATCTTATCATACAGTTTTAATAATTAGGGGACGGCGTGGGCTAGTGGTAAAGTGACACGGCTCACAACCAGAAGGTGCTGGGTTCGATCCCCATCACAACACCGGCTGTTACCCCTGAGAAGCAAACCTTTAGAAAATGCAGGAGGAAGCAGACGCTTACATAAAATGCATGCTGAAGATGGATGCATTGGGCCAACAGGCGCATAATAAAAACCACAGTGCAATGGACACTGCCTTGGAGATTAGAGAAATAAGGCGAACGCACACACAAAAAATACAGTTTTAATTCCTCTTGTAGCTACGCAGGGTCTCATTTATGAAAGTCTGCACTTTTAATTTTGTTGTTTTCCGTGTTTCACAGCCATTCAATAAAACTGACTTGACATTGGAGTTGAAGTTTTTTATTTTTGTGCTGGACTTAATTTCTGTTGATTTCCATAAGTTCACCAGTACAATGAAAGTTCCTGTCACCTTTAGTATTCTAGTCCCCCAATGAAAGATCCAGTCACATTTAGTATTCTAGTCCCCAGTCACCTTCAGTATTCTAGTCCATCAATGAAAGCTCCAGTCACCTTCAGTATTCTAGTCCCTCAATGAAAGATGCAGTCACCTCTAGTATTCTAGTCCCCCAATGAAAGATCCAGCCACCTTCAGTATTCTAGTCCACGAATGAAAGTTCCTCTCATCTTCAGTATTCTTATTTGGGTATATTTTTCCATACCTCCTATATTGTTTTCAAGATATATGAATGACTCTACATTTTGTAGAAGTGCCTCCGAACACAATATATGAATGACTCTACATTTTGTAGAAGTGTCTCCGAACATAATATATGAATGACTCTCCATTTTGTAGAAGTGTCTCCGAACACAATAAATAAATGACTCTCCATTTTGTAGAAGTGTCTCCGAACACAATATATGAATGATTCTCCATTTTGTAGAAGTGTCTCTGAACACAATATAATTGTTGTTTGTTGCATTTATTCTCGTAATCTTTGTTTTTGTATCTGCGTATTCTCAGTCCCAACTTTTATGACCTCTCATTAAATAGGCTTATTTTATTTTGAATCTGACAGCAATTATGGGAAAGAAGAGCAAAGTCATTGACAAAGTCCAAATCATCGAGATGTTTTGTCAAATGTAATTTCTGTTGATTGATGTTGTCCTCATAATTCAATCAAAAATAATCGCAGTCAAAAACTAAGTCTGTTAGCTTCATGTGAGAAACAGAGAAATAGGCTTATATTTAGTTGAGGTTAGTTTCGTCATAGAATCAACATCATTGCACACAATTTAACCCATAAGTGCTCTGTTCTCCATAATTTTGGAAGAATCTCAGCACAATATACGAACTCCGTAGCACCGGCAAGAATACCATAATAGATTGGGTAGATTTTTAACATAATTTTGAATTATTATTAAATAGGCTTATGATAATAAACCTAGTATATAGGCAGAAAATAACGGATAAACTTAGTACATAAGAAGCAAATAACGGATACATTTTCTTACAGACTGACACAATAGATGTTCAACTCACTTTGATTTCTCCTCCCTACTATTACACAGCCATTGTAAGCTCTTGTAGTCAATCTCTGGAGCCCCAATTATCTTTGGAACTGCAGACACAGCAAGACATAATTATCTAAGAATTCAAATACAGCACAGAATCTATGTCATAAAATGATTGAAGCGTACTAGAACATTTCCAGATTTGTTAATGTCTTATTATAATACATCAGGTATTATTTATCTATATAGAATTTTATAGTGCTTCAGTATTACAATAATAATCAAGAATGTTGTAGATAAATACTGTTAAACATAGTGTACTCTAAAGTGGGAAAAATGTGGCTTATACGATATGAATTCTTTCATTATTATCATCCCTCAATATTTAACTCCAACAAGGACTATCTGTTTACTATATTAAATGAATGACAATATTTGTTTCGTAGGTGATTTGCCAAGCACATTTTGCGAGCAAACTTTTTCTCTAAATAAAAATAATATGTGGCTGAAATCAGAACAAATGTAGGATCGTGTTCATAGTTTATTACATAATTATCTCATCATATCTCGGTAAAGTATGAAAAATTAATAAACCATTTTCCTATTTAATACGGTCTTCAAATTCTTCTCTTTCGCTCTCTCTCTCTCTCTCTGTGTACAGATAATATCTAATAAAAGAATAGACAACGCGAATTGCGTACGCCGTACGCGTGATCTTTTCTGGATCGACGACTTACTTACGTTTGCTTCTAACATTGTTTGACTCTCGTATATTCCACAAACACATTTCTCCACTCCAATTCTTCGCAAGTGCCATATCTGCGGATATATCGTGTGAAAAAAATAATATGCAACATGTACTCCCCTCAAAAAGTCTTCATAAATCAAGTATCCAGGTTTTCCCCAGCCAAAGTCTCCATGTTGTTTATATGCATCGTTTCTTAGACAACGTCAGGGTAAAATATGCAAGTTTCCGACAGTTACCAAAAATAATAGAAAATAGCCGCAGAGCAAATGACGTAATCATTTCAACGAGCAGAGAATGTGCGCATGGCAATAAATGAAACGAGATGTATAAACGGGAGGAAGGAATCAATCAATCAGTCAATCGATCAATCAATGTTCTTTAAGTGCATGATAGTGAATGAGACGGAAGGTATAAACGGGAGGAAGGAATCAATCAATCAATGTTCTTTAAGTGCATGGTAGTGAATGAGACGGAAGGTATAAACGGGAGGAAGGAATCAATCAATCAATCAATGTTCTTTAAGTGCATGATAGTGAATGAGACGGAAGGTATAAACGGGAGGAAGGAATCAATCAATCAATCAATCAATGTTCTTTAAGTGCATGGTAGTGAATGAGACGGAAGGTATAAACGGGAGGAAGGAATCAATCAATGTTCTTTAAGTGTATGGTAGTGAATGAGACGGAAGGTATAAGCGGGAGGAAGGAATCAATCAATCAATGTTCTTTAAGTGCCAAATACGGCAGAAACCAGTGCTCTCCGGTTTGATCTGTGTGACGCACTCTTTTTAGTTCATGTTTGTTGTTCAAGCCCATATCAGAGCCCTCTCAGACGACTGTTGTTGTTCAAGCCCATATCAGAGCCCTTCTCTGACGACTGTTGTTGTTCAAGCCCATATCAGAGCCCTTCTCTGACGACTGTTGTTGTTCAAGCCCATATCAGAGCCCTTCTCTGACGACTGTTGTTGTTCAAGCCCATATCAGAGCCCTTCTCTGACGACTGTTGTTGTTCAAGCCCATATCAGAGCCCTTCTCTGACGACTGTTGTTGTTCAAGCCCATATCAGAGCCCTTCTCTGACGACTGTTGTTGTTCAAGCCCATATCAGAGCCCTTCTCTGACGACTGTTGTTGTTCAAGCCCATATCAGAGCCCTTCTCTGACGACTGTTGTTGTTCAAGCCCATATCAGAGCCCTTCTCTGACGACTGTTGTTGTTCAAGCCCATATCAGAGCCCTCTCAGACGACTGTTGTTGTTCAAGCCCATATCAGAGCCCTTCTCTGACGACTGTTGTTGTTCAAGCCCATATCAGAGCCCTCTCTGTGGATGTGGCCGACGCAACGGGCATCAGACGCCTAAGCGAACATTATTATTTTTATTATTATTATAAGAGTGGGATGTCCTACTGTCCATGCTAAGAGGCATCGCAGAGAGGCGGGATGTCCTACTGTCCATGCCATGAGGCATTGCAGAGAGGCGGGATGTCCTACTGTCCATGCCATGAGGCATCGCAGAGAGGCGGGATGTCCTACTGTCCATGCCATGAGGCATCGCAGAGAGGCGGGATGTCCTACTGTCCATGCCATGATGCATCGCAGAGAGGCGGGATGTCCTACTGTCCATGCCATGAGGCATCGCAGAGAGGCGGGATGTCCTACTGTCCATGCCATGAGGCATCGCAGAGAGGCGGGATGTTCTACTGTCCATGCCATGATGCATGGCAGAGAGGCGGGATGTCCTACTGTCCATGCCATGAGGCATCACAGAGAGGCGGGATGTCCTACTGTCCATGCTATGAGGCATCGCAGTGAGGCGGGATGTCCTACTGTCCATGCCATGGGGCATCGCAGAGACGTAAGATGCGTAGATTTCTGGTTATCGCCAAGTGGGAGGATTGTGCTGTCGCTAGGTATAACTTCCTGAGAGTGTCGGAGACACCCTCGATCCACCGACGTCGAGGTCTGCCCCTCGCTCGTGGACCAGGAGCCTGCATATGATATGTTCTAGCTGCAGGCTGGTCATTATACATTCTGACTAAATGACCAAACTACTTGATTTGTTGAGAATCAACGTAGTCACTAACTGGGTGTCTCCATTATCTGTCTCAGCGTAGTGTTGTGGATTCGGTCACGGATTGTCTTTCCGGCTGCACTTCTCACAAGGCGTATCTCACAGCTCTGGGTCTTGCTCTTATTGGTTGCTAGTAAGGACCCAGATTGACATTGGTAACACAATGTAGGAATAAACAGTTTATTTATCTACCTCCTCTTAGTTTAAAGAAGCACTCTATGGGGTTTCAAAGTCGGTGCAATTTGATAGTGGACAGTGCTCGCCTTATGAATTCTATGTGCGATTTCTCTATCCACTCTGCCACCATCAGTGACCATACTACCCAGGTATTTGAATTCCCGTACTTGCTTGATACCAATGTCGCTGATGTGGAAACTTCTCTGCACGTGTTTGCGTGCTTTCATCAAGTCTCTGTTTTGTCTGTGTTGGTCTTCATGTAATGTACGTTACAAGAGAAATAGAGATAGGTGAGGTGGTGTAGGTCTTCTCCATCTTGGTCACAGATGACCTGACGATCATCAAATAAGAGTTCATTGAGGGACTCATGAGGGTTATCCGTTTCATTCTATCCATGTCAATTATGGGTTAGTCAACTGTGTCCTTCTATCCATGTCAATTATGGGTTAGTCAACTGTGTCCTTCTATCCATGTCAATTATGGGTTAGTCAACTGTGTCATTCTATCCATGTCAATTATGGGTTAGTCAACTGTGTCGTTCTATCCATGTCAATTATGCGTTAGTCAACTGTGTCATTCTATCCATGTCAATTATGGGTTAGTCAACTGTGTCATTCTATCCATGTCAATTATGGGTTAGCCAACTGTGTCATTTCATCCATGTCAATTATGCGTTAGTCAACTGTGTCATTCTATCCATGTCAATTATGGGTTAGTCAACTGTGTCATTCTATCCATGTCAATTATGGGTTAGCCAACTGTGTCATTTCATCCATGTCAATTATGGGTTAGTCAACTGTGTCATTCTATCCATGTCAATTATGGGTTAGCCAACTGTGTCATTTTATCCATGTCAATTGTGGACTAGCCAACTGTGTCATTTTATCCATGTCAATTATTTTATGCAGATTAAACAAAGCTCATGACCAATAACATAGCAGGGTATAAATGTGTAATAGAGGGAAATGGGCAGGAACTTGAGGTGGTGAAACGTTTCAAATATCTGGGATCATTGATCAGCGAAGAGGGATCTAAGCCAGAGGTAATTGCAAGAATAGCACAAACAACAGCGGCGCTGACTCGGCTGAAACCTATATGGCATGACAAGCGGCTCGCTCTCGGCATAAAAGTCAGGCTAGTGCGCTCTTTGGTGCTATCAATATTTATGTATGCCTGCGAGACCTGGACCATTACAGCAGATATCCAGGGCAGAATACATGCAATGGAAATGAGGTGCTATAGAAAACTCCTAAATGTTACATATAAAGATCGTGTCACGAACGTAGAAATCCATCAGAGAGTTGAAGACGCTTATTGTCCATTTGAAGATCTGTTCACAGCTATCAAAAGACGAAAGATGGCCTGGTTGCGGGCACGTCACGAGGTCCAACGGAATTACCAACTCGATACTCTTTGGTTCCGTACCGGGACAGAGAGGGCGAGGACGTCCAAGGAAGAGATGGGTGGACAACATCACTGAGTGGTCAGGCCTTCATCCCGGTGAGATACGACAGGCAGCGACAGACAGAGAGGGATGGCGTGGGGTTTTGGGAGTGTCTTCATGTGTGCTCCAACGATCTGATGGGTTACGGGATGAACTGAACTGAATTTTGAACAAAAAGTGGAGAAAGGACACATTCTTGTCGTACACCACTCAGCACTGGAAACCAATTTCTCATGCCTGCATTCGTTCGCACCGTACCTTCACTGTTTACGTGCAAGGCAAGAATGTCATCCAGTAGTTAAGCCTCCACACTATATTCCTTCATTACCTTCCATAGCCTTCATCGGTTTACCTTGTCAAATGCCTTTTTTTTTATGACCAATGAAGGCCACGGGGAGTTTCTTATTGTTTATACCGTGGTTCATCCCCCCCCCCCCCCCCCCACTTAACTGTATGGGCGTAAATATAGCATCTGTACTTTTGCTTTCCAGGAAGCCTGGCTGGGAAGCTACTGACCAGTGGCACCACAATAGCTCGCACTCGCTGCTATAGAACCCGTGGGAAAGATGTTCCGACGTGGCTAAGGAGGGTCCAGCAGGGACAGGAACAATAGACAGCCGTGTCCACAGTTACTTCTTCTGTTCGACGGCTTTACTGTGCCTCGATGTTCTCTCTAATGGTTTCTTGTTTTAGATATTGCTTTGTAGTATGTTTATTTACAAATAAATGTGCTTCGACGTGTTATGTTATGCAGAATCGATATCAAACACAATCCATTCAGACTCAAAGGTGCCCAGTCTCTCATTCCATGACCAGAGATGGATGAGAACACAGCAAGTTCTTGTGGCTGTTAGTTGTTATACATCAGCGGTTCTCAGCCTTTTAAGATTGTGAGCACCGTTCCTGTGTAATACTAGGTTTTGCTATAAGGGAAAGTCCCTTGTAGCTACACGTCATGAGTTCAGTGATGTCCAAATGAGTTCAGTGATGTCCAAAGGGAAGTCGCTTGTAGCTACACGTCATGAGTTCAGTGATGTCCAAGGGAAAGTCCCTTGTAGCTACACGTCATGAGTTCAGTGATGTCCAAGGGAAAGTCCCTTGTAGCTACACATCATGAGTTCAGTGATGTCCAAGGGAAAGTCCCTTGTAGCTACACGTAAACAGTCTTGCAGATGTGAATCAGATAATCATGATCGTGCTTTGTTCTTGAGGTATTTCATAAGGGAGAAAGATTTTTCACACAGGTAGGTCGTCCCGAACATAGCCAGTTCTTGTGGCTGGTTGTACACACTCCAGCACTTAGTGTACAAGAATTCTGGAAATATGAAGGAAACCAACATTAAGAGATGGATTGAATAGATGGCAGTACAAGAATACACACGGAGGCCGTGACCAGCTCTGAGATCCCTTTAACAAGGCCAGACGTATAATCTAACTTTCAGTTCTGGCTTGGGAAGGAACATAGGAGTTAACTTTGGCACAAGGAAATAGTAGAGATTTTGACTTCTGACGTCAGCAGTTTATGTGGATCTATGCTCCTATCCATGCTGGGGTTCATGGCTATGGGTGATTGCTTCGAAGTCATCCTGCTGGGGTTCATGGCAATGGGTGAGCTGACCTCCTCGCCCTAAAGTTATCCATAGTGCGGATGATTTTCTAATGCCAATCACTGACCGTCTCCTGGATATTGACATTAGAGTGGAAAAACTGTCCATCTACAACATGCAACATATATTAGTAAATCGTGAGTCGAGTATGGGGGGGGGGGGGGGGGGGGGGGGGCGACTATGTGTATGGAATAGATAGAAGTGTATACAGCCAGCGGATTTTTGGAAACATCAGCATCCATACTCCTGGTCATGTACTGAGAGAGAAGGAGCACCTATTGGTCTGTCCAGAGTGCAGTTATGTTGATTCTTGTCAATACATAGCTTATATCTGCTATATAAGCTCTAAAGTGCTCTTTTCTCTCGATCCACACTTGATGTCCTCTTGATCCACATTTGACGTTGATCTACGCTTGACGTTCTCTTGATCCATACTTGACGTTGATCCACTTTTGACGTTCTCTCGATCTACATTTGACATCCTCTTGATCTACATTTGACGTCAAACACTCGCAGCTGTATCGGTCTGCCCACCAAGTTGTATTCTGTAAAGTAGTCTAAGGCCTAGGGCTGAAGCATCCATTTCACAATCCCAACGCACCCAGTTCGAATCACGCTCATATCCAATTTGGAGGACACAGGTTTTTTTATGCTCCCCCGCGTACGGAAAGTAATGACAACCTACAGCACCGCACACTCGCCAAGAAACTTATAACAGCCAAATAGATTGGCGGTCGTAAAGGACCACGTTCTGCAGGGATATGATACATATTCTTCTGGCCACAGGCAACAAATTTTATTCGGTATACCAGAGTCTAAATACTTTAACCAAATGGTATTCTCTGCTGAAGTTATATGACTCTTCTCTTGTTATCCAAACCTGGTCATGTGTGCCAAACGGTATTCTGTTGACACCAATATCAAATTGACAAACTCCCCTTGTAATACATACCATGTCCCACCCATCACACCTCAGGTCCCACCTATCACACCTCACGTCCCACCTATCACACCTCACGTCCCACCTATCACACCTCATGCCCCACCAATCACACCTCAGGTCCCACCTATCACACCTCAGGTCCCACCTATCAGACCTCATGTCCCACCCATCACACCTCATGTCCCACCTATCACACCTCAGGTCCCACCTATCAGACCTCATGTCCCACCTATCACACCTCAGGTCCCACATATCACACCTCAGGTCCCACCTATCACACCTCAGGTCCCACCTATCAGACCTCATGTCCCACCTATCACACCTCAGGTCCCACCTATCACACCTCATGTCCCACCTATCACACCTCACGTCCCACCTATCACACCTCAGGTCCCACCTATCACACCTCAGGTCCCACCTATCTGACCTTGTGTCCAGATCATGTATGTTGTAGTGTTTCAGGTGTGTTATAGATGATTTGGGGAGGAGGGGGTGGGGGGTGGTGCTGAGCTTACAGTGGAAGAGGGGAAGGCCTGAGCTTACAGGGTGAGAGGGAGAAGGAAGGCCTGAGCTTACAGGGGGAAAGAAGGCCTGAGTTTACAGGGTGAGAGGGGAAAGGAAGATCTGAGCTTACAGGGTGAGAGGTTTGAGTGGAAACCAAGGTGAGACTAGCAATGAACCACAGGTGAGACTAACAATGAACCACAGGTGAGACTAGCAATGAACCACAGGTGAGACTAGCAATGAACCACAGGTGAGACTAGCAATGAACCACAGGTGAGACTAGCAATGATCCACAGGTGAGACTAGCAATGAAGCACAGGTGAGACTAGCGATGAATCACAGGTGAGACTAGCAATGAAGCACAGGTGAGACTAGCGATGAACCACAGGTGAGACTAGCAATGAACCACAGATGAGAAGCAATGAACCACAGGTGAGACTAGCGAAACTGAAGTTTCTCTCATTGGTGGAACTGAGAACGGCCAAATAGTGGAGAGTGATAGCAGTTTTGGCCCTGTGTTCCAAGATCAAGCAGGTGACATTGTTGGTTGGTTGGTTATTGATCTGTGGGCTCCTGCCCTTTAGCCCAATGCCATATCGTGATATCTGCAAGTGTTTGTAAGCTGTTGTTTAGTTCCGAACAAAGTCTTCCATTTGTCTGGCCTCGGAGGAAGTAGCTCTTTCCTAACACAGGCAAGCGCCGGACATTCAAAAAGATGATGCTCAACAGTTTCGAAGGAGAAGTTGGTTGGGATATATGGGTTGCTCCAGGCTTACAATGACCACCATCTTTCAGAGTTTGAATGACTACACCAGGTGACATAAGTCAAGTAAACCAAGCCATAACATCATCAACAAAATCAACTAAAAGGCAAGGTCCTGGTAAAGAATTTACTATCATAAAATGTATGGACAGGTTGTTCAATGGCTGTATGTAACGTTATCATAGAATCTTGTTAAGTGTTTCACAAAAATTGTTTGATAAATTGTTACAAGAACATCTATTAAACTATCTGTGTGGCATGGATCTTGTACTTGCCAGGTTTTTATTTTAACCCTGACAAAAAAAAAGTCTATGCCTTATCGAACTTTGGAACGCATGTCCTTCTTGTCAGAAGGCAAACTTACAAACCAGCCAGCTGCTGCTTGCTGCAATATCAAGGTCAAAATGCGAAATGATCATTGTCTAACTTCTGGCTCCTAAGAGGAAGCCTGTATCAAAACATGATCATGTAGTTTGTGGCTTGTATAGCATTCATCTGTAGTCACCATTTATGTTTTAATTGTAAGCTATCAGTGATTCAAATCTTTTCTCAAAGAAGATCACCTACATTCTATGGAATATCTGGCACAAAAATGTCTAATTCTGTCAACAAGGCATACCTTTGGAAGGCATGGCAGAAATGCTTTCAAAAATAAATAAAAATAAAAATATATTTCTAGAGATGGACTCTTCAAAGATCTTGGCTTTGTTAAAGAGAAGGAAAAAACTCACAGACACACACAGAGAGCTGATGGAAAAACTAGTAAGGTTTAGCCAGATTATGTACAAAAACAAGCAGGTTATCACATGACAAAGCTACTAAATAAAAGATAAAAAAGGATAGGCAGGAAAGGGAAATGTTAAATGAGAAGTAAAAGTCATCAATCAAAATATATTCATACACAAGCAATGAACATAAAAATATCAATAGACAACCAGGAATTAAAATATGTCTTAAATATTGGTTATTTATGTGCAGGGGGACAAGGGCTAAAAGTGCAATAACAAAATGCTGATAAGTTCAAATATCACAACTTGAATAACTACACTATGAGGCTCAAGGATTTTCTTCAGGTAAATAATATCATTTTCAAGGGCAATAAAACACTGCATAAGCACTAGAACAGTTAAAGTTAATAGCAACAGGAGAGGTGGCACAATTAGGAGTTACAGTCACTGAAATGTTGATCATTTTACATATATCTCTCAGACATTTGCTTCAATTAACTAGATTGAGAATTGTCTGCCCATGATCTCTTCAACAAAAATGAGTACATTACCACAGATAGTGTGACAGTGATATAAAGTCCACTAGTGCCAGGTGAAGGTCAGCACATGGGACCTAAGGGTTAACTAGTACCAGATGAAAGGTGAAAGCCAGGAAATGGGACCTAAGGGTCAACTACCACCAGGTGAAGGTCAGTACATGGGACCTAAGGGTTAACTACCACCAGGTGAAGGTCAGCTAATGGGATCTAAGGGTTAACTAACACCAGGTGAAGGTCAGCACATGGGACCTAAGGGTTAACTAGTACCAGATGAAAGGTGAAAGCCAGGAAATTGGACCTAAGGATTAACTACCACCAGGTGAAGGTCATCGCATGAGACCTAAGGGTCAACTAGCACCAGGTGAAGGTCAGCATATGGGACCTAAGGGTCAACTAGCACCAGGTGAAGGTAAGCATATGGGACCTAAGGGTCAACTAGCACCACATCAAGGTCAGCACATGGGACCTAACAATCCAGTGAAATGACCTAAAGAACTATGTATGTCTATAAACCTCTTTCTAGCATTGAACAGAAGTTCTAATCAATGACATTCATCTGATATACCAATTGTTTTATACTGATATCCCAATAGTTTAGACCAGTGTCCCCATAGTTTAGACCAGTGTCCCCATAGTTTAGACCAGTGTCCCCATAGTTTAGACCACTGTCCCCATAGTTTATACCAGTGTCCCCATAGTTTAGACCAGTGTCCCCATAGTTTACACCACTGTCCCCATAGCTTAGACCACTGCCCCCATAGTTTAGACCAGTGTCCCCATAGTTTAGACCACTGTCCCCATCATTTAGACCAGTCCCCATAGTTTAGACCACTGTCCCCATAGTTTAGACCACTGTTCCCATAGTTTAGACCACTGTCCCCATAGTTTAGACCACTGTCCCCATAGTTTAGACCAGTGTCCCCATAGTTTAGACCAGTGTCCCCATCATTTAGACCAGTGTCCCCATACTTTAGACCAGTGTCCATATTGTTTAGACCAGTGTCTGTATTGTTTAGACCACTGTCCATATTGTTTAGACCAGTGTCTGTATTGTTTAGACCACTGTCCATATTGTTTAGACCACTGTCCATATTGTTTAGACCACTGTCCGTATTGTTTAGACCAGTGTCTGTATTGTTTAGACCACTGTCCTTATTGTTTAGACCACTGTCCGTATTGTTTAGACCACTGTCTGTATTGTTTAGACCACTGTCTGTATTGTTTAGACCACTGTCCATATTGTTTAGACCAGTCTGTATTGTTTAGACCACTGTCTGTATTGTTTAGACCACTGTCTGTATTGTTTAGACCACTGTCTGTATTGTTTAGACCACTGTCTGTATTGTTTAGACCACTGTCTGTATTGTTTAGACCACTGTCCATATTGTTTAGACCAGTGTCTGTATTGTTTAGACCACTGTCCATATTGTTTAGACCACTGTCTGGCTTGTTTAGACCACTGTCCATATTGTTTAGACCACTGTCTGTATTGTTTAGACCAATGTCTGTATTGTTTAGACCACTGTCCATATTGTTTAGACCACTGTCTGTATTGTTTAGACCACTGTGAGTATTGTTTAGACCAGTGTCTGTATTGTTTAGACCAATGTCTGTATTGTTTAGACCAGTGTCTGTATTGTTTAGACCACTGTCTGTATTGTTTAGACCAGTGTCTGTATTGTTTATACCCACTGTCTGTATTGTTTAGACCACTGTCCATATTGTTTAGACCACTGTCTGTATTGTTTAGACCAATGTCTGTATTGTTTAGACCACTGTCCATATTGTTTAGACCACTGTCTGTATTGTTTAGACCACTGTCTGTATTGTTTAGACCCCTGTCCATATTGTTTAGACCACTGTCTGTATTGTTTAGACCACTGTCTGTATTGTTTAGACCACTGTGAGTATTGTTTAGACCACTGTCTGGCTTGTTTAGACCACTGTCCATATTGTTTAGACCACTGTCTGTATTGTTTAGACCAGTGTCTGTATTGTTTAGACCACTGTCTGTATTGTTTAGACCAGTGTCTGTATTGTTTATACCCACTGTCTGTATTGTTTAGACCACTGTCCATATTGTTTAGACCACTGTCTGTATTGTTTAGACCAGTGTAATCTTTTTAAAGGTGTCAAATGTGTCCATTGCTCAACTTACCAAGGACGTCCTATAACCATACGTCGTGTTCGACTGTTTTCAGGTAGAGCACAATTATTCACATTTCTAGCTAGTTTCAGAGCTGTTGGAATTTTATTAAGTAAATATTAGACTAATTAGAAAACAGATTATATTTGATTTAAATATCATAACCAGTGGATGAAATCAAACATGTCCCCTGGGTGGATGAGAAACATGTCACCTGGATCATTTAGAAACATGTCACCTGGATGGTCTAGAAACATGTCACCTGGATGGTCTAGAAACATGTTACCTGGATCATTTAGAAACATGTTACCTGGATGGTTTAGAAACATGTTACCTGGATGGTCTAGAAACATGTCACCTGGATGGTTTAGAAACATGTTACCTGGATGGTTTAGAAACATGTCACCTGGATGGTCTAGAAACATGTCACCTGGATGGTTTAGAAACATGTCACCTGGATGGTCTAGAAACATGTCACCTGGTCTGGAAACATGTCACCTGGATGGTCTAGAAACATGTCACCTGGATGGTCTAGAAACATGTCACCTGGATGGTCTAGAAACATGTCACCTGGATGGTCTAGAAACATGTCACCTGGATGGTTTAGAAACATGTCACCTGGATGGTCTAGAAACATGTCACCTGGATGGTCTAGAAACATGTCACCTGGATGGTCTAGAAACATGTCACCTGGATGGTCTAGAAACATGTCACCTGGATGGTTTAGAAACATGTCACCTGGATGGTCTAGAAACATGTCACCTGGATCGTTTAGAAACATGTCACCTGGATCATTTAGAAACATGTCAACTGGATGGTTTAGAAACATGTCACCTGGATGGTTTAGAAACATGTCACCTGGATGGTCTAGAAACATGTCACCTGGATGGTCTAGAAACATGTCACCTGGATGGTCTAGAAACATGTCACCTGGATGGTCTAGAAACATGTCACCTGGATGGTCTAGAAACATGTCACCTGGATGGTCTAGAAACATGTCACCTGGATGGTCTAGAAACATGTCACCTGGATGGTCTAGAAACATGTCACCTGGATGGTCTAGAAACATGTCACCTGGATGGTCTAGAAACATGTCACCTGGATGGTCTAGAAACATGTCACCTGGATGGTCTAGAAACATGTCACCTGGATGGTCTAGAAACATGTCACCTGGATGGTCTAGAAACATGTCACCTGGATGGTCTAGAAACATGTCACCTGGATCATTTAGAAACATGTCACCTGGATGGTCTAGAAACATGTCACCTGGATGGTCTAGAAACATGTCACCTGGATGGTTTAGAAACATGTCGCCTGGATGGTTTAGAAACATGTCACCTGGATGGTTTAGAAACATGTCACCTAGATCATTTAGAAACATGTCACCTGGATGGTTTAGAAACATGTCACCTGGATGGTTTGGAAACATGTCATCTGGATCATTTAGATACATGTCACCTGGATGGTTTAGAAACATGTCACCTGGATCATTTAGAAACATGTCACCTGGATGGTTTAGAAACATGTCGCCTGGATGGTTTAGAAACATGTCACCTGGATGGTTTAGAAACATGTCACCTGGATGGTTTAGAAACATGTCACCTAGATCATTAAGAAACATGTCACCTGGATGGTTTAGAAACATGTCACCTGGATGGTTTAGAAACATGTCACCTGGATGGTTTAGAAACATGTCACCTGGATGGTCTAGAAACATGTCACCTGGATGGTTTAAAAACATGTCACCTGAATGGTTTAGACACATGTCACCTGGATGGTTTAAAAACATGTCACCTGGATGGTTTAGAAACATGTCACCTGGATGGTTTAGAAACATGTCACCTGGATCATTTAGAAACATGTCACCTGGGTAGTTTAAAAACATGTCACCTGGATGATTTAGAAACATGTCACCTGGATGGTCTAGAAACATGTCACCTGGATGGTCTAGAAACATGTCACCTGGATGGTTTAGAAACATGTCACCTGGATGGTTTAGAAGCTACCTGTTGTTGACAGTCAATCAGAGGTGATAAACAAAAACAGCCGTTAGATATAGATGATCAGGAATCTCATTTCAAGGTCAGTGCTTTAACTCATTCACTCCCACCAGCCGATGTATCAGCTTCTGTTTTGTTTTAGAAAACCCAGGAGCCGATATATCGGCTTTTATGACTGTGTTCACAAAATCACATATTTTCCCATCTCTAGTTCTCCTAAATGTTTCATTTAGGAAGTCCAGATTTTACATTTTTCATATGACAATACGGTTTTTATTTTACACCTGTCGGCTCAGTGCATCCAACTTCGTCATTCATTTTATGTAAGGGTCTGCTTCCTCCTGCATTTCTAAGGGTTTGCTTCCCCGTGGTAACGGCCGGTGCTTTGATGAGGATCGAACCCAGCACCTTCGGCTTGTGAGCCGTGTCACTTAACCACTAGCCCACACCGTCCCCGACAAATTCAGTAAAGGTTCAGGATCCCCTTCCCCCCCCCCCCCCCCCCTTCCCCCAGCCATACTAGTGTGAATAATATAAATGTGTATGTGTATATTTGAATACAGCAGGAACATTCTTTGTGGGTGTGAGTAAAGTGTAAACGCTAATGTTCATTGAAGCTTTCCTTTTTTAGCAGGTTTTCAACTTCACGGCCTTCAGTAAAATGTGAATACTGCGAAAACAATTGAAACAAATTAGGTGTAACTTTCAGAACATCTTCCCTTGTGGATTACCGTCAATAAAAAGTAATTATGGTATTCATTCATTATGGTATTCATGCATTACTTTAAACTTGAATAATGTGTTGATGAAAAAACATTTTTGTCTTCATAATTAAAAAAAAATAACAAATGATTATGCAACTATAATCCCTCATACACAAATGTTCATCTCCATTTGTAAAATATATGTATCCTATTGTATTCTGGACTTTGTTATGAACAGTTAGGTATATAATGTGTGTTATTTCAGGGAACTTTTATTGTGAAGTTAAATAGATCACAACTAAGTGATGCTGTGTTTGAGTTTCCCATGAGAAAATAACTATATTCAGAGGTCCAACATATTTGGGAGTGAATGAGTTAAGTTTGTATGACTTCGGGAGTGAATGAGTTAAGTTTGTATGACAGAATCACAAAGTAAATAATGTTCATACCAGACACAATGTCTCCTACGACATCATCAACACAATGCATTGTCTCAATCATTGATCAGGAAAACACTATCCCCATCACAGACAGCCTGTCTCCATCATAGACAGAATGTCTCCATCACAGACAGACAATCTCCATCACAGACAGACAATCTCCATCACAGACAGACTGTCTCCATCACAGACAGACAATCTCCATCACAGACAGACTGTCTCCATCACAGACAGACAATCTCCATCACAGACAGACTGTCTCCATCACAGACAGACAATCTCCATCACAGACAGAGAATCTCCATCACAGACAGACTGTCTTCATCACAGACAGACAATCTCCATCACAGACAGACTGTCTCCATCACAGACAGACAATCTCCATCACAGACAGAGAATCTCCATCACAGACAGACTGTCTTCATCACAGACAGACTGTCTCCATCACAGACAGAATGTCTCCAAATGCAAATCAAAATTTTTTTTTCTTTAGAGCAATGGTAGATCTGACAAAAATTTTTAACCCTTAAAGGCCATAAGAACGCTGTCAGCGTTCTTCCTGGCGTCCACTTGATGCCAGAAAAATGATCATATCGTTAACAGCACATTGAAGGAAATTTGTTTTGTTTTTTTCAGTGTTTCTAAATTTTTTATTGACATTACATGGTAAGGGAAGTAACCATTATATTTACATTTCAATTTGTAAAAGCTCCGACGTGCTTTGTGAGGAAAATCAAAGTTTGAAAACATTTGGCATCTTTCAAGTCAGTTTATAACAAAAATGTGTAGCGAACCTAGCACTTCAAGATTGTCTAATAGTAGGTTGTTTTTATCTGTAGAAAAGACTAGGAAGTTGTGTACTTTAGATGAATTTAGTGAAGAGGATTCACATTTTGCTTATGTTGAACCGGAGTTTGACATAGAATATAATATTAATCAACCTACTCAGCCTACTGAATCTGATTCTGAAGATGAGGGTGTGTTGTCACAGCCAGGACCTAGTGCTGCTAAAAGCCGAAAACGATTGACTGCAACATCAACAGAAAAACGAAGATGTAATATTTCTAAAGAAATTTATAGTGAACATGATAGCGAATGGGTTTCAGTACCAAATTCTATCACCACTGACTGACTGACTGACTGAGACCCAGAACTCATTCAGATTGCTGCCAAAATGTGGTCGAATGTGGAGTGATTGGAGACCTGGAACTCACTGACACATCAACTCCATTTGACTGCTACAGAAAATTATTTTCTTGTAGATATTGTTCATATGTGGATTACTGTTATTCTGAAGTACACTAGACCAATCTGCATTACGTTTCAGTGGTTATTCTTAGATTGGTGACAAGTCTGTGTGTGAAAAATAGTTTTTATTACCAAAAATGACAATATAATTATGAACAATTACTTGTAATATTTTATTAAATTCTACAAGACCTCGTATTCTTACTGCACATTCGTTTTCTTTTAATTTGATATATAACATGTTTGTCTTAATTGTGAAATAATTAAGAAAAGTCCAGTTTTATGAAGACACTGCTTTTATAGAAAAAATAATTCTGGCAAAACTAGTTTTCAAATGATGGCCTTTAAGAGTTAACCCTACCAGAACTGCTGTATCCATTTTTCGGTAATTTCCTTAACTGCCGCTAAACCGCTGTACCTAATTTTTGGTACTTTGGATAGTACGTCATAAAATGCGTCAGAATCTAAAAATAACCAACCAATCGTGGTCAATCCTCGTGATTAGTCATTGCAAATGGCTGCCCCCATGTTTGAATTGATTTTATGGGGTTTGACGTGAACAAATTCGGAAAATTTACAATGAAACGAACGACTGATGAACCAAGCACTTCAACAGGAAAGCAAAGTAAGTCTAGGCTTATGACAGTCCAACAGGTGATCAATAATTTGGTTGATTCAGACTCTGTTCAAGTGAAACAGACAGTGAGAGCTCGAGTGATGAGATGAAGACTTTTCTTGGACTGAGGATCTATATGGAATACTCATGTATAAAGCCCAGCTATCAGGATTATTGGACAAATGAGGCCTCTTTGTTGTGTTTACTCCCGGATTTCGAAATGTTTTATGACTCGAGACAGATTCTTTGCCTTTTGCTGGGTGGATTGGCACACAAAGGTGGAATATTGACGCTAGATGAAAGGTAAACCTATTTTCTACAATGTCTCCAAGTTACATCTTATTCTAACCACTTGTTTGCATGTAACTAACATTTTTCTATATCATGTTGGTTTTTTCTCTTTAATGCTCTGGAACCCAGGAATGGGGGACAGTTGGGTTCAGGGCCTTAGGTCTGGTAGGGTTAATAAACTTTTCTAATGATCAGGTCAACCTCCGAAAGTAGAAAACTGAAAATTGGTTTAACCTGTACAGGATATAAATAACTTGTAATAGTTGACATCGATAAAGCAGACAAACTGGTGTAACAGTTCCCGCTGGAGCAGAGAGTTTAGGACAGGGGTGATGTGGTTGCTGATAACAAAGGTACCTGAATGCGTGTCAAGGTCACTCACCGTCTCAACAAAGGAGAACAGAGTTGGGGCAAAGAATGTGGACAGGTAGGAGCTGACCACTGGCCTTCCGATTTGGGTAGGGGGAGAATGATTGACAGACGGATTGGCAGCGGAGCTTGCTGCGATAGATGAGTGACAGGTGTGCAAAGTAATTCGTTCCAATAAGACTGAATAGAGCCATCCCCTGAGATCCATTGGTCAAGCTCTGACTTTGCTTGAGTGTATATAACTCGAGACAAAGTTTAGCTCAGGAGGCTGGATGGAGAGGAGGCTGGATAGAGAAATGAGAGGGAGAGAGAGAGAGACTGAATTTAGATAGTCTGTTTAGCTCACCGACTTAGATAGATGAGCGATTGATAGACGGTTGTACGAATGTTAGTGATAGAACATGATCGCTCAAAAAGGTGTGTGAGTTTTGTATTAATAGATAATCTGAACGTTGTGTTGTAAGCAGGACACATTGTGAACGAGGTATGTCCAGATCGCCCGACTGAGGGGATTTGAGTGAGGAAGGTTTTGATAAGGTGTGTTGAGGATGCAGTTAAATAGATATATGTGTGATGTGAGTAGGCAATAGAGCCGGGTTTTAGATAGTTGGGAATTCCATCAAGAGCTAATGCTTAAAATTTCCGCTTTAGTTAATATGTATATTAACATATATATAATAATAGAATACTTAGTTAAGATGATATGTATTGTATTGTGTTTGTAATTTCACTACTTATTTTTTTGGTATGAGTATTATATAATAAATATGCCACCTGCTGTGTGATATGTCATTTACTGAGTATGGTCATGAATGATGTGGATGAGTGTGAGAATGTTCTAAGTTAGAATAACGGCCAGGGCAAACAGTGGGGTCTGCTACACTGGCACATGGCATTATGTGACAATAATATGTCTCAACAGGTGGTCAAATGTGCAAACATGTATTGATCTTACCAAGCAAATACAAATATAGCTGCATGAAACAAGCATTGCGGATTTCTTTTAATTGAAAGCTGAAAGGTTGAATATAGAAGCATTTCCCAACAAAATCCAAATTTTACATCTCTCAAAAGGATAAATGGATGGTTGATTCAAATATTCAGGATAATGAGTTACAGGGAAAAAAATATAGTACAGTAAATGTGCGTGTTATTTCTCAAGTGTTTTTTCAGGCCTTCTTTAGATCACTGAATCCAAGGTCAATCAGAAATCAAAGAATTGATCGACTGTTTCAGGTCTACTTTAGATCACTGAATCCAAAGTCAATCAGAAATAAAAGAATTGATCGATTATTTCGAGCGACTGCTATTGTTAAACTTTGAGCTTAAAAACATATAATTAATTTTTAGAAAAGAATGTCCAAAACGGGCTGAAATGTACAGCAGAGATGATGACAGATCTAGCACGGCTGTATGAGAGGAACTTAACAGCCTGGCAATCAAATGGTTGTGGCCCAGAAGATAGATCTAAGCATCAGCAGACGATAGAACATTGGATGTAAGCATCAGTTAAAGATGGAACATTGGATGTAAGCATCAGCAGACAATAGAACATTGGATGTAAGCATCAACAGAAGACAGAACATTGTATGTAAGCATCAGCAGAAGATAGAACATTGGATGTAAGCATCAGTTAAAGATAGAACATTGGATGTAAGCATCAGTTAAAAATAGAACATTGAATGTAAGCATCAGCAGAAGGTAGAACATTGGATGTAAGCATCAGTTAAAGATAGAACATTGGATGTAAGCATCAGTTAAAGATAGAACATTGGATATAAGCATCAGTTAAAGATAGAACATTGGATGTAAGCATCAGTTAAAGATAGAACATTGGATGTAAGCATCAGTTAAAGATAGAACATTGGATGTAAGCATCAGTTAAAGATAGAACATTGGATGTAAGCATCAGTTAAAGATAGAACATTGGATGCAAGCATCAGTTAAAGATAGAACATTGGATGTAAGCATCAGTTAAAGATAGAACATTGGATGTAAGCATCCGTTAAAGATAGAACATTGGATGTAAGCATCAGTTAAAGATAGAACATTGGATGTAAGCATCAGTTAAAGATAGAACATTGGATGTAAGCATCAGTTAAAGATAGAACATTGGATGTAAGCATCAGTTAAAGATAGAACATTGGATGTAAGCATCAGTTAAAGATAGAACATTGGATGTAAGCATCAGTTAAAGATAGAACATTGGATGTAAGCATCAGTTAAAGATAGAACATTGGATGTAAGCATCAGTTAAAGATAGAACATTGGATGTAAGCATCAGTTAAAGATAGAACATTGGATGTAAGCATCAGTTAAAGATAGAACATTGGATGCAAGCATCAGTTAAAGATAGAACATTGGATGTAAGCATCAGTTAAAGATAGAACATTGGATGTAAGCATCCGTTAAAGATAGAACATTGGATGTAAGCATCAGTTAAAGATAGAACATTGGATGTAAGCATCAGTTAAAGATAGAACATTGGATGTAAGCATCAGTTAAAGATAGAACATTGGATGTAAGCATCAGTTAAAGATAGAACATTGGATGTAAGCATCAGTTAAAGATAGAACATTGGATGTAAGCATCAGTTAAAGATAGAACATTGGATGTAAGCATCAGTTAAAGATAGAACATTGGATGCAAGCATCAGTTAAAGATAGAACATTGGATGTAAGCATCAGTTAAAGATAGACCATTGGATGTAAGCATCAGTTAAAGATAGAACATTGGATGTAAGCATCAGTTAAAGATAGACCATTGGATGTAAGCATCAGCAGATACTAGTTAGGAGAGGAAATACAGAGATAGCCAACACCAATTGTCAAGTATACATCAAGATGTTGTAGGGCTATTTCCATTAGGGACAACCAAACATTGATGCTGCTGAATATCCCTATTGTGTAATGTTGTAGTGTTAGCTAGCACTTCGATATTCTATCTGTCGAGGCACAGCAGTCGGGTCACCATTTTATGTGAGTTCACAGAGGTGGCATGATTCATAAAAACCAGTCATTTCCCTTGATGGTTATACTGAAACTGATTTCAAATGGGCATTGTTTACTTCCAAATGTTTCATTTCCCTTGATGGTTATATTAAAGCTGAACCAGTTGAATATCTGTCCCTGGTTACCAATGGCACCCCCCAGACACACTGCCTGGACTGTTACCACTCAGGGTGCTGGAATCGTTGCACCTGCTCTTAGCGTGCCACCGATGCAAGCTTGGTATGGCCAGGTAAACATAATATGAGCTTCAGTTTTCAAATGAACACAAGCATCATTACAGCATGGTGGATACGACTACAATTAAAGGTACTATGTTTACGCTTGTACTAAAATTGGTGGATATGCCCTTACAATAAATGTACTAAAATTGGTGGATACGACTACAATAAATGTACTATGTTTACACTTGTACTAAAATTGGTGGATACGACTACAATAAATGTACTATGTTTACGCTTGTACTAAAATTGGTGGATATGCCCTTACAATAAATGTACTAAAATTGGTGGATACGACTACAATAAATGTACTATGTTTACACTTGTACTAAAATTGGTGGATACGACTACAATAAATGTACTATGTTTACACTTGTACTAAAATTGGTGGATACGACTACAATAAATGTACTATGTTTACACTTGTACTAAAATTGGTGGATACGACTACAATAAATGTACTATGTTTACACTTGTACTAAAATTGGTGGATACGACTACAATAAATGTACTATGTTTACACTTGTACTAAAATTGGTGGATACGACTACAATAAATGTACTATGTTTACACTTGTACTAAAATTGGTGGATACGACTACAATAAATGTACTACGTTTACGCTTGTACTAAAATTGGTGGATATGCCCTTACAATAAATGTACTAAAATTGGTGGATACGACTACAATAAATGTACTATGTTTACACTTGTACTAAAATTGGTGGATACGACTACAATAAATGTACTATGTTTACACTTGTACTAAAATTGTTGGATTTTATTGGCTAAAATTTCCAACTGTTATAGTCATGTGACTAAACATTTGTGATCTGTGCCATGCTAAAAATATAGAACATTAATTAACAACAGCATCATGTGTTGAATACTGTGAAAATAGCAAAGCTTTGGCAACAAACAAAATGCAAGAAGCATTGACACTCATAACCTGATGGATGTGATCTCTGGAGAAAATGTTTTCTGAAAGTAAACACAAGTGGAAAAAAAAGATGGACCAAAGTCAAAAATCAAATGAAGATTCATCTGAACCTTCCAGAATGTTTCATATCATAGACCTCATTGGCCAGAGCATAATGTCACATATTTTTCATAAATGCATGAATCCCTCGAGGAAACTCTGCTCATATTATACATGACCAGTCAAACTGTTGCTTACTGGACCACACAGGCCTGTAGATATGGCTGAAAGGTCTATTCTGTGACCTGGGGCAGGAGGGATCTGTGGCAGGAGGGATATGGAGCAGGAGGGATATGTGATCTGGGGCAGGAGGGATCTGTGATCTGGGGCAGGACGGATCTGAGGCAAGAGGGATCTGGGGCAGGAGGGATCTGGAGCAGGAGGGATCTGGGGCAGGAGGGATCTGGGGCAGGTGGGATCTGGGGCAGGAGGGATCTGGGGCAGGAGGGATCTGGGGCAGGAGGGATCTGGGGCAGGAGGGATCTGGGGCAGGTGGGATCTGGGGCAGGTGGGATCTGGGGCAGGAGGGATCTGGGGCAGGTGGGATATGTGACCTGGGACATTTACAAAACATTGGTTGACTTCTGCTAGGATACACAAAATATTGGTTGATTTCTGCTGGGACATACAAAATATTGGTTGATTTCTGCTGGGACATACAAAATATTGGTTGATTTCTGCTGGGACATACAAAATATTGGTTGATTTCTGCTGGGACATATGAAACAAGCCAATCATAGCAAATAAACCGTGCAGTTATTTCAATTAAGGCACTGAAGGTGGCACAGGAGACATATCCTATCCACTGAAGTCATTTCAGGAGATTTGGGGTGGCATAAACACGTGATGCTGCATTTAAACCATGCCTACCTATATATCATGCCTACCTACATATCATGTCTACCTACATATCATAGCAAAATGGTCAGTTTTGACCTCTAGTGTTGCCAAAGTGCTGGGCTGCGTTATATTTTAAACCATTTATTTTACACGCAAAAAACATTCACAGCTTTGGGGTCTTATTATATGCCAGGCTGCACAATATCCTGGCCAATAAGGTACTTCAAATAACAGAAGCAGATGTTTCGAATTATATAAAAACAAGTCATTGGTCAAATAAAGGCCTTTACGTTTAAATATAGCTGAAATATTGACAGAATATGTTAGATTAGTATTTTCACAATCTCAAAATATTTACACAATTTATTGATTAAGTACTTCATTAGAGGAGAAAGATTTATCTGGGAAGTTTTATAGGAGAAAGATTAATCTGGGAAGTTTTAGAAGAGAAAGATTTATCTGGGAAGTTTTAGAAGAGAAAGATTTATCTGGGAAGTTTTAGAGGAGAAAGATTTATCTGGGAAGTTTTAGAGGAGAAAGATGTACTTGGGAAGTTTTAGAGGAGAAAGATTTATCTGGGAAGTTTTAGAAGAGAAAGATTTATCTGGGAAGTTTTAGAGGAGAAAGATGTACCTGGGAAGTTTTAGAGGAGAAAGATTTATCTGGGAAGTTTTAGAAGAGAAAGATTTATCTGGGAAGTTTTAGAGGAGAAAGATGTACCTGGGAAGTTTTAGAGGAGAAAGATTTATCTGGGAAGTTTTAGAAGAGAAAGATTTATCCGGTAAGTTTTAGGGGAGAAAGATTTATCTGGTAAGTTTTAGAGGAGAAAGATTTATCTGGGAAGTTTTACAATATAGGAGAATGATGTATATGTATTTTAATGGTTTAACAAGATTTATCTGATAAGTATTCCAATATAATAGAAAGATGTATCTAGTATTCCAACAGAATAAAGATATTTATTTAGAAAGTCTTCTGATGGTATAGAAATATTTATATAGTAAGCATTACACTAGTATACAAATATATCTATTAAGATTACCAAGAGAATAAAAAGATTTATCTAGAAAGTATTACAAGATAAGATAAAGAAGTACTTTACAAGTATTCTAACAGAATGGAATGTTTGATGTAGTAAGTATTACAATAAATTATACAGATTTATTTAGCAAGCATTACAATAGAGTAGAATCTGGTAAGTTTTACAATAGAGTAGAAAGATTGATCAAACACTAGAGACTGGATGTAAACAGAATGGATAGCCTCGGCAACAAATTGATACATTTCATTCAAACACTTTCAGCTAGAGTGTTGTGAGGCTTGTACAACTTTCTCAAACATTAGACCAACAATAACAGCAACTAAGAAATAATATAAAACATTGCAATACAGTGTTTGGAAGATGGGATATGTCAAGAATAAGGATGGCTGGGCATGGGGCAGACTACTTCAACAGGTAGAAACTGACAACCCCAAAAAAGACAAAACAGAACGAGTCTACCCCCTTCACAGAGAATGAGTGGCTATGGCAGGGCAAGTTGCAAAATTATAAGAGAATAGTGTTCAAAGTTTAGTGAATCACTTCTATTCTTGTTGAATCGATATTGTTGGATCCAGCAGTTTAGTGAATGACTTCTTGCTCCAGACTGGATATTGTTGGATCCAACAGTTTAGTGAATCACTTCTAGCTCCAGACTGGATATTGTTGGATCCAGCAGTTTAGTGAATCACTTCTAGCTCCAGACTGGATATTGTTGGATCCAGCAGTTTAGTGAATCACTTCTAGCTCCAGACTGCATATTGTTGGATCCAGCAGTTTAGTGAATGATTTCTAGTCTTGTTGAATCGATATTGTTGGATCCACCAGTTTAGTGCATGACTTCTAGCTCCAGACTGGATATTGTTGGATCCAACAGTTTAGTGAATCACTTCTAGCTCCAGACTGGATATTGTTGGATCCAACAGTTTAGTGAATCACTTCTAGTTCCAGACTGGATATTGTTGGATCCAACAGTTTAGTGAATCACTTCTAGCTCCAGACTGGATATTGTTGGATCCAACAGTTTAGTGAATCACTTCTAGTTCCAGACTGGATATTGTTGGATCCAACAGTTTAGTGAATCACTTCTAGTTCCAGACTGGATATTGTTGGATCCAACAGTTTAGTGAATCACTTCTAGCTCCAGACTGGATATTGTTGGATCCAACAGTTTAGTGAATCACTTCTAGCTTTAGACTGGATATTGTTGGATCCAGCAGTTTAGTGAATCACTTCTAGTCTTGTTGAATTGATATTGCTGTATCCAAATCTACAAATGTTTTTAGCTTTGCATGATGGAAACATTTCTCAAACATGTTCAAGGGAAAGTCTAGGATGACGGTCGAGTGTCCAAGAAGATTTAGAACACAAAACAAACTAATTGTATCACATCACAGAAAGACTACTGGAGAAAAACAGCTGATTGATCAGCTGAAGTAATGGCTGGCCTTCTAGGAGTAACATCATGGCAGAATGTTTATGAAGTTCATTCCTAGAAAAGTGCTCCAAGAACGATGCTTGAATACATCGTGACCTCCGTAACATTTTTTATATATCACAGTTTGTGGTTTGTTGGAGAAAACAAATATTAACAAAATCTGTGGAGATTCACTCGGAAGTGGTTGTCATAACCAAACCAATCGATAACCGTATGGTTAAAGTGATATGTACACGGGTTTGAAAGTTTGTCTTGTAGTGTAACATCATATCTGTTTGTGAGATTCCAGTTCCAATGGCATTTACAAAACAATCAAACTGGCAACTGCAAGAATATACTTATCTGCCAATGCACATAAAGATAATATTCAGACATTATTTGTTAAATGATTGATACATTAGCCAGATTATTTACAGTGGATCCTGGCACATCATCCAAGGTTCGGCCGTTTCCTGGGCGAATAAGCTCAATGAAACTTCCTGTCATGCTCTGCTCATCAAACTGGGACGGTAGATCAGAAAACTCAGTACCTGGAGGAGGATGTCACAAACAAGTGGTTCAGTAACATTGTTCTGTCATATGACTGAAGGCAAACTAGTGAAATGACTGTCCTGCTATGATCTAGAATATGTCACTTGACTGAATGTAATACTTCTCACAATAGATTTCTATTGATTGATTGATTGATTTCCATTAATAGATCCAATAATCTGCATGTTAGTATGTGAATGTGAAACACATTACATTATTTGACAGATCATTGACAGAGCCAGTCATGTTATTTGACAGATCATTGACAGAGCCAGTCATGTTATTTGACAGATCATTGACAGTCCGTCACATTATTTGACAGATCATTGACAGAGCCAGTCATGTTATTTGACAGATCATTGACAGAGCCAGTCATGTTATTTGACAGATCATTGACAGAGCCAGTCATGTTATTTGACAGATCATTGACAGAGCCAGTCATGTTATTTGACAGATCATTGACAGTCCATCACATTATTTGACAGATCATTGACAGAGCCAGTCATGTTATTTGACAGATCATTGACAGAGCCAGTCATGTTATTTGACAGATCATTGACAGAGCCAGTCATGTTATTTGACAGATCATTGACAGTCCATCACATTATTTGACAGATCATTGACAGAGCCAGTCATGTTATTTGACAGATCATTGACAGAGCCAGTCATGTTATTTGACAGATCATTGACAGTCCATCACATTATTTGACAGATCATTGACAGAGCCAGTCATGTTATTTGACAGATCATTGACAGAGCCAGTCATGTTATTTGACAGATCATTGACAGAGCCAGTCATGTTATTTGACAGATCATTGACAGTCCATCACATTATTTGACAGATCATTGACAGAGCCAGTCATGTTATTTGACAGATCATTGACAGAGCCAGTCATGTTATTTGACAGATCATTGACAGTCCATCACATTATTTGACAGATCATTGACAGAGCCAGTCATGTTATTTGACAGATCATTGACAGAGCCAGTCATGTTATTTGACAGATCATTGACAGAGCCAGACAAACATAATGAGTCTGATAGCACAAAAAAGATAATATGTGTTGTGTTATAATTAATAAATATTTAAATTTGCCCCAAATCATAAGGCCACCATATGCCAGATACGTGATGAAAAAGCAGTATACATTTATACATTCAGGAGGAGAAGTTAATGCAAGAGAAGTAGGAATATTGATTTTAAAATGGCTAAAATATGTGTGTGTGTGTTTGGTTATTGAACACACAGTGAGCGAATGTTGCTGGCGATGCTGAGGACTAAAGCCATTTGATATTACCAATTTACCAACCCATGCATCAACTCAAGAACGAGGTGATGAAGAAACAGAAGAAGATTACAAGAATTTACAACAGACACTCACACCAATCAAATCTACCGATCTTATGATAATAATGGAAGAAAGGAACTCCAAAACAGGAAGAGGGTTAATGCAACATTAACATGCAGCACTAAGCTTTTCAACCTCTCCCCAAAACATAAAAAACTGGAGTTAATGGAGAACACATGAGAGAAGATAAACAACCCACCTATCTTGGAGAAGATAAACCCACCTATCGGAGTTGCATTCGATGATAGGTTGACAAGGCAGCCAAAAAAGCCAGGAGGAAGTTAGCCATCCTGAGAAAATTAAGTGGAACTACATGGGGAGCTTACGGGAAAATACTTAAAAAAGTTTACCAACAAGGTATACGACCACATCTGGAATATGGGTCAGCAGCATGGTTTCCACTTAGGGTCATTACAAGGAGCAATGAAATCAACACCTATAGTGGAGATGGAGAAAATGGGAAGGATACAAGCACTAATAGAATGCTGAGACACAAAGGTATTAACACAGGCACAAAAGTTCCTCTGCATGCCGAGTCATCCTACGAAAGACAGATTTCAAAATTTAGCAACTAACGAGAAGTATTTTTATGCATCAGGCCAAATGACTTCGCAGACAAACTACAGATCTACATGACGTTGACAGAACAGACCCCCTGGAAAGTGAAGCATGGACTATCAGTATGCATTCAAACAAAAGTGAATGGAATACTAGACAAGGATGGACAGAACAGTGCGCAACGTAGGACAGTGACTCTCAGTTTCCTGGATGAAGAATACCCACAACACCCCTGGGTATATACAGATGGGTCAGCACAGAGTACAGTAAAGAATGGAGGAGTGGGAGTGTACATAGAATGGAGGAGCGAGAGTGTACATGGAATTGAGGAGTGGGAGTGTACATAGAATTGAGGAGCGAGAGTGTACATAGAATTGAGGAGTGGGAGTATACATAGAATGGAGGAGCGAGAGTGTACATAGAATGGAGGAGCTGGAGTGTACATAGAATGGAGGAGCTGGAGTGTACATAGAATGGAGGAGCGAGAGTGTACATAGAATTGAGGAGTGGGAGTGTACATAGAATTGAGGAGCGAGAGTGTACATAGAATTGAGGAGTGGGAGTATACATAGAATGGAGGAGCGAGAGTGTACATAGAATGGAGGAGCTGGAGTGTACATAGAATGGAGGAGCTGGAGTGTACATAGAATAGAAGAGCAGGAGTGTACATATATTGGAGGAGTGGGAGTGTACATAGAATACCCAAACAACATTAGGGATACAGTCAAAGTATCAACTGGGAAATTCCATCATACAGAAATCCAGGCAATCAAGGTGGCAACTGAGAAACTGTTGAACACCAATGTCGGCCCACAACCTGACAAATTTCTGACAGATACACAATCAGCACTCCAAGCACTGAAGTCTGGGAAACTGCCAGGTCTACAGGTTCTACTGTCTGAACTGAGCAACCAGCACAAGATTTTCATGCAGTGGATACCTTCTCATTGTGGAGTACCAGGAAATGAGATAGCAGACCAACTGGCAAAGGAGGGTGCTGCAGACGAGCAACCAGATGTACTAGTTACATACCAACAAAAGATAAGGATGATCAAATCAATCAGAGAGCCACCAACAGAAGATAAGGATGGCCAAATCAATCAGAGAGCCACCAACAGAAGATAAGGATGGCCAAATCAATCAGAAAGCCACCAACAGAAGATAAGGATGATCAAATCAATCAGAAAGCCACCAACAGAAGATAAGGATGATCAAATCAATCAGAAAGCCACCAACACCAGACGATTACCATAAGATGAACAGACAAGAACAAACTGTTGTGTTGAGTCTTAAAACAGGACACAACCGACTCCACAGCCACATGTACACAAAAATGAAGATTGGCAACTCAGCCATGTGTACATGCGGACAGGCACCCCAGACATCAGAGCACATACTACAGAGCTTCCCCAAATATAATATCCAGAGAAAATCTCACTGACCCATAGAAACACACTGGAAGAGAAACTTCATTGACCTGTATGTGAACTACAAAAGACAGTGAAGTTTATACAAGAGACAACATTGCAGATATAGACAATAAATTTTCAAGCGAACGAAAGAAGGAGATATTTCAGCATTAAAATAGCCAGACATTAAACAGAAATGTCTTGTGGAAGTCAACACAAAATATGACAGCCCACTGTCAGAAAGCTCGGAACATTACAAAAGAGAAAGCCAGCACAAAGCGAGACTCTCTACAAGCAGGCAAACAGCAACACGTACAACTATATGGATAAGGAATGAGAAAATCAAGCGTCGGGGAAAGACGACAACTGGAGTCCGTCTTAAAGAGATCTCTTGTCAGAGCTCCAGTCTGCTCCAGAGTCACGCCCAAGCATTCCTTGACATCTTGGTGCCATCGCCACCTTGGTCTACCTCTTCCTCTCTTGCCCAGTACCCCATCTTCCATTACCGTTCTCTCAAGACCCGTGTCTTTTGATGTGGCCAAATTATTTTAATTGTCTGTCCATGATGGAATTTATGAACCAGTTCTCCTCTATGCCCAACTCTTGTCGAATGTCTGCATTTTATTTTTCTGTCCACTGTATTCTGAGAATCTTTCTATAACATTTTGACTCGAAGGACTCAATTTTATTTCTTGAGGCTTGGGTAACTGTCCATGTTTCACAGCCATTTGCTGCCACGGGAAAAACACAGGTTTTCAAAATTATCACTTTTTGTTGGTCTGCTGGTATGCTGGTATGCTGGCTTGCTGGTATGCTGCCATAGTTTCCACAGGCTGTCTTGCCTCTACATTACCATAACAATAAATAAGAATAAATTGTCACTAGAGTGTGCTAATGCCCAGGTAGAACAGCACTCATCTAGATTATCAAGGCAACAAATACATCAGAAATATCAAGCTTACAACATCCAAATTTAGAATATCAAGATTACAAAGTAATAACTAACAAATTAGGAATATTGAGATTACAGAAACAAATCAATATCAAGATTTTTAAAAACTGGAACACCAAGATTTTAATAAAATCTGCAATATTGAGATTACCATAGGACAGGAAAATCAAGATTACTAACTAAATGTCAAGATTACTTAACAAACATCAAGAAAATAAGGACAGCAAAAAACAAAATCTAGAAGTTCAAGAAAAGTCATTGCAAAAAAAAATTTGGGAACAACAACTGCCATACAACAATATCAGACATATACAAGAAAACATGCAAACCAAATCAAGCGTTCAACAACAATGGACATACAACAATATCAGACATATAAAAGAAAACATGCAAACCAAATCAAGCATTCAACAACAATGACCATACAACAATATCAGACATATACAAGAAAACATGCAAACCAAATCAAGCGTTCAACAACAATGACCATACAACAATATCAGACATATAAAAGAAAACATGCAAACCAAATCAAGCGTTCAACAACAATGACCATACAACAATATCAGACAAATACAAGAAAACATGCAAACCAAATCAAGCGTTCAACAACAATGACCATACAACAATATCAGACATATAAAAGAAAACATGCAAACCAAATCAAGCGTTCAACAACAATGACCATACAACAATATCAGACATATAAAAGAAAACATGCAAACCAAATCAAGCGTTCAACAACAATGACCATACAACAATATCAGACATATTAAAGAAAACATGCAAACCAAATCAAGCGTTCAACAACAATGACCATACAACAATATCAGACATATAAAAGAAAACATGCAAACCAAATCAAGCGTTCAACAACAATGACCATACAACAATATCAGACATATAAAAGAAAACATGCAAACCAAATCAAGCGTTCAACAACAATGGACATACAACAATATCAGACATATAAAAGAAAACATGCAAACCAAATCAAGCGTTCAACAACAATGGACATACAACAATATCAGACATATAAAAGAAAACATGCAAACCAAATCAAGCGTTCAACAACAATGGACATACAACAATATCAGACATATAAAAGAAAACATGCAAACCAAATCAAGCGTTCAACAACAATGACCATACAACAATATCAGACAAATACAAGAAAACATGCAAACCAAATCAAGCGTTCAACAACAATGACCATACAACAATATCAGACATATAAAAGAAAACATGCAAACCAAATCAAGCATTCAACAACAATGGACATACAACAATATCAGACATATAAAAGAAAACATGCAAACCAAATCAAGCATTCAACGACAAACTATTTGAACATCTACACAGCAAAATGCCACTCAGCAAACACAGAAATAAACAGTTCAATCAGAATCACTGATGGCCACTGTTTACAGGGAAATGTGACATCAAGGACAAGAGACGACCAATGTTTACAGGGAAATGTGACAAGGACGAGAGACGACTATCTGCAGTCAACTGTCCCAAGCAGAGAAACTAACGCCTGGCGGTATTTAGATTAATTGAGTGTCGTTCCTCTGTATCTATTTATTAGTGGCATGTTAGTGTGAGGGCACAGGACATGATGCACAGCCATTAGCATAGCATTCTCCATATTGGATGATATATGAATCTAGTTTTCATTAAACATGGTTTCCTGAAACAAGACCAGCTTGTCTATATTATTATTGTCTGCCATCTTGTAATCAAATCCTCTAGTCTTGCCCATTTTCGTATTTGTGTCTTCATCTCGGACAGCGCTCATATAAATGATATTCTTCATCTGTTTGAATCTTACTTGTTTAGAATAGTCATTTGTGTGTTCTCATCTTGGTTGTTCTAGTACCTGATGAAGACCATTTGCTGTCTCCGAGGTTCTTGTTTTTTTGCCCATCAGTAGTTGATAGGTACCTCTGTCTCCGCAATTCTTTCTATTTTTATAAATGATTAGGTCATCATCATCATTAGATGCCCTGCAGGTCGGTGATCATGGACCTGCATCCCTTTCTATCACGTGTGTCGTTGACCAACTCTGTTGTTGATTGTTGCCCATGCCATTCTCTCAGGCTGTTCAACATCTTCTCTCTCTCGGCCTTCCTCTGTCTCTCAGGCTGTTCAACATCTTCTCTCTCTCTGCCTTCCTCTGTCTCTCAGCCTGTTCAACATCTTCTCTCTCTCTGCCTTCCTCTGTCTCTCAGCCTGTTCAACATCTTCTCTCTCTCTGCCTTCCTCTGTCTCTTGGGCTGTTCAACATCTTCTCTCTCTCGGCCTTCCTCTGTCTCTCAGGCTGTTCAACATCTTCTCTCTCTCTGCCTTCCTCTGTCTCTCAGGCTGTTCAACATCTTCTCTCTCTCTGCCTTCCTCTGTCTCTCAGGCTGTTCAACATCTTCTCTCTCTCTGCCTTCCTCTGTCTCTTGAGCTGTCCAACATCTTCTCTCTCTCTCTGCCTTCCTCTGTCTCTCAGGCTGTTCAACATCTTCTCTCTCTCTCTCTGCCTTCCTCTGTCTCTCAGGCTGTTCAATATCTTCTCTCTCTCGGCCTTCCTGTCTCTCAGGCTGTCCAACATCTTCTCTCTCTCGGCCTTCCTGTCTCTCAGGCTGTTCAACATCTTCTCTCTCTCGGCCTTCCTTTCTCTCAGACTGTTCAACATCTTCTCTCTCTCGGCCTTCCTGTCTCTCAGGCTGTTCAACATCTTCTCTCTCTCTCTCTGCCTTCCTCTGTCTCTCAGGCTGTTCAACATCTTCTCTCTCTCTGCCTTCCTCTGTCTCTCGGGCTGTCCAACATCTTCTCTCTCTCTGCCTTCCTCTGTCTCTCAGGCTGTTCAACATCTTTGCTCTCTGCCTTCCTCTGTCTCTCAGGCTGTTCAACATCTTCTCTCTCTCTGCCTTCCTCTGTCTCTCAGCCTGTCCAACATCTTTGCTCTCTGCCTTCCTCTGTCTCTCGCACTGTCCATCTTTGCTCTCTGCCTTCCTCTGTCTCTCTTTCCTGCTATCTTTCCCGTTGTCACAACGTGCTCCAAGCCGCCTCTTCTCATAACATGCCCATAAAAGGATGACTGCCTTGTTCTGATCCTGATAAGTTGTTTTTGTGTTTGTGCCTCCTCGAGTACTGTATCGTGTCTTCTTTGCAGTTCGTGGTATCCGCAGCAATCTTCTGTAAAACTACATCTCCGTTGCTTCCTAAGATCTAAGCACTTGCTTGCTAATTGTCCATGATTCCCTGCCATATGTCAGTACTGGCTCCAGATAGCATCCAAGGACTCTCTTTTTCAGTTCCAGCGACAAGGTTTTGTTGCACAATATCCCTTTCATGGTCTGGAAGACCGATTTTGTTTGTGCTATTCTGCATTTTATTTCATAATTGCATCTTCCATCTGATATTATGTATCAATCAAAGCCCGGTGCTCCTCTCAGAGCATAGACCATCGACAACATCTCATCAGCGTACACGGTCCTGGGCTCCTCTCTCATAGACCATCGACAACATCTCACCAGGTCCTGGGCTCCTCTCTCATAGGCCATCGACAACATCTCGTCAGCGTACGCGGTCCTGGGCTCCTCTCTCATAGACCATCGACAACATCTCACCAGCGTACATGGTCCTGGGCTCCTCTCTTATAGGCCACCGACAACATCTCACCAGCGTACACGGTCCTTGGCTCCTCTCTCATAGGCCATTGACAACATTTCCCCAGGTCCTGGTCTCCTCTTTCATAGGCCACCAACAACATCTCACCAGCGTACACAGTCCTGGGCTCCTCTCTCATAGACCATCGACAAGATCTCGCCAGAGTACACGGTCCTGGTCTCCTCTCTCATAGGACATCGACAACATCTCACCAGGTCCTGGTCTCCTCTCTCATAGACCATCAACAACATCTCGCCAGCGTACACGGTCCTGGGCTCCTCTCTCATAGGCCATCGACAACATCTCACCAGGTCCTGGGCTCCTCTCTCATAGGCCACCGACAACATCTCACCAGGTCCTGGGCTCCTCTCTCATAGACCATCGACAACATCTCACCAGGTCCTGGTCTCCTCTCTCATAGGCCACCAACAACATCTCGCCAGCGTACACGGTCCTGGGCTCCTCTCTCATAGGCCACCGACAACATCTCACCAGGTCCTGGGCTCCTCTCTCATAGGCCATCGACAACATCTCACCAGGTCCTGGTCTCCTCTCTCATAGGCCACCAACAACATCTCACCAGGTCCTGGGCTCCTCTCTCATAGGCCACCGACAACATCTCACCAGGTCCTGGGCTCCTCTCTCATAGGCCACCGACAACATCTCACCAGGTCCTGGTCTCCTCTCTCATAGACCATCGACAACATCTCGCCAGCGTACACGGTCCAGGGCTCCTCTCTCATAGGCCATCGACAACATCTCACCAGGTCCTGGTCTGCTCTCTCATAGACCATCGACAACATCTCACCAGGTCCTGGGCTCCTCTCTCATAGGCCACCGACAACATCTCACCAGGTCCTGGTCTGCTCTCTCATAGACCATCGACAACATCTCACCAGGTCCTGGTCTCCTCTCTCATAGGCCACCAACAACATCTCACCAGGTCCTGGGCTCCTCTCTCATAGACCATCGACAACATCTCACCAGGTCCTGGTCTCCTCTCTCATAGGCCACCAACAACATCTCGCCAGCGTACACGGTCCTGGGCTCCTCTCTCATAGACCATCGACAACATCTCACCAGGTCCTGGGCTCCTCTCTCATAGACCATCGACAACATCTCACCAGGTCCTGGTCTCCTCTCTCATAGGCCACCAACATCTCGTCAGCGTACATGGTCCTGGGCTCCTCTTTCTGCCTCTCTCCAGGTTTCGTTATTTCATTTTAGCTCCGTCTCACATTCTCTTCTTCACGTATTTTTGGGTCTACCTCTCTCTCTTTTCCCCTGAGGATTCCATGTAAGAGCCTCTCTGGCTATGTTAGACTGCCTTCCGAAGCACATGTTTTATCCTGTCCCATTTTCTTCCCTTAATTTGTTGGCCCATGGATGTTGTTGGCTCCTTTCCCACAAGTCTTCATCCCTCACCATGTCCTGCCACTTTATGCCCATTATCCTTCGAAGGCATCTGTTAACGAAGGACTGGAGCCTTTGTGGTATGAGCTTTGTCGTTCTCTATGTCTCCGCTCCATACAATAACACCGACTTGACACTTGCGTTGAATATTATAATTTTGGTGTGAATCTTGATCTCTCTGGATCTCCAAATATTGTTTAGTGTCATGAATGCCCCTCGTGCCTTTCCAATTCTGATCCTTACATCTTTACCTCCTGATGTTTCTATTGTGCTGTCTAAATAGGTCAAGGTATCCACTTCCTCCAAATGCTCTCCCTCCATCATGAATGATTCTTTGCTGTTAGTGTTGAGTTTAAGGATCTTGGTTTTCTTCATGTTGATATTCAGTCCCAGTTTGGCCGATTGTTCTTTCTCCCTTTCAGGTTTCTCTTGCATTTGGCTGTGATTATGTGACAAAATTACTAGATAACTGTGTAGTCCTGGTCCTCCAATTGTGACAATAGTGTCCACTGAATACCAGTTTTTCTTCATGCACCACTCTACTGTGTGTACATATTCTAGATGAGGGTTGTATACTTCTCTGGTATCCCATAGTGTCTCAACAGTTGCCAGAGTACTTCGATCCACACTGTCAAACGTCTTTTCGTAGTCTATACAATTTACATATAGGGAAGATTTCCATTCAATGCTTTGTTCTACTATGATGTGTGGCGTAGCTATATGATATGTGCAAGATCTTCCCTGGTGAAATCCTGCCTGTTACTCTCTGAGCTTTTTGTCTACTTCAGTTTTTAATCTGTCCAAGATGATTCTGTTGAATATCTTGTCTGGCACGACATCAATGTAACCCTCCTATAATTGCTGCAGTTTGCCAGGTCCCCCTTCTTAGGCAGTTTAATCAGATGTCCTTCTGTCCATTCTGTTGGCACTCTCTCCTCCCATTCTGTTGGCACTCTCTCCTCCCATTCTATTGGCACTCTCTCCTCTTCCCATTCTGTTGGCACTCTTTCCTCTTTCCATTCTGTTGGCACTCTCTCCTCTTTCCATTCTGTTGGCACTCTCTCCTCTTCCCATTCTGTTGGCACTCTCTTCTCTTCCCATTCTGTTGGCACTCTCTCCTCTTCCCATTCTGTTGGCACTCTCTCCTCCTCCCATTCTGTTGGCACTCTCTCCTCTTCCCATTCTGTTGGCACTCTCTCCTCTTCCCATTGTGTTGGCACTCTCTCCTCTTTTCATTCTGTTGGCACTCTCTCCTATTCCCATTCTGTTGGCACTCTCTCCTCTTCCCATATCTTCTAGAATAATCCTTACAATGTATCAGTGGCCTTATCTATATTTGCTATTATGGCGTCTGCTGCTATTCCATCTGGTCCTTCCGCTTTCCCTTTCTTGGGTTTGGATATGGCCCTTTGGATTTCGATCTTACTTGGTAGGTTGCCGTCCAAGTTCAGGATCTCCTCTGCTGGTAGGATGTTTGGTGCTTCTTGTGGTGGGTTGCCGTCCAAGTTCAGGATCTCCTCTGCTGGTAGGATGTTTGGTGTTTCTTGTGGTGGAGGTCTGTTTAGACTTTCTTTGAAATACTCAACCCATCGTTTCTGTTGTTCCTCCGATGATGTCAATATCCTGCCTTCTCTAACTTTGATTGGTTTGTCTGTCTGTATATATCTATTTGTCATTTTCTTTGTTAATGAGTAGAGATCTCTCATATTTCCTCTCTTTGCCGCCGCTTCTGCCTGCTGTGCCAGTTTGTCAATATATTCCCTTTTATTTTTCCTTATACATGTCTTGACCTTTTTGTCTGTAACAGTATAATTACTCTGTGCTTCTGCTTTGGTGAGTATATAGGTAGCTACTTCAGACAGGTAAACATTTCAGACACAGGTAAAAACTGCAGACTCTTAAAAACTTCAGTGACCTGACGATTTATATTTATGGGATATTCCTTCGTGTCTTTGATTTAGTCAAGTGATTCTGTTTTGTTCATATTGATACAAATTACTGCTTCTACTTCTTTCATTATTAAGTCTTCTCTTTTCTGCTGCCATGTTATTTACACACGAGACATAGGTTATGTAAAAGACCAAGTGATGCCAGGTATTTATGACGTGTCCCATTGATTCCTGTTGTCTGGTCGTCTCTAGTTAGTCACATGACCCAGTCTATAACCATAGGAAACCTAATGGTGATGGCAGACATGGCTGGCTACCTGTCCCTGGTTTGAATAGTAAATGGGTTTGCTAGTTTGTCTTTGTGGACTATCATTCAGGTAACCTGTTTAATATTGTTGTTGGTAGTTAGTTAACCTGTATAATATTGTTGTTGGTAGTTAGTTGACCTGTTTAATATTGTTGTTGTTAGTTAGTTGACCTGTTTAATATTGTTGTTGGTAGTTAGTTGACCTGTTTAATATTGTTGTTGGTAGTTAGTTGACCTGTTTAATATTGTTGTTGGTAGTTAGTTGACCTGTTTAATATTGTTGTTGGTAGTTAGTTGACCTGTTTAATATTGTTGTTGGTAGTTAGTTGACCTGTTTAATATTGTTGTTGGTAGTTAGTTGACCTGTTTAATATTGTTGTTGATAGTTAGTTGACCTGTTTAATATTGTTGTTGGTAGTTAGTTGACCTGTTTAATATTGTTGTTGGTAGTTAGTTGACCTGTTTAATATTGTTGTTGATAATTAGTTGACCTGTTTATTATTGTTGTTGATAGTTAGTTGACCTGTTTAATATTGTTGTTGGTAGTTAGTTGACCTGTTTATCAAAATACTGAATTATTTGGATAAATTCCTTAGATGTGTCAGTGTCTCAGTATTGTCAACTATCAAATGTCTTTAGGGAGTTTATAGAGGTCATATACAGAGGGACTTGCCAGTCAAGTTAACTGTTCTTGGATTCTGAATGTTGTTATTTGATTTGTACAAATTCTGACATTTTTTGCCAAGGTGATGGGAACAAACATGGTGACATGCTCTCTAGTATATATATTTTTAGTTACTAGTCTATATGGTCAGTTTGACAATCTCTCTATATGGTCAGTTACTAGTCTATATGGTCAGTTTGACAATCTCTCTATATGGTCAGTTACTAGTCTATATGGTCAGTTACTGGTCTATATGGTCAGTTTGACAATCTCTATATGGTCAGTTACTAGTCTATATGGTCAGTTACTGGTCTATATGGTAGGTTTGACAATCTCTCTATATGGTCAGTTACTGGTCTATATGGTCAGTTTGACAATCTCTCTATATGGTCAGTTACTGGTCTATATGGTCAGTTTGACAATCTCTCTATATGGTCAGTTACTGGTCTATATGGTCAGTTTGACAATCTCTCTATATGGTCAGTTTGACAATCTCTCTATATGGTCAGTTACTAGTCTATATGGTCAGTTACTGGTCTATATGGTCAGTTTGACAATCTCTATATGGTCAGTTACTAGTCTATATGGTCAGTTACTGGTCTATATGGTAGGTTTGACAATCTCTCTATATGGTCAGTTACTGGTCTATATGGTCAGTTTGACAATCTCTCTATATGGTCAGTTACTAGTCTATATGGTCAGTTACTGGTCTATATGGTCAGTTTGACAATCTCTCTATATGGTCAGTTACTGGTCTATATAGTCAGTTTGACAATCTCTCTATATGGTCAGTTTGACAATCTCTCTATATGGTCAGTTTGACAACCTCTCTATATGGTCAGTTTGACAATCTCTCTATATGGTCAGTTACTGGTCTATATGGTCAGTTTAACAACCTCTCTATATGGTCAGTTTAACAACCTCTCTATATGGTCCATCTGACAACCTCTCTAGTCTATATGGTCAGTTACTAGTCTATACAGTCAGTTTGACAACCTGTCTAGTCTATATTGCCAGTTTGACGACACTAAGAGAAGGTAGTGGACAAATATAAAAACAGTTTTTACCAGGTTTTTCAAACAAGGGAATCCAAAGTGAAGTCTGGACAGTAAATAGACAAATTTAGAATTAGAAAAAGAATTTCTCAGGGCTTTCCTTGTTTTCTAACTAAAACATTCTCAGGGCTTTCCTTGTTTTCTAACTAAAACATTCTCAGGGCTTTCCTTGTTTTCTAACTAAAACATTCTCAGGGCTTTCCTTGTTTTCTAACTAAAACATTCTCAGGGCTTTCCTTGTTTTCTAACTAAAACATTCTCAGGGCTTTCCTTGTTTTCTAACTTTTAAAGTGGTGAAGTGACAAATCTTTAGAAACATCAAATACAGATGTATTGTGATAGTACATCAATCACCACGACCAGAGCACACACATGCTTTGGTGCAGGCTTCCTGGTAGGAGGCCAGCTGCAGTGAAAATTAAAGGACGATCATGGACGTATAAATATTGTAATAGTGTATGTAGAAATAGATGTATGACTTTATAACCAATCAAATCAATCCAAACATTGCAGCTCACTGAGGAGTAGAATTCTACAACAAATACATATATTCTAATAGTATATATAAATTTAAATGTATAAAGCTTGTAATAAAGTGTATAAACATAGATATATAAATAGTGTACCAGTGTCTATTTGTACATGTGCATAAATAACTTAACAATGGATGTCAATCTTGTCTTGTCTCGTCTTTCTCGTAACACTAAATGGTCGTAGGACATCACATCTCACTACTGCTTCCTGAAACATTTGACGTCACATCTGTCTGTCCAATGACAGAACCTCGGTGTATCCTTCAAGGTCTTGCATGCACACTTTGCCACTTCTGTCTGTTCAACGACAAAACCTCGGTATCTTTCAAGGTTTTGACAGTCCATTTTGCCGCTCTGCCTGGGTTCCCTCTGCCCCAATTACAGATCTCAGATATTTTAATCGTGTAACTATCCACCTGTATACCATAACTATTGATGATGTTATTAACTTAACTTAACGTCTTTATACTGGTTTAGAAGACCCTGCAGATTGAAGCCACTCTTGCTGTACCAATATTGTAATGGTAGAAAATACAAGATGTGCAGATATTCTCAACTGATAGTTATTCCAACGACCTCTACGTCAGTTTTATTTTCTTCACTAACAAAATTAACAGACTTTTTCATTTTTGTGTCAGCTTTGCCATCAATTTTAATTATATTTATCAATCTCATCTTCTCATATACACAAACAAGAACATTTATCAATCTGATCTTCTTGTAACAGTTCCAGCTGGAGCATGGGCGTTAAGGGCAGGGGTGATGGGGCCGGCAACTCTGGGAGCAAAGGTTACCTGAATGTGTGCCAAGGTTAATCACCATCTCGACACTAAGTCGACCAAGGACACAAGGGGTTAGGGGGAGAATGTATCTGGTATAGGTAGGGGTTAGGAGCTGACCACTCTAGCGTTCTGATTTAGGTAGTGGGGGGTTGGTGGCAGTCAGAGGTTGTCATTTTCTGCTGCTGCAACATTTAGTGACAGGAATTATGAGTGATTCATCCAATAACAACTAGTTGGAGGTAGATCCAAACTAGGTTGATGGCTAAGTCAGACAACCAACAGAAGGCCATTGGACAGCCATGAAGTTGTTTGAGATTATATAATACTCGACAAAGATGAACTCAGGATACTGGCCTGGAGAGAGAGTGAGGGTTTAGAAGGCTGACTTATAGAAGTGAGAGATAGAATGAGTTGCAGGGTGACTGAACCAGCATACGCCTTTGAGGCTTGGCTAGTCACTCTATAAGGTGTGTGCTGGACACCCTGTGACTAGAGGAGATTTGAATGTGTGTGGTGTATGTAGGACACTGAGTGAACGATGTATGTTTTGAGGTATGTGTATGCACAGATCGACTGAGTGTGTGACCATAAGTGAATACATGATTCTGACTAGAAGGGCATGATCGAAGTAATTGTGAATGCAAAGATCGCCAGTTGGCAATTGATCTGATTGTAAATGTGAATGGGAAGTATTTGTGAATGTATAGATCACTTGTCTGAAGGGATCTGAGTGTGACTGGGTGCACAGAACAGCAGAGTACAGAATACGATCGTGACGATGAGTTTATGAGAGTGTGTTGAGTGTGCACAGAGGAGTGTAGCAGCTAGAACTTGGTTGAATCTTCTTCTTCTTCTTCTTCTTCTTCTTCGTACGCTGTCAGACGTCAACTTGAATTTGTTTGAAGAAAGCAGCTGTCATCCTGAGGCTGTCGACACTGCCATAGAGTTGTCTAGTGTTGGCACTGGTGATGGCCACATGTGCTTTCTCTGGTCCTTGTATGTGGGCAATTTTGCAGCAGATGTTCAGCGATCATTTTCCCTGTACCACAGGTGCGTTCGTCAGTGCCACCTATCTTCAGTTTATTGAATAGGTGGTACCTCAGTCTGTTGTGGCCTGTGGGGAATCTGAAGACCACGACCTGATCTCTTCTGTTCAACTGGTAATAGGCATCATTTTTTGTGTAGCCAGTATGTTCTGTTTCCCATTTGGTCATGTATCTGGCCCTAATAAGCCGTTTTGACTCTTCGTATGTCACACTAGAATCTGGTTGTGGTAATCTTGCACCTTCTTTTGCCAGTCTGTCTGCCTCCTCGTTGCCTTAAATGTTGCAGTGGGATGGAACCCACTGTACCCCTACTCTTTTTGATGCGGACTGCTGGCATAGTTGCCAGAGTACTGCTCTTAAATCATTAGAACTTGGTTAAATGAGAATGGAAGAGCTAACAAAAGCTAATGCTTAAAACTTCCGCTGTAGTTTATATTTATATTAACATATATAATATTGAATTATTTAGTTAAGATGTATTTCGCTCACTTTAATATTATTATGTGTATGTTCAATGGTAATAATATCATTTTTGATTAAATGTGTTGTTATTAAATATGACACCGATTGCTGGAGAGTGTTGCTGTTTTATTTGCTCAGTGTGGTTGTGTCGCGAATGATGTGGATGCATGTAGTAACATTCTAGATGGCTAACTACTCTGCGAATTCTGGACTCTGCCCCATTCTCATATCCTACAACATTTATCAATCTGATCTTTTCATTTCCTACACGATTTAACAATCTGATCTCATATCTACACAAAGAAGAGTATTTATATCTTGCTAGAATGTTCTCTTCGCAATTCACTCAACAAGTTGTGTAAGGGCAAGAAAGTCACATGACCAGTACTGTGTTTGTGACTTCAAGGAATCTTGGCTGGACCTGCAGTACAAGCTACCAATAGCTGTATCCTGGTAACCAGTAAACTTGAATAGAAAACATCCCGCTACCTATCTTCCACATTTATTGTCACCCACCTGCATTTAATACAGTACTGGTGTTGTCGTCGATCTCGTTGTCCATGTCATCATCATCATAGTTGCCACTTTTATCGAGCTCGTCGTCTAGCAAGTCTGTCTGTTTCTTGGCAAAGCTGATAAATACCTAGGTACAGTAGAAGATATTCACAGCAAGTGTCAGACACACAGACATTTTCATAATGGTAGCGTTGCAAGAGGACAACGGCAAAGAGACAGACAGACATTTTCATAATGGTAACATTGGAAGAGGACAACGGCAAAGAGACAGACATGTCTGGTTTGGTGACAGGTTGTCTTAGGTCAGCCTCACTTTGGTTCTACTCTAGTCTATAGAATGAAATAAATCATCCATCTATCTCGACCACTAATATCTGCTAGACTGAAATAGATCATCCATCTATCTCGACCACTAATATCTGCTAGACTGAAATAAATCATCCATCTATCTCGACCACTAATATCTGCTAGAATGAAATAAATCATCCATCTATCTCGACCACTAATATCTGCTAGACTGAAATAAATCATCCATCTATCTCGACCACTAATATCTGCTAGAATGAAATAAATCATCCATCTATCTCGACCACTAATATCTGCTAAACTGAAATAGATCATCCATCTATCTCGACCACTAATATCTGCTAGACTGAAATAGATCATCCATCTATCTCGACCACTAATATCTGCTAGAATGAAATAAATCATCCATCTATCTCGACCACTAATATCTGCTAGACTGAAATAAATCATCCATCTATCTCGACCACTAATATCTGCTAGAATGAAATAAATCATCCATCTATCTCGACCACTAATATCTGCTAGACTGAAATAGATCATCCATCTATCTCGACCACTAATATCTGCTAGAATGAAATAAATCATCCATCTATCTCGACCACTAATATCTGCTAGACTGAAATAAATCATCCATCTATCTCGACCACTAATATCTGCTAGACTGAAATAAATCATCCATCTATCTCGACCACTAATATCTGCTAGACTGAAATAAATCATCCATTTATCTCGACCACTAATATTTGCTAGGCCCTGGACACCTCCAATACATTTTGTACAACTTTTCTACCACACTTAAATGTGTCCAATATCATGGACAGTGTCTATGACAGTGTCTATGATTACCAAATGAGCAGAGATAGGTGGACTACTACCTTTATAATGCTAAAAGCTGCAATATCCAAGGATTGCTGGGTGACATGTCAAAGAGCAAATGTGTGGGTTATCTTTATTATGAAATGGATTACTATTGTGATATGCAGTGTAATATTGGTGTGTTGTTGGTTGTCACTAGTCAGAGATGAATGTCAGAGTTGAATGTTAGAGTTGGATGTCAGAGTTGGATGTCAGAGTTGAATGTCAGAGTTGAATGTCAGAGTTGAATGTCAGAGTTGAATGTCTGAGTTGAATGTCAGAGTTGAATGTCAGAGTTGATTGTCAGAGTTGATTGTCAGAGTTGATTGTCAGAGTTGAATGTCAGAGTTGATTGTCAGAGTTGATTGTCAGAGTTGAATGTCAGAGTTGATTGTCAGAGTTGATTGTCAGAGTTGATTGTCAGAGTTGAATGTCAGAGTTGAATGTCAGAGTTGAATGTCAGAGTTGATTGTCAGAGTTGAATGTCAGAGTTGAATGTCAGAGTTGAATGTCAGAGTTGATTGTCAGAGTTGAATGTCAGAGTTGAATGTCAGAGTTGATTGTCAGAGTTGATTGTCAGAGTTGATTGTCAGAGTTGAATGTCAGAGTTGAATGTCAGAGTTGAATGTCAGAGTTGAATGTCAGAGTTGAATGTCAGAGTTGAATGTCAGAGTTGAATGTCAGAGTTGATTGTCAGAGTTGAATGTCAGAGTTGATTGTCAGAGTTGAATGTCAGAGTTGATTGTCAGAGTTGATTGTCAGAGTTGATTGTCAGAGTTGATTGTCAGAGTTGATTGTCAGAGGTTGATTGTAGTGATTGTCAGCTCAGCAAGATGAATGTCGCGTTGGTGCATGGAAGAGTGCCATGTAGAGGTCGAATGTCAGAGTTGATTGTCAGGTGATGTCAGAGTTGATTGTCACGAGTCTGACCCTAGTCAGAGTCTCGTTGTGAGCGTTGAATGTTTATACATTATGAAGTTGCTGTTTGATTGTCAGATTTGAATGTCAGAGTTGATTGTCAGAGTTGAATGTCAGAGTTGAATGTCAGAGTTGAATGTCAGAGTTGATTGTCAGAGTTGATTGTCAGAGTTGATTGTCAGAGTTGAATGTCAGAGTTGATTGTGATGAGTGTAACTTTTGAAGTTTATTTCAATATTTTATTTGTTGTGTGTTTATATGCGTGTGTGCGCGCGTTTGTCCGTGTATGTGTGTATGTGTGCATGCACGCACCGCACAGTAAATGTATAAACATTCAAGCAAACGAGACCTGGTCTAGGGTTGTCTGTGACACACTATAGTCCTCTACGCTGTACGCCCTCTTGGCCTCTTCCATGACCTGGAATATCTTGCTGAGTGACAAGCATTCACTGCCAAGTTGGTACTGAAACACAAGATATACAAGATAACAAACAATGGATTCTTTCTTTCTTTCAAAGCTTCCATATGAGAGTTTGTAGCTATAGGTGTCACATCCAGACTGTAGACCTTCACCAACAGATGTCTCTGTCACATCCAGACTGTAGACCTTCACCAACAGATGTCTCTGTCACATCCAGACTGTAGACCTTCACCAACAGATGTCTCTGTCACATCCAGACTGTAGACCTTCACCAACAGATGTCTCTGTCACATCCAGACTGTAGACCTTCACCAACAGATGTCTCTGTCACATCCAGACTGTAGACCTTCACCAACAGATGTCCCTGTCCCATCCAGACTGTAGACCTTCACCAACAGATGTCTCTGTTACATCAAGACACCAGACCATCATAAAAAGAGGTCTCTGTTACATCCAGCATCACACATACTTTTATCTATATTCAAACATTCCAATTTTTTAGAAACCATTTCCTCAGCATGTAGATTGAATGTAATCCCTCTGTGTATATATCCCTTTGGAAGATATCTAAGGGCTCTGGGATCTTGGAGCAGTCTTCTTTAGTGAAGGCTGAGCTGAAGTAACGATTAAGTAGATTTGCAGCTTCACAATTTTCTCTGATTATATTTCCCGTACTATCTTGGAGTGGGCCTACGGTGTCTTATCTTCTCTGTTTATGTCTAACATAGGAACAAAAACTCTCGCTATCAGTTTTGATATTTTCACCAAGTTTTTTTCTCAAAGTCAATCTTTGCAGATCTATTTACTTTATAAGATTTTTTTGGTATTTCCAAATATTTGTAGTTTGTCATTAGACTTTCCAAATATTTGTAATATGTTTCATTAGACTTTCCAAATATTTGTAATATGTTTCATTAGACTTTCCATCATCTACATATTTTTTCCAAGCTTTATTCTTAGCTCTTCTACACTTTAACCAAGGATCGAGTTATCCATTTTTTTTCCTTTTGGGGTTGAATCGCCCACTTGGAACAAATGCATTTTTCAGGTGATCAAGTATAGACTTGAAATTATCCTAATGCGCATAGGTTTTTAAAAAATCAAATAAATGTAAATGAAACTGGTTGTTTACAGACTCTGCAGAGTCTTCTAAATCAGTATAAAGATGTTAGGTTTAGTAAATAATAATAATAATAAGAAGATGAAGAAAAAAATAGAAGATAACATTCATCCTTTCACAGACAGGCTGGCAGGCAGAGAGACAAGACAGACAGACAAATAGGCAGACAGGCAGGCAGGCAGACAGGCAGGCAGGCAGACAGACAGACAGGCAGGCAGACAGACAGACAGACAGGCAGGCAAGTGGGTAGGCAGGCCGGCAGGTGGGTAAGCACAGGCAGGCAGTTGGGTAGGCAGGCCGGCGGGTGGGTAGGCAAAAGGCAGGTGGGTAGGCAGGCCGGCGGGTGGGTAGGCAGGCCGGCGGGTGGGTAGGCAGGCCGGCGGGTGGGTAGGCAGGCCGGCAGGTGGGTAGGCAGGCCGGCAGGTAGGTAGGTAGGCAGACAGACAGACATGCGGGTGGGCAGGCAGACAGACAGGTGGGTAGGCAGGCAGACAGACAAACTACCTGTAGCATGTTGTGGTGTTTCTCTCTGAGCTTGGCCGACGGGAACGAGGAGCTGATGAACTCCATGACTGGGTTCATGTCCAGGCTGACTCGGAGGATGATGGTGTAACCATTGCCAAATCTGGGAACATCAAGCCAGCATTGGTACAACAACACAACTTTTGATGAGCAGAATTTGAGTTTTGTTGTGTCATCAATATCATAAGCAACAACATCTTCATAATCAACATCATCATCATCAACAACACCATAAACAACATTCTCAACATAATCAACATCGTCATCATTAATATCATCATCATTATAATAATAATAATAATAATCATCAACAACATCATCATCAACAACATCATCATCAACAACAACATCATGATCAACAACAACATCATCACCATCAACAACATCATCATCATCATCAACATCATCATCAACAACATCAACATCATCATCATCAACAACAACATCATCATCAACAACAACAACATCATCAACATTTTCTTCTTCTCCAAAACTGTTAGAGAGATCAAGCTGTTGCCATGGTGACAACCTGTATCATGTTTCTATATCTTTATTGTAAATACATCATGCCAACTGCTGCTTGCAAGGTGTACAATACCAAGTATTGGGATTCCTTCTACACTATATTTGATGTTGTGCTTTAGACAGTCAAAGTTAACCCTTTGAGACCTGGCTACCCAGTCAATAAAATCCCATTCCTCAGTGCTTCTAAGAAAATATACACAATCTAGACATTTGGGTAAAGCTATTACCATGATGATAAAACTATGTGCTCTAATTTAGTTATTCTATCTAATATTGACTGACCTGCTAATCTCTAATTTAGTTATTCTATCTAATATTGACTGACCTGCTAATCTCTAATTTAGTTATTCTATCTAATATTGACTGACCTGCTAATCTCTAATTTAGTTATTCTATCTAATATTGACTGACCTGCTAATCTCTAATTTAGTTATTCTATCTAATATTGACTGACCTGCTAATCTCTAATTCTCCTACCTCAGTAGAGAGTGGAATATATTCATCAAATTGACTTGATACATTAGGTGGCACCCTGACCTCAGTCTGATCCTCCGAGGAACAGATCTAGTTTAATCATAATCAATGATAATCCGAATCACACATGTCGTTCAAAGAACAACTGACCCTTTTCAGAAGAACCACCATCTAAATCCAATTTATCAGCCTCAAAATCCTTGACATTGCTTCCAACGACTTGTTCTGTTGTTAGCCCTTTAGAATGGCCATTTCCTGAATTTTCAAAACACCTTTTTATAACGAAAATTATCAAAATCATTCCGAAGACATGCTTCGATATTTGCGCCACCATTTTTGTTATTTCCAGAAATGTGTGTACTGTGTAGACACCACTATTTAATGGACAAAATCCAAGCACTGCAGCCCAATATATGCCTTAAATTAATGGTCCACCCGTCACACCGGCAAACGGGTGGCTCAGGGAATGGGGTATTTACACATACCCCCATACACGGGTGTCATGGGTTCAAGGGTTCAGGAGCTGAATGTAGTTGTTGTTGTTGATGAGTGTCTCTTGGGAATACTGGTTGCTATTTTTCTAGTTTATTTAGATTATTTCGCTGCAGGTTTATCTTATTATTGAGTTGTACAGAAGATTTGTACAGAAGACTTGTCATCTCTTGTTGGGGTAGAAGGTGTCATCTCTTGTTGGGGTAGAAGGTGTCATCTCTTGTTGGGGTAGAAGGTGTCATTGTTGGGGTAGATGTCATCTCTTGTTGGGGTAGAAGGTGTCATCTCTTGTTGGGGTAGAAGGTTTCCTTTCTTGTTGGGGTAGAAGGTGTCATCTCTTGTTGGTTGAAGTTGTCATATCTTGTTGGGGTAGAAGGTTTCATCTCTTGTTGGGGCAGAAGGTGTCATCTCTTGTTGGAGTAGAAGGTGTTATCTCATGTTGGGGTAGAAAGTGTCATCTCTTGTTGGAGTAGAAGGTGGCATCTCTTATTAGGGTAGAAGGTGTCATCTCTTGTTGGGATAGAAGGTGTCATCTCTTGTTGGGATAGAAGGTATCATTGTTGGGATAGAAGGTGTCATCTCTTGTTGTGGTAGAAGGTGTTATCTCATGTTGGCGTAGAAGGTGTCATCTCTTGTTAGGATAGAAGGTGTTATGTTGGGGTAGAAGGTGTCATCTCTTGTTGGAGTAGAAGGTGGCATCTCTTATTAGGGTAGAAGGTGTCATCTCTTGTTGGGATAGAAGGTGTCATCTCTTGTTGGGATAGAAGGTATCATTGTTGGGATAGAAGGTGTCATCTCTTGTTGTGGTAGAAGGTGTTATCTCATGTTGGGGTAGAAGGTGTCATCTCATGTTGGGGTAGAAGGTGTCATCTCTTGTTAGGATAGAAGGTGTTATGTTGGGGTAGAAGGTGTCATCTCTTGTTGGAGTAGAAGGTGGCATCTCTTATTAGGGTAGAAGGTGTCATCTCTTGTTGGGTTCAAGTTGTCATCTCTTGTTGGGTTGAAGGTTTCATCTCTTGTTGGGTTGAAGGTGTCATCTCATGTTGGGTTGAAGGTTTTATATTTTGTTGGGTTGAAGGTGTCATCTCTTGTTGGGTTGAAGGTTTCATCTCTTGTTGGATTGAAGGTGTCATCTCTTGTTGGGTTGAAATGTTTTATCTCTTGTTGGGTAGAAGGTGTCATCTCATGTTGGATTGAAGGTTTCATCTCTTGTTGGGTTGAAGGTTTCATTTCTTGTTGGGTTGAAGGTGTCATCTCTTGTTGGGTTGAAGGTGTCATTGTTGGGGTTGAAGGTTTCATCTCTTGTTGGGTTGAAGGTTTCATCTCTTGTTGGGTTCAAGGTGTCATCTCTTGTTTGGTTCAAGGTGTCATCTCTTGTTTGGTTGAAGGTTTCATCTCATGTTGGGTTGAAGGTTTCATCTCTTGTTGGGTTGAAGGTTTCATCTCTTGTTGGGTTGAAGGTTTCATCTCTTGTTGGGTTGAAGGTTTCATTGTTGGGGTTGAAGGTGTCATCTCTTGTTGGGTTGAAGGTGTCATTGTTGGGGTTGAAGGTTTCATCTCTTGTTGGGTTGAAGGTTTCATCTCTTGTTGGGTTGAAGGTTTCATCTCTTGTTGGGTTCAAGGTGTCATCTCTTGTTTGGTTGAAGGTTTCATCTCTTGTTGGGTAGAAGGTGTCATCTCCTCCTCTCCAAGTATTGAAAGTTGTATAATTCTTCTGTTGATTGTTAAATAATGAAGAACTTCACCATATTCTTCCCACACATCTCTCAGCTTCTTCCATCCTGCTATTGGACGAGAAACTCCTCTCTGGCAGATAGAAACATTATCTAATATAGTTTGTCTTTAACCTTCAGCACGCCAATGTTAGAAGAAAACCACCCTTCCTGGCCAACAAAAACGGTGTGCGGAAAAAAATGTTTTTTTTTTTAACGGAGTCACTCCCGACAGCCATTTTTTACTGCTGAGTACGTCCTCCATATATACACAATATTTTGCGGGTTAAAGTATCGTATGTTCGATTACAAATGGCTTTTGAACAGTTTTAATTTTGTATACGCCGCTTGGAGCAAGCCGACTTTTGCGAAAGGTGAAGTAGGTTGTTGGAAAAGATCTTTATCGAGTAGATCTGTTTATTTTGTTTGTTTAAATGAAAGAACTACGTTTGAATTGGAAACTAACAGTTGTGGCGATATTGTAAACACAGTATCGATACGTTGTTGTGGTTTCCATGGTTTTCTATCGAAGCGACTAGGCCTAGTGGTCGAGTCCAAATTTTTTCCGAGATTTTCATAAATTTTCAACTTCATCTTTTTGAATCTCAAAAACTAACAAACACACAACAAAAACAAAAACACCCACATGTTCGTTATGCTATTGTGTATCTACATGCCAGAAAATCATATTTATTGACAAACAAACATAAAAGTTACAAATTTTGAAAGACGACTACCATAGCGACTAATTAAGAAAATTAATTAGGTCACAAAAGACTGACATTTTTTTAAAAAATATATTGGAGTGCTTAAGGTTTACTGTTTTATTTGAAGCAGTGACTCTAACTCTCTGCCACACAAGGTTTCCAACAGTCTGACAGTACAAAACAATAGTTACAAGTCAGAGATGGTTTTCAAACAAGTTGGTTTACCTGCTCTTGAGGTGTTGAATGCTCCCTAAGCACTGGAATGTCCCATTGACCATGATAGCCAGACGATTACAGAGAGCCTCACATTCCTCCATGCTGCAACAGACATGGGAAAATAGCTGAGAAATATTGGAGTGGTAGAACACGTTCTACCCCAACAAGAGATAACACCTTCTACCCCAACAAGAGATGACACCTTCTACCCAACAATGACACCTTCTACCCAACAATGACACCTTCTACCCCAACAAGAGATAACACCTTCTACCCCAACAAGAGATGACACCTTCTACCCAACAATGACACCTTCTACCCAACAATGACACCTTATACCCCACCAAGAGATAACACCTTCTACCCCAACAAGAGATACCTTCTAATCCAACAATGACACCTTCTACCCAACAATGACACCTTCTACCCAACAATGACACCTTCTACCCAACAATGACACCTTCTACCCCAACAAGAGATGACACCTTCTACCCAACAATGACACCTTCTACCCAACAATGACACCTTCTACCCCAACAAGAGATGACACCTTCTACCCCAACAAGAGATGACACCTTCTACCCCAACAAGAGATGACACCTTCTACCCCAACAAGAGATGACACCTTCTACCCCAACAAGAGATGACAACTGTTGACACACACAGACCAACCTGTGGGATGTCAGGATGACCGAGTGACCTGATTTGACGATACTATTGATACAGTTCCACAAGAACCTCCTGGCTCCAGGGTCCATGCCCGTTGTTGGCTCATCCTGCAAATGGTGGACACCAATTGAAATGAGAACAAAAAACATACATACAAGTTTAAGACAAAATGTCCCATTACATACAAGTTTAAGACAAAATGTCCCATTACATACAAGTTTAAGACAAAATGTCCCATTACATACAAGTTTAAGACAAAATGTCCCATTACATACAAGTTTAAGACAAAATGTCCCATTACATACAAGTTTAAGACAAAATGCCCCATTACATACAAGTTTAAGACAAAATGTCCCATTACATACAAGTTTAAGACAAAATGCCCAATTACATACAAGTTTAAGACAAAATGTCCCATTACATACAAGTTTAAGACAAAATGTCCCATTACATACAAGTTTAAGACAAAATGTCCCATTACATTCAAGTTTAAGACAAAATGTCCAATTACATACAAGTTTAAGACAAAATGTCCCAGTACATACAAGTTTAAAACAAAATGTCCCATTACATAAAAGTTTAAGATACAATGTTACATTACATACAAGTTTAAGACAAAATGTCCCATTACATACAAGTTTAAGACAAAATGTCCCATTACATACAAGTTTAAGACAAAATGTCCCATTACATACAAGTTTAAAACAAAATGTCCCATTACATAAAAGTTTAAGATACAATGTTACATTACATACAAGTTTAGAGAAAATGTCCCATTACATACAAGTTTAAGACAAAATGTCCCATTACATACAAGTTTAAGACAAAATGTCCCATTACATACAAGTTTAAAACAAAATGTCCCATTACATAAAAGTTTAAGATACAATGTTACATTACATACAAGTTTTAGAGAAAATGTCCCATTACATACAAGTTTGAGACAAAATGTTCCATAACATACAAGTTATGTTGTTTCATTAGTTGACAGTTAAGAGTGCAGTCCTGCCGAAGACAGATGTGTCGGACCGAAATGTGCAAATATCGCAGTTAAACTGTAAACTAGCAACACAGCGCATTCCGTTCTCCGGACTACATCCTGCTACTTGTGAAACCCTGTTCAGGGCTTGATAGTAAGAGATTAAGAACGAACACAGAAGAAGCAGAAGAGTTCAGTATTATGTCCCAATACATACAAGTTAGTCAGTGCTCTAATATGTGTAAGCAAAGGTAAGATCTATTTTTCCCAATGACCAGCTGGTGTCTGAACAAGCCCTACATTATAAGACATTCTAGAATAGACCAGAGATTTCCAATGACCAGCTGGTGTCTGAACAAGCCCTACATTATAAGACATTCTAGAATAGACCAGAGATTTCCAATGACCAGCTGGTGTCTGAACAAGCCCTACATTATAAGACATTTTAGACCAGAGATTTCCAATAACCGGCTCGTGTCTGAACAAGCCCTACATTATAAGACATTCTAGACCAGAGATTTCCAATGACGAGCTGGTGTCTGAACAAACTCTACATTATAAGACATTCTAGACCAGAGATTTCCAATACCCAGCTCGTGTCTGAACAAGCCCTACATTATAAGACATTCTAGACCAGAGATTTCCAATACCCAGCTCGTGTCTGAACAAGCCCTACATTATAAGACATTCTAGACCAGAGATTCCCAATACCCAGCTCGTGTCTGAACAAGCCCTACATTATAAGACATTCTAGACCAGAGATTCTCAATACCCAGGTCGTTTCTGAACAAGCCCTACATTATAAGACATTCTAGACCAGAGATTCATAATACCCAGGTCGTTTCTGAACAAGCCCTACATTATAAGACATTCTAGACCAGAGATTCATAATACCCAGGTCGTTTCTGAACAAGCCCTACATTATAAGACATTCTAGACCAGAGATTCCCAATACCCAGGTCGTTTCTGAACAAGCCCTACATTATAAGACATTCTAGACCAGAGATTCCCAATACCCAGCTCGTGTCTGAACAAGCCCTACATTATAAGACATTCTAGACCAGAGATTCCCAATACCCAGCTCGTGTCTGAACAAGCCCTACATTATAAGACATTCTAGACCAGAGATTTTACCAGAAAGATAATAGGTGGATTCCCAATGAGGGCGATGGCTGTGGACAGCTTGCGTTTGTTGCCACCGCTGTAATCACTGGATATTTTATCTCCATGCTCGGACAGGCCCAATCGTTTAATGACCCAATCAGCCACCTGGTTAGAAGAAACAAAACAAGTTCAGTTAACTCATTCGCTCCCGAATATTTTCGACCTCTAGACACAATTTTTAAAAAATATAAATCTCCTGCACAGCATCACTTAGCTGTGACTGTTTCATCTTCACTAAAAGATCACTGAAATACCACATATTATATATCAAATTGTTCATAATTGAATGCCGAATGTAATAGAATACAGACATTCAACATGTGGGGATGAATTTTTATGTTAGAAAGATTACAGTTGTACAAGATTTTGTTAAAAACAAATAATCAGAAAAAAATTGGTACTCACCAATCAATTATTCAGCTGTACTCCAATTCATGAATATAGCAATGACTTTTAAATGAAGGTAATCCAAATGGGAAGATGCTCTAAACGTTTAACCTAATTAGGTGTATTAGTTTTCAAAATATCGATATTTTACTAAAGGCATATGAGTTCCAAAAAAAGGTATATTTATATTCCAAAAATGTGATTAGAAACAAAAACCACATCAACATCCACTCATACAATGTAAGTAGACCAGAGTTCGAAAAAATGTGCGAACTGCATCTAAAACATAATATATATACATATGTATATACTAGTTAGTATCCATGTGGAGCATCTTGCGACTTAGTATGATATAACTCGAAACAGGTTTTTGCACAAAGGAATGGTTTGTCCGAGCAACCAGAGCAGATGAAAGATGTGCGCTTTCTCTTAGTTGTCGTACTGCAGAACACACAATTCCTATCTGTTCCAACCCATCTTATCAGGTGCTTTGAGCCTTGCAATCGCTCAACAGGATTGGAGATTCCTGGCCTTCCACTTGTGCCTGGCCCTTTGTCCAATTCCTCGGATGGCATGATTTCTGCCGCTCTTTTTATTAACTGGTCCTTTAAAATTACTTTGAATTCTTTAAAGGACATTTTCTTTGTTCCTATTGGCCTGGTCAGCATGAACAATATGAATGAGTTGTGCTGGCATATTTCCAATAGCCAATGAAACAGTTTTTTCCACCACTTGTATGACTTTCTTCCAACAATGGAATAGTAAGTAACCATCTGATCAACCCGATCACAACCACTCATCGAATGGTTGTAATTGTTAACGACCAGAGGTTTAGTCTTCTTCTTGACAGGGTGAGTGAATGTAGCAATTGTTGCTTTAGTGGACACTAAGACGCAATGCTTCTTAGCTTTTTTGTCCTTAAAAGCAGTTACCAATACATTGTCACCTGTGTCAAGGAAATTCTTGATTTCCATGTGTTTTATTGGAAGGTTTTTCAATTGTGGTGCAAAATCCTTTCGATTCATGTTCAGAGTGCCTGTATAATACAGTTCTCTTTGCAGCAGGTTGAACATTGGTTGTATAATAGCGGTCGGCAAAAATATGATGGCCAGTCCCTATGTATTTTAGGAATGTATCGAAAACCTTCACAGCCATCCCGCCATCCATATCCACAGCTGGATCATATGATGTATTTGCACCAAAATATGTTAGTATATTTAAACCATATCCTGTTGAAGAGTCCACCAAACCAAATGTCTTTATATGGTACTTTTTGGGCTTGGATGGGTTGTACTGTTTGTACTTCCAGCGGCCAGTGAAACCAACAACCATTTCATCGATCGATAAATTTTCATAAGGATAAAATGCCTTATTAAAACTTTCAATCAGTAGGTTCATGAAAGGCTCTATTTTATCTTTGTTTTCACTAGTAGAATCAGAACAGTGCAGCATCATGTGAAATATTATCTGAAATCTATTTCTTGAGAACATTGTATGATAAAATTGTTGATACATAAGTTCACTCTGGGACCAGTAGTCACGTATACTGGGACGGCGATCAATTCCCATGCATATCAACACAGCAAGAAATTTATGAAGCTCATATTTTGACAAGGGTGCCCATGTTGTAACAAATGATTGCTTTCTTGCTGGTGTATTCATGACAATCTTTGCTTGGGCATAACTGTTTATAGCGTCAACCAAATAATCCATAATATTATCTGTAAACAAGCTCTGAAAACAGTCCAAAGAGGTTGAGTTTTCATCAAGAGAAGCATGAAGGACACCTGGAGTTTTGTCTCTTGATGGAGGAGTCAAGACAAACTGGCTACTTGTTGCCCCATTCTGAATTTCTCTCCAGTTGGTAGCATCATGTCTAGCTCTTTTACTGCCATTACCATTGCTTGAGACAAAAAAGGGCACCGCCCCCTCGTCAACACATTCAGAATCACTTTCACTGCTCGACCTAGACCTATTGCTAGACGAAGAAACAGAAGTGTCGCTATCAGATAGATCAATATCTTCGTCATCGCTACCTCTAGCAATCATAGAATCACTTTCACTGCTCGACCTAGACCTATTGCTAGACAAAGAAACAGAAGTGTCGCTATCAGATAGATCAATATCTTCGTCATCAATACCTCTAGCAATCATAGAATCTAACCATTCCCTAGCTTTAACAGCACAAACTCGCTTTGGTTTGGTTGAAGAGGTTTGTGATTGATTCATGGCTGCAACAAAATTTTTTTCCAAAATCCAGATTAGAAAAACAACACGTCTTCAATGCGAAACCCACGTTGTGTGTACTATCGCATCCGGAAATGAAAAGTACAAAATCTGGACTTCCGTTAAGAACCGAAATAAAAGATTTACAAAAACTAGAAATGGGAAAATATGTGATTTAGTGAGCACAGTCACCATAGCCGACATGTTGGCTTTTGGGTTTTCTAGAAAAGACCGGAAGCCGACACATCGGCTTGTGGGCCTGAATCAGTTAAACTAAAACTATTTACACTCGTCAAATCAATGTCAGGTCAGGTCATCCCACAACCGGTTAAGTCATTGGGGTATACATGAAGACATCCCCACAACCCCACGCCATCCCTCTCTGTCAGTGGCCGCTGCCTGTGCCTCTTTTGGTTGGAGATTGATCCATTCTTTTATATTGTCCTCACATCTCTTTTTGGGGTGACCTCTTCGTCATCTGCCTTGCACCTTTCCGTGTAGGATCATATTTGCAAGACCGTTTGATCTTGATATGTGACCGTACCGAGCGAGTTTCTTTCTTTTGACTATTGCCAAGAGGTCTTCAAAAGGTCCTATTGCTGTTGTAATTTTTTTCTCGTATTTCCTCATTTGTAACTCGATCTCAAGAGCTGCACTGGACGCCTTGTCATACAGGTGTTCAAGGACCTTTATAATATTTCCGTTGATTTTATACATCCTCATGGTTGCCCAAATCGCTTTATGCCATACCCTATCAAGCGCCTTCTTAAAATCAACAAATACATGACACAGTTTTTGCTGCTGTTCTAGATATTTCTCATTTATCAGTCTTAAATTAAATATCTGTTCTGTAGTGCTGCTTCCCTGCCTGAACTCTACCTGCTCTTCAACAATGATGTTCTCTGCTTGGGGTTTCAATCGGTCGAGGATTAATCTAAGCATGACCTTGCTAGGGTGGCTGATGAGGCTTATTGTTCTGTAATTTTGGCAGAGCTTTATGTTTCCAGACTTATGTAACGGTATAACCATTGATTTTATTGATAAGTCCAACCAGTTTCCTGTCGCCCATATTTTGTTACATATGTGTGTCAGGCCTTCCACCACTACCTCCCCACCTGCCTGTAAGAGCTCTGCTGGTATATTGTCCACGCCGGCCGCCTTCCCTCTTCTCAGTGTCTTTACAGCTGCAGCTACCTCCTCCTTCGTTATCAGTTGGTTATCCTCTATCGTTGTTGGTGTTAGAGGGATTGTTTTCCCAGGTTGTCTTGTCCCTCATAGTAGTATAACTCAGAACAATGTCAGAATTTAAAAAATTAGTTAATGACATTTTGCTTAAAAAACCCCCTAACCTAGTTTCCAGTGACTGATTAATAAACTTAAGTCATCTTCATTAAATATGATAATATTTCCCTGCATGCATCACAGGATTCCGTACTGGGGAAGGATGAAAGAACATGGCCACTGGACAGCAGTTCTAAACATAACAATATGGTTTGTTGTAAATGGAGTTGGCTTCATCATCATGTAAAATAAAGTGCCACAGAAACCAACCATCTATAACAGTTCATCAAGAACGGGCAGGGGCTACCTGTAAGGAGGCCAACTGTAGGGTAGGCCCCATATTCCACAACACATACACACATGTATGAAGTATATGTCAGTTTTACATTGGACACACACACAGAAATGGAAGCCTGTGTTACAGCCAAAACATCTTTATCAGGGACCAAGGCAACAGAACTGACAACAACTACTTATCTAAACAATGAAGATCTTATCGACAGAGATAGGAATGTCATTACCTCCACACAATTTGTTACGTTACTGACATAAACCAATCAATAAGATGATCTGGGAGGCTCAGTGGTCTCACGGTAAGGTGTCCGCCTCAAGTGCTCGAGATCATGGGTTCGAATCACGGTGGAGACCTGGATTTTTTTCCACATAGATCTTCTGGTAAAAATTCCCCTGAGCTCTGGGTAGTGAGATAGCACTAACGTGTTCAGTGTCGAGCTCGTTAAAAATACATTAGCAGTTAGAAATCTAAAAAAAGTATGCTTTACGGCTTCTGCCAGGACAACATTTTTAAAATTCAAGTAAAAAATCTGCCCAAATTATTTGTATCTTTATTATTTGTACCTAGTAAGCCGCAGGAAGTTGTACAATATTTACTACGGACAGCCGAAGCAATTCGGCTACCTGGCAACAGACATTAACATGCCTGTTTGAATACCAGGATTCCAAGTAGATAAGGAAGTAGGCAACCTGAGAAAACTTTGTGAAAGGTCTTACATGAGTTCAACCCTGATGGAGACATCCCATGAGCAAGTATCAATGTTTTATGAGTTCAACCCTGATGGAGACATCCCATGAGCAAGTATCAATGTTTTATGAGTTCAAACCATAAGAGACACAGGAGATAATGCCAGTTTTCCAAATGCCAGTTTTGTCCTGTCTTTGTGGTTGAGACTGCCAAAATAGTTGCCACAAATTGATAGACATATTTGATGATGATACAAATGTAAGACACAAGTAAATGTCTGAGTTAGGAAAACACATCGGTTAGACGACACAGAATCGGTTAGACGACACAGAATCGGTTAGACGACACAGAATCGGTTAGATGACACGGAATCAATCTAAACTCCGACAACACAACAATGATGTCAGCTCACAGATTTGATATCTTTTGGTGAAATTCCCCGTACTCTAGCGTAAAACTGCAAGTGTTCTCTTCCTGTTAAAAGTGGGTCAAGGGCATCAAACTGTGGACAGTAGCCCATGAACTGTCGAACTTGGACCATCTTTTTACGAATACTGAAAACAAGGAAATTACTTTCAACAGAAACAAACAACATTTTAAAATAAATGTAAGAAATCAGAAATCACATAACGGATAGTGTTGGATACAGGATAGTTGTGATCATCGTATTATATGATCAATACTGGACATTATTATATGATCAATACTGGACATTATTATATGATCAATACTGGACTTTATTATATGATCAATACTGGACATTATTATATGATCAATACTGGACATTATTATATGATCAAAACTGGACATTATTATATGATCAATACTGGACATTATTATATGATTAATACTGGACCTTATTATATGATCAATACTGAACATTATTATGACCAATACTGGATATTATTATGACCAATACTGGACATTATTATGATCAATACTGAACATTATTATGACCAATACTGGACATTGTTATGACCAATACTGAACATTATTATGACCAATACTGGAGATTGTTATGACCAATACTGGACATTATTATATGATCAACACTGAACATTATTATGACCAATACTGGACATTATTATGACCAATACTGGACATTATTATGACCAATACTGAACATTATTATGACCAATACTTAGTTAGATGTTAGTTAGTTGCCCAGTACAAGCGATGATGCCGACACCTTCAGACAGTTCTGTCTTGATGATGTAACTTGGGCTGTATGAGGATTATAGTGAGGAAGAAACTGCGCTGGTCATCGACCTCACCTTCTGGTCCCAAGCTACCTTGAACCAGTGGCAAGACATTAGTCAAGATGACCGGAAGCAGTTCAGGATGCAGGCATCCTGGTCCCACCTCACTTGAGACCAGGGGTCACTATAAAACTTGTGGGATTCAATAGTCCACCGAGTGCCTGACCTTTTGAACACAGTGACCTCCCAGGAGACCCTGCAGAGTCTGTAGATAACCAGTTTCACATTCCAGTCGTGTAGTTTCATCACAAAGTGACCAGCAGACGATTGGGATGTTCATGCCCCCTGATGTCACCGCCACGCTGTCATGCTGGCACTGTAAGGGTCTGGACTGATGGAGCTGGGGTTGTCATTGGCCAGCTCTTTCCTGATTAGACGGCCAGTACTGATCAGAGATGATGGTTTCACTAGTTCCGCCTGGCTGGATGCGACTCCGTCTGCCTCCACTCCATCTACCTCCACCCTATGTTGTTTACTTGGAAATTCGCTGCCCCGTGAGATGTGTGTTATTGAGGATGCTGGAACGTGATTGTCATAGATTTCCCAAACGATATCTGCATGAGACCGGGTTGTATAGAGAAAATGGTTGTAATCTTGACGGCAAGATGATAGTTGACTAGGTCTCAGTGGCCTACAGCAGTCAATGACGTAGACAACATAGACCGGCTTGAACGGATGATGTGGAGTGTTGGGCAGGATACAAATTAACGTACTAAATAAATATCACACTGAATAATGAACACAATGGATGATGCTCAAATACATTTCCAAAATTGATATTGATTGATGTTATGACATCAAATATTGTGCGAACCCGCTCAAGAGTTCAATCCTAGATTTTGCTGTATAATCAATACTAGGTATTTGATCAAATCTAGGCATTGCTATATAATCAATACTAGGTATATGATCAATTCTAGGCATTGTTATATGATCAATACTAGGTATATGATCAATTCTAGGCATTGTTATATGATCAATGTTATTTATATGATCAATTCTAGGCATTGCTATATAATCAATACTAGGTATTTGATCAATTCTAGTCATTGCTATATGATCAATGTTAGATATGCCATTATAATCTATACTGAAAGCGAGACAATCAATCAGAATGTTACCTGTACTGAAAGCGAGACAATCAATCAGAATGTTACCTGTACTGAAAGCGAGACAATCAATCAGAATGTTACCTGTACTGAAAGCGAGACAATCAATCAGAATGTTACCTGTACTGAAAGCGAGACAATCAATCAGAATGTTACCTGTACTGAAAGCGAGACAATCAATCAGAATGTTACCTGTACTGAAAGCGAGACAATCAATCAGAATGTTACCTGTACTGAAAGCGAGACAATCAATCAGAATGTTACCTGTACTGAAAGCGAGACAATCAATCAGAATGTTACCTGTACTGAAAGCGAGACAATCAATCAGAATGTTACCTGTACTGAAAGCGAGACAATCAATCAGAATGTTACCTGTACTGAAAGCGAGACAATCAATCAGAATGTTACCTGTACTGGTTAATGAAAGCATCTCCCTCAGTCACTTGCTGGTCTCCAGTCAACATTTTAAATGTTGTAGTCTTGCCTGCTCCATTGACCCCCAATAAACCAAAGCACTGACCCTTAGGTATGCCAACATACAGGTGATCAACTGCAGTCATCTTGCCTTTCTTGCCCGGAGTCCAGTACACCTAGTCGTAAAACAACATACATAAGTGAGAAGCTGAGCTAGACAAGACTAGAAATATGTGAGAAGTTGAGTCCGACAAGACTAGACATGTGAGAAGTTGAGTCAGACAAAACTAGACATACGTGAGAAGTTGAGTCAGACAAGACTAGACATGTGAGAAGTTGAGTCAGACAAAACTAGACATACGTGAGAAGTTGAGTCAGGCAAGACTAGACATATGTAAGAAGTTGAGTCAGGCAAGACTAGACATATGTGAGAAGTTGAGTCAGACAAGACTAGAAATATGTGAGAAGTTGAGTCAGACAAGACTAGAAATATGTGAGAAGTTGAGTCAGACAAGACTAGACATACGTGAGAAGTTGAGTCAGGCAAGACTAGACATATGTAAGAAGTTGAGTCAGACAAGACTAGACATACGTGAGAAGTTGAGTCAGACAAGTGTAGACATACTTAACTTAACTTAAAGTCTTTATACTGGTTTAGAAGACTCTGCAGAGTCTGTATACAACCAGTTTCATTTACATTACCTTGCCACAAAAGCTATGTGCATCCAATCTATTCTTGATCATATTAATTGTCCCTGCCTGCACTACTTCCTGTTGCAATGTATTCCAAGCATTCACCACTCTCTGATTAAAAATATATTTCCTAATATCTAATCTGGACCTCTCTTTAGTTAATTTGTAGTTATGTCCCCTTGTTCTTGTAGGTGGTTGTATTTTAAAAAACTTGTTATAGTCTAATTTAACCTTTCCTCTGATCATCTTATAAACCTGTATTAAGTCACCACGAATTCTTCTCTCTTCGAGACACTGTAGGCCGGTTTCTCTGAGTCTTTTCTCATAACTGTAATTCTGGAATCCCATTATCAGCTTTGTCGTGAGATATTGAGTCAGACAAGAAAAGACAACTCAGTCATTATTAGGGTCACACAATACTAGATTGTAATGATTAGAATAACGCAAAAATAGGGATTTGTGTTTAAAATAAGTTGATTCAACATCCAAATAAGAATATCAACTAAAACATGGGATGAAGTTGATTCAACATCCAAACAAGAATATCAACTAAAACATGGGATGAAGTTGATTCAACATCCAAATAAGATTATCAACTAAAACATGGGATGAAGTTGATTCAACATCCAAACAAGATTATCAACTAAAACATGGGATGAAGTTGATTCAACATGTGATACATGAACACAAACACCAGACATTAGTGGGAATAACACCATTCATCAACTTCACAGACAGACTACATGGTTTAGTGACTTCACAGATCAGACAGACTACATGGTTTGGTGACTTCACAGATCAGACAGACTACATGGTTTGGTGACTTCACAGATCAGACAGACTATATGGTTTTGTGACTTCACAGATCAGACAGACTACATGGTTTGGTGACTTCACAGATCAGACAGACTACATGGTTTAGTGACTTCACAGATCAGACAGACTACATGGTTTGGTAACTTCACAGATCAGACAGATTACATAGTTTGGTGACATCACAGATCAGACAGACTACATGGTTTGGTGTCTTCACAGATCAGACAGACTACATGGTTTGGTGACTTCACAGATCAGACAGACTACATGGTTTGGTGACTTCACAGATCAGACAGACTACATGGTTTGGTGACTTCACAGATCTAACAGACTACATGGTTTGGTGACTTCACAGATCAGACAGATTACATGGTTTGGTGACTTCACAGAAAACACAGACAGACTACATGGTTTGGTGAATTCACAGATAAGAGAGACTACATGGTTTGGTGACTTCACAGAAAACACAGACAGACTACATGGTTTGGTGACTTCACAGATAAGAGAGACTACATGGTTTGGTGACTTCACAGAACAGACAGACTACATGGTTTGGTGACTTCACAGAACAGACAAACTACATGGTTTGGTGACTTCACAGATAAGAGAGACTAAATGGATTGGTGATTTCACAGAAAACACAGACAGACTACATGGTTTGGTGACTTCACAGAAAACAGACAGACTACATGCAGTCTGATGAAACACTATTGCAGACACTCAACAATAGTAAATGTTGATAGGAGCTTAGTGCCATCAGTAAATGTTGATTGTCATCAGTAAATGTTGATTGTCATCAGTAAATGTTGATTGTCATCAATAAATTTTGATTGTCATCAGTAAATGTTGATTGCCATCAGTAAATGTTGATTGTCATCAGTAAATGTTGATTGTCATCAGTAAATGTTGATTGTCATCAATAAATGTTGATTGCCATCAGTAAATGTTGATTGCCATCAGTAAATGTTGATTGCCATCAATAAATTTTGATTGCCATCAGTAAATGTTGATTGTCATCAGTAAATGTTGATTGCCATCAGTAAATGTTGATTAGAGCGTAGTGCCATCAGTAAACTTGTGTCTATTCTGATAAACCCATTGATTTACAGCTGTTGTTGAGCTTGTGTAGTATTTAGCAGTCAATCACAAAGTAACTATTAATAGTTTAATCAATGTCAACAAAAGCTGTGTAAAAGGAACTAATACATTTCTTCAGATGAGTTTGAAGATTATTTGACTAATTGGAAGCAATGTGGTACCTGATGTTACCAGATCGACATAAGTTAGCTTATGTAAGAGACTGTACAGTCTGTGTACCTGATGTTAGCAGACATACAAGTTAGCTAATGTAAGAGACTGTACAGTCTGTGTACCTGATGTTACCAGACATGCACGTTAGCTAATGTAAGAGACTGTACAGTCTGTGTACCTGATGTTAGCAGACATACAAGTTAGCTAATGTAAGAGACTGTACAGTCTGTGTACCTGATGTTACCAGACATGCACGTTAGCTAATGTAAGAGACTGTACAGTCTGTGTACCTGATGTTACCAGACATGCACGTTAGCTAATGTAAGAGACTGTACAGTCTGTGTACCTGATGTTAGCAGACATACAAGTTAGCTAATGTAAGAGCCTGTACAGTCTGTGTACCTGATGTTACCAGACATACAAGTTAGCTAATGTAAGAGACTGTACAGTCTGTGTACCTGATGTTACCAGATATACACGTTAGCTAGTGTAAGAGACTGTACAGTCTGTGTACCTGATGTTACCAGACATGCACGTTAGCTAATGTAAGAGACTGTACAGTCTGTGTACCTGATGTTAGCAGACATACAAGTTAGCTAATGTAAGAGACTGTACAGTCTGTGTACCTGATGTTAGCAGACATACAAGTTAGCTAATGTAAGAGCCTGTACAGTCTGTGTACCTGATGTTAGCAGACATACAAGTTAGCTAATGTAAGAGACTGTACAGTCTGTGTACCTGATGTTACCAGACATACAAGTTAGCTAATGTAAGAGCCTGTACAGTCTGTGTACCTGATGTTAGCAGACATACAAGTTAGCTAATGTAAGAGCCTGTACAGTCTGTGTACCTGATGTTAGCAGACATACAAGTTAGCTAATGTAAGAGCGTACAGTCTGTGTACCTGATGTTAGCAGACATACAAGTTAGCTAATGTAAGAGACTGTACAGTCTGTGTACCTGATGTTAGCAGACATACAAGTTAGCTAATGTAAGAGACTGTACAGTCTGTGTACCTGATGTTACCAGACATACAAGTTAGCTAATGTAAGAGACTGTACAGTCTGTGTACCTGATGTTAGCAGACATACACGTTAGCTAATGTAAGATACTGTACAGTCTGTGTACCTGATGTTAGCAGACATACAAGTTAGCTTATGTAAGAGACTGTACAGTCTGTGTACCTGATGTTACCAGACATACAAGTTAGCTAATGTAAGAGACTGTACAGTCTGTGTACCTGATGTTAGCAGACATACAAGTTAGCTAATGTAAGAGACTGTACAGTCTGTGTACCTGATGTTAGCAGACATACAAGTTAGCTAATGTAAGAGACTGTACAGTCTGTGTACCTGATGTTACCAGACATACAAGTTAGCTAATGTAAGAGACTGTACAGTCTGTGTACCTGATGTTAGCAGACATACAAGTTAGCTAATGTAAGAGACTGTACAGTCTGTGTACCTGATGTTACCAGACATGCACGTTAGCTAATGTAAGAGACTGTACAGTCTGTGTACCTGATGTTAGCAGACATACAAGTTAGCTAATGTAAGAGACTGTACAGTCTGTGTACCTGATATTAGCAGACATACAAGTTAGCTAATGTAAGAGCCTGTACAGTCTGTGTACCTGATGTTAGCAGACATACAAGTTAGCTAATGTAAGAGACTGTACAGTCTGTGTACCTGATGTTAGCAGACATACAAGTTAGCTAATGTAAGAGACTGTACAGTCTGTGTACCTGATGTTAGCAGACATACAAGTTAGCTAATGTAAGAGACTGTACAGTCTGTGTACCTGATGTTAGCAGACATACAAGTTAGCTAATGTAAGAGACTGTACAGTCTGTGTACCTGATGTTAGCAGACATACAAGTTAGCTAATGTAAGAGCGTACAGTCTGTGTACCTGATGTTAGCAGACATACAAGTTAGCTAATGTAAGAGACTGTACAGTCTGTGTACCTGATGTTAGCAGACATACAAGTTAGCTTATGTAAGAGACTGTACAGTCTGTGTACCTGATGTTAGCAGACATACAAGTTAGCTAATGTAAGAGACTGTACAGTCTGTGTACCTGATGTTAGCAGACATACAAGTTAGCTAATGTAAGAGACTGTACAGTCTGTGTACCTGATGTTAGCAGACATACAAGTTAGCTAATGTAAGAGACTGTACAGTCTGTGTACCTGATGTTAGCAGACATACAAGTTAGCTTATGTAAGAGACTGTACATTCTGTGTACCTGATGTTAGCAGACATACAAGTTAGCTAATGTAAGAGACTGTACAGTCTGTGTACCTGATGTTAGCAGACATACAAGTTAGCTAATGTAAGAGACTGTACAGTCTGTGTACCTGATGTTAGCAGAGATACAAGTTAGCTAATGTAAGAGACTGTACAGTCTGTGTACCTGATGTTAGCAGACATACAAGTTAGCTAATGTAAGAGACTGTACAGTCTGTGTACCTGATGTTAGCAGACATACAAGTTAGCTAATGTAAGAGACTGTACAGTCTGTGTACCTGATGTTAGCAGACATACAAGTTAGCTAATGTAAGAGACTGTACAGTCTGTGTACCTGATGTTAGCAGACATACAAGTTAGCTAATGTAAGAGACTGTACAGTCTGTGTACCTGATGTTAGCAGACATACAAGTTAGCTTATGTAAGAGACTGTACAGTCTGTGTACCTGATGTTAGCAGACATACAAGTTAGCTAATGTAAGAGACTGTACAGTCTGTGTACCTGATGTTAGCAGACATACAAGTTAGCTAACGTAAGAGACTGTACAGTCTGTGTACCTGATGTTAGCAGACATACAAGTTAGCTAATGTAAGAGACTGTACAGTCTGTGTACCTGATGTTACCAGACATGCACGTTAGCTAATGTAAGAGCCTGTACAGTCTGTGTACCTGATGTTAGCAGACATACAAGTTAGCTAATGTAAGAGACTGTACAGTCTGTGTACCTTTGTCAGCCCTTCCAGCCTCATGATATCCTCTTTAGCTCCTCCAGACACAACTCTCTGTCTCTCCTTGGCCACATCAATGTCCTCATGCTTGACCTTGGATGCTGGAGTCTTTGAGAGACAACTGGAAGAGAAACCATTTCAAGGTTTGTTGTTAGGTTGTGTTCATTGAGCACAGAGCAAGAAGGGGCACATAACTTGAATCACTAATAACCATACTGGAACACATGGCTATAGAGCATGCTGGGACATACCACTGACCTAGAGCATGCTGGGACATACCAATGACCTGGAGCATGCTGGGACATACCACTGACCTAGAGCATGCTGGGACATACCACTGACCTAGAGCATGCTGGGACATACCAATGACCTGGAGCATGCTGGGACATACCAATGACCTAAAGCATGCTGAGACATACCCCTGACCTAGAGCATGCTGGGACATACAATGACCTATAGCATGCTGGGACATACCCATGACCTAAAGAATGCTGGGACATACCACTGACCTAGAGCATGCTGGGACATACAATGACCTATAGCATGCTGGGACATACCAATGACCTAAAGCATGCTGAGACATACCCCTGACCTAGAGCATGCTGGGACATACAATGACCTATAGCATGCTGGGACATACCCATGACCTAAAGAATGCTGGGACATACCACTGACCTAGAGCATGCTGGGACATACAATGACCTATAGCATGCTGGGACATACAATGACCTATAGCATGCTGGGACATACAATGACCTATAGCATGCTGGGACATACCACTGACCTACGGCATGCTGGGATATACCACTGACCTAGAGCATGCTGGGACATACCGTTGACCTAGAGCATGTTAGGACATACTAGGACAAAAAGAGGAAGATGAGGAGCTGATTAGTAGCATAGAAAAGGCAAGTGAAGGGAAATTATTTTTTATGGGGGATTTCAACTTTCCATAAATAAAATTGGATATGGCAGAAGCACTTGTTGAGTCAAACCTTTTGTTAAGTGCATAACTGACAATTATTTTATTCAATGGGTAGAAGGAGGTACTAGAGGCTACACACTCGACCTAGTATTTACTACTGAGGAAAATATGATTGAAAATGTTACCATTGGGGAACTGTTTGGCTCAAGAGACCATCAGATCATGGGACATACCAATGACCTAAAGAATGCTGGGACATACCAATGACCTAGAGAATGCTGGGACATACCAATACCAGTGACCTAGAGCATGCTGGGACATACCAATGACCTAGAGCATGCTGGGACATATCAATTATCTAGTGCAGTGCCTGCAGGGATATATCAATGATTTAGTGCATGCTGGGACATACCAATGACCTAGAGCATGCTAGGACATATCAATGACCTAGTGCATGCTGGGACAGGGGCATAACAATGACCTAGTGCATGCTGGGACAGGGGCATACCAATGACCTATTGCATGCTGGGACAGTGACATGCCAATGACCTAGTGCATGCTGGGACAGGGGCATACCAATGACCTGATCTTACCTGATGTAAGACACCAACTACTGACAGTGATAATGTGAGAAAACAAGATGAGCAATCACCTTCTAGATTTGTATACACTAACTGCTGTCACTTTCATGCCATCGGCATAAATTTCTTTCTGATGTCAGATCCCTCTTAAACGTAACCTTCCACCAGATGTTTTACTCCCATGAGAGAAAGAAAGTATAATAAACTCACCCCCATGAGAGCAAGATTGTATAACAAACTCACCCACATGAGGGGAAGAAGGTATAACAAACATACCCCAATGAGAGAAAGAAGGTATAACAAAAACATACCCCCATGAGAGAAAGAAGGTATAACAAACTCACCCCATAAGAGTAAGAAAGTATAACTAACTTACCACCACGAGAGGAAGAAGGCATAACAAACGTTTCACATGAGAGGAAGATGGTATAATAAACCTTCCCACAAAAGAAAGAAGGTATAACAAACATTCCCCATGAGAGGAAGATGGTATAACAAACATACCCTATGAGACGAAGAAGGTATAACAAATATACCCACATGGGAATAAGGTATAAAAACTTACCCCCGTGAGAAAGTATAACATGCATACATCCATGAGAGGGCAAAGGTATAAAAAACTTATATCCATTACAAGAAGAAGGTACAACAAACTCACCACCAGAGGAAGAAGGTATAACAAACTTACATCCATGATAAGAAAGTATAACAAATGCACCACCATGAGAGGTCCAAAGGTATAATAAATTTACCAACATGATAGGAAGAAGGTTTAACAAACTTACCCACACTAGAGGAAGAAGGTATAACAAACTTACCTCCAAGAGAGGAAGAACCTATATTCAATAAGCAAGTTGAGAATGTTGAAGAGAACTCCCAGCATGATCATTGCAAAGAGGTTTCGTCCAACAACCATCCAGTCAAATAAGTTGTAGGTCAGCGAGTCTCCTGCAAGCAAACAGACAACAGTGACTCTGTGTACATTATATAACTTCAACTTAACTTCTTTATACTGGTTTAGAAGACTCTCCAGAGCATGTATACAACCAGTTTCATTTACATTTCCTTGCTCTAAAAGCTATGCACATCCAATCTATTCTTAAATGCATTAATTACCCTTGCCTCCACTACTTCCTGTGGCAATGCATTCCAAGCATTCACCACTCTCCGACTAAAAAAATATTTCCTAATATCTAATCTGGACCTTTCTTTAGTTAATTTGTAACTATGTCCTCTTGTTCTTGTAAGTGGTTGTATTTTGAAAAACTGGTCATAATCTAATGTATTCGTTCCTTTGATTACCTTATAAACCTGTATTGTCAACTCAAATTCTTCTCTTTTCTAGACACAGTATGGCCGGTTTTTCTGAGTCTTTCCTCATAACTGTAATTCTGGAATCCTACTACCGTATCAGCTTTGTTGCTCTTTTTTGTATTCTTTCCAGCATGTTTATATCCCCTCTATGATAATGACTCCACACCTGTACACAGTACTCCAATCTAGATCTAACTAAAGCTTTATACAGTTTGACTATCACTTCCTTGCTCCTATGTTTAATATTTATTTTTATCATACCTAACATTGCATTTGCCTTTTTCACTGCTACCTGAACTTGCTTACTCACCTTACCTGTATGATCTATTATAACCCCTAGGTCCCTTTCCTTTCCTATCATTCTAATATTGTTCTCTCCCATTCTGTAATTATGTTCCATTTTGGATTTATCCATGTGGATGACTGTACATTAAACTCCATTTGCCAGCTCGCAGACAATTCTCAAATTTTATCTAAATCCAACCTCAATATATCCACTTCTGCTTTAGATGAGACACTACTGCATAGTTTTGTGTCATCAGCAAATTTTGCAATCATGGATCCGATATCAATGTCCAAATCATTTATATATATCAAGAACAAAATTGGTCCCAAAATCCGAGCTCTGTGGCACTCCACATTTTACTTCACACCACTCAGAGTACTCCTTATTTATACCCACCCTCTGCCTTCTTCCCGTTAACCAATTTTCAATCCATTTGGCAACTTCCCCGCCTATTCCATGTGAATCTTAACTTTCAAAATAATCTTTGATGAGGTTTTCTATCAAAGACCTTTGCAAAATCTAGATAAATAACGTCCACTGGCTTCCCTTATCTATCATTTTAGTAACCTCCTCCATGAATTATAATAGATTTGTTAAGCACAATATCCCTCTAGTAAACCCATGCTGACTATTTCTGATTAGATTAAACTTGTCTAAATGCATTACATTGTTTTCTTTGATTACTGACTAACAATTTTCAGACTTTGCTCGTTAAACTCACTGGTCTATAATTTGCTGGATCTGAGTTTTTGCCTTTTTTGTTTAATAAGGGAATCACTTCTGCATCTTTTCAATCCCCTGAAACAATCCCTTTTGCAAGTGATTGAGAACATAATATAGCCAATGGTTTTGCTAGTTGGTCTCTAATTTCAAACAGCAATTTTGGATGAATACCATCTTGATCTAGACTTTTATCCCCTTTCAAAACCTCAATTTTTTTTATAAACCATTTCCTCTGTAATACAGATTGATCCTAATCACGCTGTATCCATGTCTCTTTGAAAAATATCTATAAGCTCTGGGATCTTGGAGCAGTCCTCTTTTGTGTAGATTGTGCCAAAGTATTGGTTAGCTTTTAATTTTATTGTTCTACCTATGAGAGGGTCTACCTTGTCTTTCGTTCTCTGTTTATTTCTAACATAAGAAGAAGCTTTTACAATCAGTCTTGATCCTATGAGCAAGTTGTTTTTTTTAAAGTCTATTTTTGCTGTTTTATTCACTTTCTAAATTAAGTTTTGCTTGTCAAATATTTTAAATATGTTTATTTTTATTTAACTGCCTCTATATATTTTTTCCGTGCTTTATTTTTAGCTCTTCTACATTCAACTAGAAATCTAGTTATCCACTTTTTACGCTTGGGGTTTACATCCCTACATAGAACACATTCCTCTTTTAACATTTCTAGAACTGTTTTGAAACTCTCCCACTCTTGTTCAATATCCATTTCTCCGACAATATCTTTCCAGATTATGAGGCCTGTTGCCTCTTTCATCTGCTTAACATCTGCCTTAGAGTAGTCGTATGTTTGCGTGTTTATGTTTACTTCTTTCTGTGCTATAAGATCCCAAATGGATGATCTGATGGTCGCTTGAGCCAAACAGCTCCCCAACTTTATGTCATATGTATTTCATATGTCACATGGTACACACAACAGCGACCCCACATACATAATATGTTCCATGGTACTCACAGGTTTCTTGGAAGTTGATTCCAAATTTCATGGAAGGTGATTTAACAAGTTTTGTGGAAGGTAATTCCACATTTTATGAAAGGTTTTTCAACAGGTTTATTGGAAGTTGATTTCAGAGGCTCTTGGAAGGTGATCTCACAGGCTTCTTGGAAGGTGATCTCACAGGTTTCTTGGAAGGTGATCTCACAGGCTTCTTGGAAGGTGATCTCACAGGTTTATTGGAAGTTGATTTCAGAGGCTTCTTGGAAGGTGATCTTACAGGCTTCTTGGAAGGTGATCTTACAGGCTTCTTGGAAGGTGATCTCACAGATTTCTTGGAAGGTGATCTCACAGGTTTCTTGGAAGGTGATTCCACAGGTTTGTTGAAAGTATTATTGTGTGGATCTGTTCAGAATTTCTGGCTCTGAAGATAGAAAGTCTCCATCTACGTTTCTGATCATGTTCGATTTAGTCACGGACTGACTTAACAAGATTGTCACCAGCTGGTTGTTACCTTTTCGTGTCTCAGCCCTTTTATTTAATTCGAAAATATTTTTTTATTGTTCATAAATCTTATCTGTTTTAGACAGCTCTCTATTGTTAGAAATCTTATCTGTTTTAGATAGCTCTCTATTGTTAGAAATCTTATCTGTTTTAGACAGCTCTCTATTGTTAGAAATCTTGTCTGTTTTAGACAGCTCTCTATTGTTAGAAATCTTATCTGTTTTAGACAGCTCTCTATTGTTAGAAATCTTATCTGTTTTAGACAGCTCTCTATTGTTAGAAATCTTATCTGTTTTAGATAGCTCTCTATTGTTAGAAATCTTATCTGTTTTAGACAGTTCTCCATTATTAGAAATCTTATCTGTTTTAGACAGCTCTCTATTGTTAGAAATCTTATCTGTTTTAGATAGCTCTCTATTGTTAGAAATCTTATCTGTTTTAGATAGCTCTCTATTGTTAGAAATCTTATCTGTTTTAGACATCTTTTATTTCCTTCATTGTTTTGTTGATATTTCTGTATCCTTCCAAATTTGAGGGCTATTCTTCAATCCCATATTTGAGGGCTATTCTTCAATCCCATATTTGAGGGATATTCTTCAATCCCATATTTGAGGGCTATTCTTCAATCCCATATTTGAGGGATATTCGTCAATCCCATATTTGAGGGCTATTCTTCAATCCAATATTTGAGGGCTATTCTTCAATTCCATATAGCTAACGGGTCTGTTACTCAGGGTTTTATTGTTGTTCATTGGGAGTTGGTATCTTCTATTGTAGCCTTGTTGAATCTAACTTGCCAATGTTTCTATTTCTAGATGTCCAGTAGTTTCACTTATGTGGGTCATCATCATCATCATGTAGCAGCTCCAGCTGGCTGAACTACTGTAGCAGATGGAGCAAAGGGTCTACACTAACTATGTTCTCACTTCAAACAAATTAACTACGACACTAATTTAAAATAAAACACAACAATGAAACTTTATTTCTACATGTTCACAACTGACTCCCCAATCTTCACTAAAAACAAAACCTGTCTGGCTGTAAGAAATACGAACTAAACTAAACTAAAAGAAACTTGATTACAAACTACAGCTTGATAATCGAAGTTACTTGATAGTCGAACTGTAACGTGATAGACGAACTGTAATTTAATAGATGAACCGTTATGTGGATTGCCACAGGATGGAAGATTCGTGTCTGTTCTGAAACCCAGGTGATTCGTCCGTGGTCCTATTCTCCTCGCAGACGGTGGCTTGTAGTGATCGTTGAATTGCTGGATCGCTGTGCTAGTCAAATATCTCTCTAGTTAGACACTGGATTTCTTAGATAATTCTGTTAGACGCTGAATTCTCATCAGGGATGCAAATAAATAGTATATAAGATGACTAACTGATGCGTGTTCCTCGTGACGCACTACTTTATCTGTTTCTGCCACTTGCTATTGCGATACATCAGTTTCATGACTATTTACCTCTCACTGATATGCTGCTGAACATCTGGACTCACGTGGTGAAAGATTGTCTGTCGAATCCTCTCTCTCTCTGGACTCACAGGGTGAAAGATTGTCTGTCAAAACCTCTCCCTCTCTGGGCTCCAAAATCTATCTGCTTTCTTCTTTCCTCTTCACCGTTATCAAGACGGTCTTGTTCTTGTTGCTCGCTGCCGACTGATGACTTGTTTCTCCTAACTTTGCTCTGCAAATTGATGACTTGTTCCTCCGCTCTTCAATCTGTTTCTCAACTTGTCTCTCCGATTTTTGCTGTGGAAACTGACGACTTGTTCCTCCGTCCTTCACTCTGCAATCTCTCGACTTGTTCCTCCGCAATCTCTCGACTTGTTCCTCCGCTCTTTGCTCTGCAAAATCTCGACTTGTTTCTCCGTTCTTCACTCTGCAATCTCTCAACTTGTTCCTCCGCTCTTCACTCTGCAATCTGTGACAAATGATCTAGGCTCCCCTAGCTAGCTATAGCCGCCACCTTTTCCAGATCTCGTACCTAGATTTTCTCCTCGAGAGTTCATAAAAACCAGTTAATAGCATTCATCACTATCGATCATGCTGTAACAGGCCTCTAGGTGGCTAAGTGTTATGCAAGGTTATGTAGTTTTAACATCTGCGTGGCTTGGAAACCACTATCACTAATAAAATCTACACAGCTTAAGATCTGTTACACTCCTCCTTATCATTTGTGTATGTAAGGCCCACTAGTTTGTCAACCAAGCCTAGGTTCTGGCTTTGCTTTTATTTTTATCTTATAACCAGTTCAGATTACAAATGTCATAAATCAACTTTCTCTCTTATAACCAGTTCAGTTTACAAATGTCATAAATCAACTTTCTCTCCTATAATCAGTTCAGGTTACAAATGTCATAAATCAACTTTCTCTCCTATAACCAGTTCAGGTTACAAATGTCATAAATCAACTTTCTCTCCTATAACCAGTTCAGGTTACAAATGTCATAAATCAATTTTCTCTCCTATACCAGTTCAGGTTACAAATGTCATAAATCAACTTTCTCTCCTATAACCAGTTCAGGTTACAAATGTCATAAATCAACTTTCTCTCCTATAACCAGTTCAGGTTACAAATGTCATAAATCAATTTTCTCTCCTATACCAGTTCAGGTTACAAATGTCATAAATAAACTTTCTCTCCTATAACCAGTTCAGGTTACAAATGTCATAAATCAACTTTCTCTCCTATAACCAGTTCAGGTTACAAATGTCATAAATCAAATTTCTCTCTTAAAATCAGCTCAGGTTATTCAGAACTATACATTTCTGTCCAGTATTCCACACACACTCTCTGTGTCATGTAGTTCCCACCTGCCCTTCTGAAACAGCTTACATTGACCTGGTGTCTGGCACCATGAATGGCTGTCCAGTATTCCACACACACTCTCTGTGTCATGTAGTCCCCACATGCCCTTCTGGAACAGCTTACATTGACCTGGTGTCTGGCACCATGAATGGCTGTCCAGTATTCCACACACACCCTCTGTGTCATGTAGTCCCCACCTGCCCTTCTGGAACAGCTTACATTGACCTGGTGTCTGGCACCATAAATGGCTGTCCAGTATTCCACACACACTCTCTGTGTCATGTAGTCCCCACCTGCTCTTCTGGAACAGCTTACATTGACCTGGTGTCTGGCACCATGAATGGCTGTCCAGTATTCCACACACACTCTCTGTGTCATGTAGTCCCCACCTGCCCTTCTGGAACAGCTTACATTGACCTGGTGTCTGGCACCATGAATGGACTTACCAAGTCTGGCTCTGACGTCAGATTGTAGCTGCAGTGAAGCCATGTCAATCAAGCCTCGGCCGAGGCAGTAGTGAGGCAGCAGCAGAAAGACTTGCTTGAGAATGTCGTTTGTATTTTTCAGCTCCTGCAGGTAAAAATATATTGTTGACGGATTTCACACCAACATTATCTGGCAGGTGACAGCAGAAACTTTGACTGATGTCCGAGATACTTCAATATCCTTTTATTATTAGAATGGGGAGCGCATCCGAGTCATTCTAAGCAATCTACAACTAACCATACCGGACGGTTCAGATGAGGAATATACAACTAACCATACAGAATGGTTCAAAGTGAGATGAGGGATATACAACTAACCATACAGGACGGTTCAAAGTGAGATGAGGGATATACAACTAACCATACAGGACGGTTCAGATGAGGGATTTAACCATACAGGACGGTTCAGATGAGGGATTTACAACTAACTATACAGGGTGGTTCAAAGTGAGATGAGGGATATACAACTAACCATACAGGACGGTTCAAAGTGAGATGAGGAATATACAACTAACCATACAGGATGGTTCAAAGTGAGATGAGGAATATACAACTAACCATACAGGACGGTTCAGATGAGGAATATACAACTAACCATACAGGACGGTTCAAAGTGAGATGAGGAATATACAACTAACCATACAGGACGGTACAGATGAGGGATATACAACTAACTATACAGGATGGTTCAACGTGAGATGAGGGATATACAACTAACCATACAGGACGGTTCAGATGAAGGATATACAACTAACCATATAGGACGGTTCAGATGAGGGATATACAACTAACCATACAGGATGGTTCAGATGAGGGATATACAACTAACCATACAGGATGGTTCAGATGAGGGATATACAACTAACCATACAGGATGGTTCAAAGTGAGATGAGGAATATACAACTAACCATACAGGATGGTTCAAAGTGAGATGAGGAATATACAACTAACTATACAGGATGGTTTAGATGAGGGATATACAACTAACTATACAGGACGGTTGAAAGTGAGATGAGAAATATACAACTAACTATACAGGATGGTTCAACGTGAGATGAGGGATATACAACTAACCATACAGGATGGTTCAACGTGAGATGAGGAATATACAACTAACTATACAGGATGGTTCAGATGAGGGATATACAACTAACTATACAGGATGGTTCAGATGAGGGATATACAACTAACTATACAGGATGGTTCAGATGAGGGATATACAACTAACTATACAGGACGGTTCAGATGAGGGATATACAACTAACTATACAGGACGGTTCAGATGAGGGATATACAACTAACTATACAGGACGGTTCAAAGTGAGATGAGGGATACACAACTAACTATACAGGATGGTTCAACGTGAGATCAGGGATATACAACTAACCATACAGGACTGTTCAGATGAGGAATATACAACTAACCATACAGGACGGTTCAAAGTGAGATGAGAATATACAACTAACCATACAGGACGGTTCAAAGTGAGATGAGAATATATATCTATATAGTTGTGAAGAAAGACTCAGAGAAACTGACCTACAGTTTCTAGAAAAGAGAAGAATTCGAGGTGACTTAATACAGGTTTATAAGATGATCAATGGAAAGGGTAAATTAGACTATAACAAGTTTTTCAAAATACAACCACCCACAAGAACAAGAGGACATAGCTACAAATTAACTAAAGAAAGATTCAGATTGGATATTAGGAAATACTTTTTTAGTCAGAGAGCGGTGAATGCTTGGAATGCATTGTCACAGAAAGAAGTGGAGGCAGGAACAGTTAATGCATTAAGAGATAGATTGGATGCGCATAGTTTAGAGAGCAAGGAAATGTAAATGAAACTGGTTGTATACAGATTCTGCAGAGTCTTCTAAACCAGTATAAAGACGTTAAGTTAAGGACGGTTATTTACTGAAGCTGAAATTAATTGGGACAGGGACAGAATATTTAATTCAAACGGGAACAGTTCAGTTACGGGTTAGCAGGACAGACATGCCATGAAGAATGATGAACTTAAAATGGTGGAAGTATAGCCCGGCCCATTTGATTGTGGTACCTGGAATCCAGAGGGCTGGTCGAGGAGTTTGGCGACAATTAATCGGATGTCAGTCACATTTAGAATAACAGAGTGATAAGTATGATTCCTAGGGGAAGTAGCTGGGTAAGATTGACTGCTGACCAGTCGACAAGGTTATGTGGGAGATCAAGGGGTTATGTTGGAGATCAAGGGGTTATGTTGGAGATTAAGGGGTTATGTAGGAGATCAAGGGGTTATGTGGGAGATCAAGGGGTTATGTAGGAGATCAAGAGGTTATGTGGGAAATCAAGGGGTTATGTGTGAGATCAAGGGGTTATGTTGGAGATCAAGGGGTTATGTTGGAGATCAAGAGGTTATGTGGGAGATCAAGAGGTTATGTGGGAGATCAAGGGGTTATGAAGGAGATCAAGGGGTTATGTGGGAGATCAAAGGGTTATGAGGGAGATCAAGGGGTTATGTAGGAGATCAAGAGGTTATGTGGGAGATCAAGAGGTTATGTGGGAGATTAAGGGGTTATGTGGGAGATTTCAAAGAGTTCCCACAAGAGATCTGAAAGCATTACATGAAATATCTGAAAGATTCTGAGAAAGATCTGAAAGCATTACTTGAGCCATCTGAAAGGGTTCCACGAGATTTTTCAAGGGATTCTGTTCCGCAAGAGACTGCTAGCAAAAAAAAATTAAAGTAGTTGTTTTAAAAAAAATATAGCTGGCAAGTTGCTGGCAGAAACTGAGCCCTGCATGTTCTGCTAAAATGTTCATGACCTATGATTGTTCGTCGTAGCTGACCTATTCAAGATTGACAATAAATGTGTGCGTCTGCATAGAATTTCATCAACTCTTTAAACACATCATAGACAGTTATAAATAGACAATTTTTTTTTGTTTTTGCGTTCGCCTTATTTATCTATTCCCCAAGGCGTGTGTGCGTTACACTGTGGTTTTTATTTTGCGCCTGTCGGCCCAGTGCATCCGACTTCAGCATGCATTTTATGTAAGGGTCTGCTTCCTCCTGCATTTTCTAAGGGTTTGCTTCCCCGGGGTAACGGCCGGTGCTGTGATGGGGATCGAACCCAGCACCTTCTGGTTGTGAGCCGTGCCACTTAACCACTAGGCCACGCCGTCCCCCAATAGACTATTATTGGGACAATCTATTGATGACATGTACTGTGAGTTGTAGAGATCAATATTTCTATGTAGACTTCCTCCAGAGATCTACTAATGATGTCTAAACATCCCTTGGATCTACTAATGATGTGTAGGCTTCCATCTCAGATCTACTAATAATGTGTAGGCTTCCATCTCAGATCTACTAATGATGTGTAGGCTTCCATCTCAGATCTACTAATAATGTATAGGCTTCCATCTCAGATCTACTAATGATGTGTAGGCTTCCATCTCAGATCTACTAATGACGTGTAGGCTTCCATCTCAGATCTACTAATGATGTTTAGGCTTCCATCTCAGATCTACTAATGATGTGCAGGCTTCCATCTCAAATCTACTAATAATGTGTAGGCTTCCATCTCAGATCTACTGTGGTCTACGTTTTGCTGGTTAGTTTACTATCTTAAAAGTTACAACATACATCTACACCACAACACGACACTATCTTGACCATAAAACAAAACAATATCATTAATTACAAGAATAATAGTTGCACAATATCAACAAAAAGGAAAGAACTTATAAACCAACTAATCATAACATTTATATTGAACTACAACAGACGATATAGGCAATTGTTGTTGATATTACTTCTGTAACTACCCACAAACTCCACGTTCTTACCTTCCCTATTACTGCAACAACAACATTTTATACCCTCAAGAAATATTCTAGCCACAACTAAACGGCTCCAGTTAGCTCGCCGTCCTTCTTCTGCACCCTCAACACACAATCACAAACTCGTCCTCACAATTGGATTACGTACTCAGTCGATCTGTGCATTCACATATATTCAGATCAATTACAATCAGGCGATTTGTACATTCACATACAATTGGTTCTCATATAATCAGGCAATCTGTGATTTCACATACAATTGGTTCACGTATAATCAGGCAATCTGTGCATTCACATAAAATCAGATCTCGTCACTTATAATCAGATCACGTACTCACTTGTGATCACGTACTCTGTCGCGATCTGTGCATTCACATATACTCAGATAACTTCACATACTCAGATGAATCTGTACGCTCACACATAATCAGAACACACATCGTTCCCAACGTGTACTGCACATACACCACACATTGAGATCTCTTACTGTTCACAGGGTGTTCATCATAAGCACCTATTGAGCGTGTCTGCCAAACTCGAAGTGTATGATGGTGCAGTGACCCTGCAAACTCTCTCACTTCCAGACTCACTCTCAGCCTTCCTGCCGAGTTTATCTCTGCAGAGTATTTTATAGTCTCAAGCAACAAAATGGCTGTCTAATGGTCTTCTGTGAGTTGTGTTATTTAGCCATCACTCCATTTTGGAACTACCCCCATCTAAAATGGTACTGGTTGACTATCCATAAGTCACTGTCATTCTAAATGGGATAGCCGGTCATGGCAGCATCAGACTGTCACCAACTCCCATCCCCGCCAAGTCCAACATCCACCCCTGAACAAGACAAAGTCTTCTACCTAAACCCCTCATTTTCTTTGTTGACCTAGTGTCGAAACTGTTATTGACCCTGGCATGACCTGCGTTCGTCCAACACATTCAGGAAACCTTTGTTTCATAGAGTCGCCAGCCCAATCTCCCCTGCACTAAATACCCATGCTCCATCTGGAACTATCACACTACTAATGATGTATCTCCCCTGTAACGGACAGCAGGCGTAGTAACTCACCTGTCATGGACAGCAGGCGTAGTAACTCACCTGTCATGAACAGCAGACGTAGTAATGTCAAGCGCGCATATCTTTTTTTTGGCCAGCGTGTTGATGGTTTCTTTAGTTAGAGAAGATTGGATGTGACATAGTTATGAAATGATCAAACAAAAATGAGAACCTACCGGATCATCCTGAGACAGAAGCTCTAGGATGAAGGTTGCCAGAGTTGAGACCGTTCCCAAGAACACGTTGATGCAGGACAGGAAGACAAACGCAGAACTTGGCACATCAAACATCCGCGAGAACGGATACATCATTGGAGTTATTGCCCAGCTGTTGTGAGTTGATAAGTTAACATGTTTGTGAGTTGTGACATCTGGCAATGACATGTTTGTGAGTTGTGACACCTGGTTATGACATGTTTGTGAGTTGATAAGTAAATATGTTTGTGAGTTGTGACATCCTGCTCTGACATGTTTGTGAGTTGATAAGTAAATATGTTTGTGAGTTGTGACATCTGGCTCTGACATGTTTGTGAGTTGTGACATCTTGCTCTGACATGTTTGTGAGTTGTGACATCTGGCTCTGACATGTTTGTGAGTTGTGACACCTGGTTATGACATGTTTGTGAGTTGATAAGTAAATATGTTTGTGAGTTGTGACATCTGGCTCTGACATGTTTGTGAGTTGTGGCATCTGGCTCTGACATGTTTGTGAGTTGTGGCATCTGGCTCTGACATGTTTGTGAGTTGTGACATCTGGCTCTGACATGTTTGTGAGTTGTGACATCTGGCTCTGACATGTTTGTGAGTTGTGACATCTGGCTCTGACATGTTTGTGAGCTGGCTCTGCCACACAATAGTCTGGGTCAACTCTGACTCTAAAATGACAAGCTGGGAGACTGAGTCCCAGTGGGGATATGACAATTAAACACTTTGAAGCCTGCGACTATTTCAAGTATGAGCAATCAGTGATGACTGCCCTAGAGTCAACATGCTCAGAGTTTGATCTCTCACAGCCAAGCGACCAGGTCAGTAACACTCTCGTTGATTGTAAGACTCATTTACCCTGCATTCAATGTGTATCTGATACATAGTTAGTGAAAACAAAGCAATGAGGAAGAGAACTAATATTTCCCTGGCCCATGCCCTCACCCCACAAGAAAAGTGAACTAGTTCAGACCAGTCTCAAACACTTAACACCAAATGGTAGCCTCTATTATGAGGCAAACTTTACTTTAGTTTTGACCTACTTTGGATGGGGCAAACTTGATTTTAGTATTAACCTGAAATAAATGAAGCAAACTTGACTTTGGTATTGACCTGCTTTGGGTAGAGCAAGCAACTTTAGTATTGACCTCAAATAAATGGGGCAAACTTGACTTTAGTATTGACCTGCTTTGCTTGGGGCAAACTTGGACTGCTTTGGATGGGGCAAACTTGACTTTAGTATTGACCTTAACAAATTAGGCAAACTTGACTTTAGTAATTGATATTAAACAAACGTGGCAAACTTACTTTTTTTTTTTAATTGACCTGCTTAAGGTGGGGCAAACTTGACTTTAGTATTAACCTGAAATAAATTGGGGCAAACTTGACTTAGTTTTGATCTGCTTTGGGTGGGACAAACTTGACTTTAGTATTGACCTACTTTGGATGGGGCAAACTTGACTTTAGTATTGACCTGCTTTGGATGGGGCAAATTTAACTTTAGTATTAACCTGAAATAAATGTGGCAAACATGACTTTAGTATTGACTTGCTTTGGATGGGGCAAACTTGACTCTAGTATTAACCTGAAACAAATGGGACAAACTTGACTTTAATATCAGCCAGCAACAACTTGTAAATATAATGCTCTTCACAACTAAGATACAACCTGCATCCTGGCTCTCATACTCAAACTACAATAAGTGGTTTGACCCAAGTTATCACACAGAGACCCAAGTTATCACACAGAGACCCAAGTTATCACACAGAGACCCAAGTATCAGAGACCCAAGTTATCACACAGAGACCCAAACTATCACACAGAGATCCAAGTTATCACACAGAGACCCAAGTTATCACACTAAGACCCAAGTTATCAGAGACCCAAGTTACCACACAGAGATTAGAGTATGTGATATGTTACAAGTTGTCTGCTCACCCGTACAAGAAGAGAAGAGCAAACAGGCAGGGGAAGTTCTTGGCCGAGACGTACGACTCCTTCCCAAATGCCAGGAAGATGAAGATACACAGCATCGCAGGGATGGCATAATTTATCTGTGGAAAACAAAACATATTAGCAATTAAACAGAATTTCTATTTTTACCAGTTCTCTTAATTTCTATTTTTACCAGGTCTCTAAATTTCTATTTTCACCAGTTTTCTCACTTTCTATTTTTACCAGTTCCCTCAATTTCTAGTTTTAACAGTTCTCTCAATTTCTATTTTTGTCAGTTCTCTTAATTTCTATTTTTACCAGTTCTCTCAATTTCTATTTTTTACCAATTCTCTCAATTTCTATTTTTGTCAGTTCTCTTAAATTCTAATTTTACCAGTTCTATCAATTTCTATTTTTTACCAGTTCTCTCAATTTCTATTTTTACCAGATATCTAAATTTATAATTTTACCAGTTCTCTTAATTTATACTTTTACCAGTTCTCTCAATTTCTATTTTTGTTAGGACTCTCAATTTATTATTTTGCTAGGTTCTAAATCTCTATTTTTACCCATTCTCTATCACAGAATTGAAGTCTCCCATCGTTTGAGTCTCTCTAGCCATTGGTTCGTAGATATCATTGGATAATGTTTATCTTTATCTGATTTTTTTCCAAAATTGAAAGCAGCTAGTATCATTCTGGGTCCTACTGCAGCTTAAAGTTTCTACAAGGTCAGGTAGCTGGTTCCATGCTCAACCCTCCTCAGTTGCCTCTTATGACATGCCTGGCAGGTTTCAATTCAGTTCAAGTGCCGTATTCACATCGAAGAGGAAAGACTCAGAAAAACCGGCCTGTAGTGTCTAGAAAAGAGAAGAATTCGATGTGACTTAATACAGGTTTATAAGATGATCAGAGGAACGGATAAATTAGACTATAACAAGTTTTTCAAAATTCAACCACCCACAAGATCAAGAGGGCATAGCTACAAATTAATTAAAGAAAGGTTCAGATTAGATATTAGGAAATATTTTTTAGTCAGAGAGTGGTGAATGCTTGGAATGCATTGTCACAGAAAGAAGTGGAGGCAGGGACAATTAATGCATTTAAGAATAGATTGGACGCACATAGTTTTTAGAGCAAGGTAATGTAAAATAAACTGGTTGTATACAGACTCTGCAGAGTTTTCTAAACGAGTATAAAAACGTGACGTTAAGTTATATCCAAGCACTGCTCTCACAGAGAACCTAGACTGACTTACCATATCCCAGGTCCAGTTGGCCAGCCAGTAAACTACAGGCTTAATGCCGGACACAAACTGCAAATGTTTACTGTTGGATACTCGCTCTTCTATGAGGAAGAGCACAAAGCTTGCTGGCACAAACGACATGGCGAAGATGACACAGATGGCCACGACAACATCCACTGCGCTGTTGTACCTGTAGAGCAGAATATCATGACTGACAGAGGCTGACATTTCTTTCATCTAGTTTACTGATTTTCATTTGTGCTGGTTTTGTCTGTCAAGTTCTCCATCAAGTTCTTCGCCTTATGTTGAAATGTCTGCACCCTTCATGTACTCTTGTTATGTAAAACAACATTTTTACCTTGTCTGTTATTCACATATAAAGGGCCCTACGAGTTAGAAACTGCAGCCCTTAAAAGCTGTGAAAGTAATTTATCCAGGTACCCAACAGATCCAGGTATTGTGTGTAAGAGGTAATATCTGTCCGAGGCATTGTCTGTCCGAGGCATTGTGTGTCAGAGGTAATGTCTGTCCGAGGCACTGTCTGTACGAGGCATTTTCTGTCCGAGGCATTGTGTGTAAGAGGTAGTGTCTGTCCGAAGGCATTGTGTGTCCAAGGTATTGTGTGTCCGAGGCATTGTCTTTCTGGCACATTAACTGCGCTTTATTATCTTATACCACAGGACAGAAAAGACTAACGCCAGGGTCAGGTGAAACATACTGATCAAAGCTTTCTATCTCTTCCTGCAAGTCTCCCTGGAACCCCCCCCCCCCTTTGACCTGCAAGTCTCCCTGGAACCCCCCCCCCCATCCCCCTTCGACCTGCAAGTCTCCCTGGAACACCCTCTACCCTCCCTGCAAGTCTCCCTGGAACCCCCCTTTATCTCCCTGTAAGTCTCCCTGGAACACCCCCTCCCCCTCCAAGTCTCCCTGGAACCCCACATCCCTCTTTGACCTGCAAGTCTCCCTAGAAACCCCCTCTCCCCTTTCTGCAAGTATCCCTGGAACCCCCTCCCCCTTTGACCTGCAAGTCTCCCTTGAACACCCCCCAACCCTCCCTGCAAGTCTCCCTGGAACCCCCCTACCCTTTGACCTGCTAGTCTCCCTGGAACACACCACCCCCTGCAAGTCTCCCTAGAAACCCCCTCTCTCCTCTCCCTGCAAGTCTCCTTAGAACCCCCCTCCCCCTGCAGGTCTCCCTGGAACCCCCCTCCCCCTTTGACCTGCTAGTCTCCTGGAACACACCCTCCCCCTCTCCCTGCAAGTCTCCATAGAAACCCCTCTCTCCTCTTCCTGCAAGTCTCCCTGGAACCCCCCTACCCCTCTCCCTGCAAGTCTCCTTAGAACCCCCCCCCCATTCACCTACCTGCAAGTCTCCCTGGAACCCCCCTTTCTCCTCCTCCTACATCACCTCCCCCTCTCCCTGGAACACCCCCTACCCCTCTCCCTGCAAGCCTCCCTGGAACATCCCCTCCCCCCTCTCCCTGGAGCACCCCTCCCCCTTTGACCTGCTAGTCTCCCTGGAACACACACTCCCCCTCTCCCTGCAAGTCTCCCTAGAAACCCCCTCTCCCCTTCCTGCAAGCCTGCCTTGAACACCACACTCTCTCTGCAAGTCTCCCTGGAAACCCCCCCCCCCCCGCCCTTTGATCTGCTAGTCTTCCTGGAACACGCCCTCCAAATCTCCCTTCAAGTCTCCTTGGAACCCCTCCCCCCCCTCTTCTCCTTGCAAGTCTCCCTGGAACCCCCCTTTCTCTCCCTGCAAGTCTCCCTGGAACCCCTCTTTCTCTCCTTGCAAGTCTCTCTGGAACACCCCCTCCCCTCTCCCTGCAAGTCTCCCTGGAACCTCCCTTTCTCTCCCTGCAAGTCTCCATGAAACACCCCCCTCCCCCTGCAAGTCTCCCTGGAACACCCGCTCCCCCCACTCCCTGCAAGTCTCCCTTTCTCTCCCTGCAAGTCTCCATGAAACACCCCCCTCCCCCTGCAAGTCTCCCTGGAACACCCGCTCCCCCCACTCCCTGCAAGTCTCCCTGGAACCCCCCTCCCTGGAACACACCCCTCTCCTTGCAAGTCTCCCTGGAACCCCTCTCCCTGCAAGTCTGCCTGGAACTCTCCCCTCCCCTTCCTGCAAGTCTCCCTGGAACCCCACTCCCCTCCCTGCAAGTCTCTCTGGAACCCCCCCCCCCCTTTCTCTCCCTGCAACCCCCCTCCCCTCCCTGCAAGTCTCTCTGGAACCCCCCTTTCTCTCCCTGCAAGTCCCCCTGTCCTCTCTCAATGCAAGTCTCCCTGGAACACCACCTCCCCACTCCATGCAAGTCTCCCTGGAACACCCCCTCTTCTCTCCCTGGAACACCCCCTCCCACCTCCCTGCAAGTCTCCCTGGAAATCGTCCCTCTCCCTGCAAGTCTCCCTGGAACACCCGCCTCCCCTCTCACTTGAACACCTCCTCCCCCTGCAACTCTCCCTGGAACACTCCCTTCCCCTGCAAGGCTCCCTGGAACCCCCCCCCCCTTCCCTGCAAGTCTCCCTGGAACCACCCTCCTTTATCTGCAAGTCTCCCTAGAAACCCCCTCCTCTCCCTGCAAGTCTCCCTGAAAAACCCCCCTTCTCTCCCTGGAACTCCCATCCCCTCCCTGCAAGTCTCCCTGGAACCCCCCTCCCCTCCGTGCAAGTCTTCCTGGAACCCCCCTCCCTGGAACACACCCCTCTCTCTGCCAGTCTCCCTGGAACCCCTCTCCCTGCAAGTCTGCCTGGAACCCTCCCCTCCCCTTCCTGCAAGTCTCTCTGGAACCCCCCTTTCTCTCCCTGCAAGTCTCCCTGGAACACCACCTCCCCTCTCCATGCAAGTCTCCCTGGAACACCCCCTCTTCTCTCCCTGGAACACCCCCTCCCACCTCCCTGCAAGTCTCCCTGGAAATCCCCCCTCTCCCTGCAAGTCTCCCTGGAACACCCACCTCCCCTCTCACTGGAACACCTCCTCCCCCTGCAACACTCCCTTCCCCTGCAAGGCTCCATGGAACTTCCCCCCCTCCCTGCAAGTCTCCCTGGAACCCCCCTCCTCTCCCTGCAAGTCTCCCTGGAACCCCCCTCCCCTCCCTGTAAGTCTCCCTGGAACCACCCTCTCCTCCCTGCAAGTCTCCCTAGAACAAAGCCGTGTCCCAGCAGGTTGGCTATCAAGGTGGGGATTGACATCCTTAACCTCCATAGTGGTGAGCTTATTGAGAAGCCTTGCATTGCACTACAGCCAGGAGGAACCTGGTTCCCCTTCTCAAGTACACTTCAGCATGTAAGAAGAGCCACTGCAACCGCTAGCACAGAAAGATTGTCAAGAGTTAACTCAGCACAGCACGAGTAGCTACCATCACCATCTCTCAGATACAGATGTCAACAAATGGCCGACCACTTACAGAGTCTCTTCATTAAGTTGTTGTTTGGTCAAGTTCATGGGATGATTGAAGGTCACAATGCCATACTGCTGAGGATCCTTTCCAGGTGGCAGCAGCGTTCGCAGGATTAGATTGTTCATGGCATTCATGTACGAGACGCTGGCCGCCCAACCTTTGTTGTTGAACCACACCTGATCAACAGTCAACAACAGGAAGTTAACATCAATAATAAACAGCAATCATCAATAATAAACAGCAATCATCAATAATAAACAGCAATCATCAATAACAGCAGTTGCCCATCACAAGCAACGATACTTGGAATACTGGTATTCAAACAGGCATGTTAATGTCTCTTGCCAGGTAGCCAAATTGTTTCAGATATACGTAGTAGGTATTTTACAACTTTCTGCGGCTTAGTAGGGCAGGGGGAAGGTACAAATAATTTGGGTAGATTTTTAACTATAATTTTTGAATGCATGGCAGACCTGTGCTGTGAGATGTGTTCTTGTGTGGCTATAGAGAGAATTCTGGCAACTTGTGCTGTGAGATGTGTTCTTGTGTGGCTATAGAGAGAATTCTGGCAACTTGTGCTGTGAGATGTGTTCTTGTGTGGCTATAGAGAGAATTCTGGCAACTTGTGCTGTGAGATGTGTTCTTGTGTGGCTATAGAGAGAATTCTGGCAACTTGTGCTGTGAGATGTGTTCTTGTGTGGCTATAGAGAGAATTCTGGCAACTTGTGCTGTGAGATGTGTTCTTGTGTGACTATAGAGAGAATTCTGGCAACTTGTGCTGTGAGATGTGTTCTTGTGTGACTATAGAGAGAATTCTGGCAACTTGTGCTGTGAGATGTGTTCTTGTGTGACTATAGAGAGAATTCTGGCATGGCAGACTTGTGCTGTGAGATGTGTTCTTGTGTGGCTATAGAGAGAATTCTGGCAACTTGTGCTGTGAGATGTGTTCTTGTGTGGCTATAGAGAGAATTCTGGCATGGCAGACTTGTGCTGTGAGATGTGTTCTTGTGTGGCTATAGAGAGAATTCTGGCAACTTGTGCTGTGAGATGTGTTCTTGTGTGGCTATAGAGAGAATTCTGGCAACTTGTGCTGTGAGATGTGTTCTTGTGTGGCTATAGAGAGAATTCTGGCAACTTGTGCTGTGAAGAGATGTATTCTTGTGTGACTATAGAGAGAATTCTGGCAGACTTGTGCTGTGAAGAGATGTATTCTTGTGTGGCTATAAAGATCAATTCTGGCAGACTTAACTCTTAAAGGACATTATTTTAAAACTAGTTTTGCCAGAATTATTTTTTCTATAAAAGCAGTGTCTTCATAAAACTTGACTTTTCTTAATTATTACACAAGGAAGACAAACATGTTATATATCAAATTAAAGAAAAATCAATATGCAGTAAGAATACTAAGGTCTTGTAGAATTTAATAAAATATTACAAGTAATTGTTAATAATTATATTGTCATTTTTGGTAATAGAAACTATTTTTCACACACAGACTTGTCACCAATCTAAGAATAACCACTGAAACGTAATGCAGATTGGTCTAGTGTATTTCAGAATAACAGTAATCCACATATGAACAATATCTACAAGAAAATAATTTTCTGTAGCAGTCAAATGGAGTTGATGTGTCAGTGAGTTGCAGGTCTACATTGACTCCACATGGTCGACCACATCTTGGCAGCAATCTGAATGAGTTCTGGGTCTCAGTCAGTCAGTCAGTCAGTAGTGATGACAGAAGTTGGTACTGAAACCCATTCGCTATCATGTTCTCTAGAATTTGCCAAGATTATTTGGGGCCGGTCCTGGCTTCGTGTCCAAGGTTCTGGAATGAGTACTTCGCACTGTTTGGTTTCAGCTTCAAGGATGTCTGTTGTGTTTTCTGTGGATTTCTCTGGCCAGATGGTCGGGGCTTTTCCTTAGTAGTCTGTTTTTTGTTCTCTCTTGGAACTTTTGGTGTAGAAGATCATTAGGTAGCCTCTTTAGTTGCTCAAACTTAGTAAGGGATTTGTATGTTATTATTAATTCAAGTGGCTCAATATTTGCTGTTGCTCCAAGCTCTGTAATTGTGTAAGAGATCTTAGTCTTGTAGCCCCTTTAGTATGTATGATTATAGACATGATTTAGTATTCAAGATTTAGCAGTAATAAATTGAAACCATTTTCACTTTTATTAAACAAAGTGACGGCCTTGAGTCAGTACAGCCGAACTCATTCTCGCCAAAATTAAGTTGGTCAAATCATTGTTCTGGATTCAACTAAAACCTACCCGCAGTTGGCACCAGCAAGCCAGACTCGTGTGACGCAATTTGACATAAAATAGGTGGGAGTGTTGGAGTCACGACTTGGAAAAGTTTTGCTAAACCAAGCGCCAGAACACGCGTGGGCAGATATCGGTCTAATCCGGTTCTCTCAGGTAGAATTCAGTCTAGGTGAATATTGCGATTTCTGAAGTCTTGCAGAAAAATACTGGTGAACAAGAGGCATCATGATGCCAGACCGCGTGATTTCGCACCCTGTGGTTTGGACAGAGCAGGGGGATATAGAAGACGGAGCGGGCTCTGAGAGATCACTTAGCAAAGAGAGAGCAGAGAGAGAGGACTTATATACTCAAGTCCCCGACATTGAAGACTTAGCACAACGAAAGCAGAGATAGACGACTTGACTACTCAAGTCACAGACATTCAGTATTTAAGCAGACAGAAGGTATATTGATACTCTACAACTGTAACTCGTCCAGACGGCCGCAGCATAGAAAAGAGAGCTAGATAGTAAGTGTCCCAGTTTTGTTTAGACACGTCTTATAATCAATCGTCCATCAAGGAGGCAGTCTGTATAATTTTTACAGGAAGCCAGTTACAGGTGTAAAAAAAACCAAGTCAGTAGAGAGCAGAAATGAAAGCTGGTTGAGTTGGTCCAAGAGATCGAAAACCCTGGGTATAGTTTAGACGAGACAACCCTGGGTATAGTTTAGAACAGACAACCATCAGTGTTCAGTTCACCTAAAGTCTCGGGTTAGAATTGAGACAGATTAGGTATACGATAGTTCAGCGGTTTTAGGCTCTAGTAGGCAGACATGTGAGTTAGGGAGTTTGATGAGCATATGCAGATATCAATGTGTTTTTAGTCTAATAAAATGATATGTTATTTGTGCTGGAAGCTGGTGTGTGTTAGTTGTTTTTTTAAAATAAAAAATAAGTGGTGGGAAGAGTTCCCTGCAGAAATAGATATTAGAGTGCTGTGTTTTAGTTTAGTAGCTTGGGTCTACCACTTGTTTCATCACTTGTGGTCCTCGTGACTAGCTGGAGTTCCCTGCAGAAATAGATATTAGAGTGCTGTGTTTTAGTTTAGTAGCTTGGGTCTACCACTTGTTTCATCACTTGTGGTCCTCGTGACTAGCTGGAGTTCCCTGCAGAAATAGATATTACAAAAGCAGTGCTCTCCCCACTCGACAACAATTGGAGTGCTTTTCAATGCCCTAAGGGTAATTCTGAAACCCATATTTTGGACTCGGTCTAGTTTTCCTGTGTTTGTTTTGGCCACTGTTGACCAAGTGCTAGAGGCATATTCCATTATTTTTTTGTTGCCAACTCCCCCCCCCCCACCCCCTTCTCCCCTCCAGGACGTACCAACCAGTTTTTTCATCACTGAGTCTTTTTATGACCCTTGTCTGGATTTTCTCAATATTTGACTTCCAGGTAAGTCTCGAGTCAAATGTGACTTCCAGGTAAGTCTCGAGTCAAATGTGACTTCCAGGTAAGTCTCGAGTCAAATGTGACTTCCAGGTAAGTCTCGAGTCAAATGTGACTTCCAGGTAAGTCTCGAGTCAAATGTGACTTCAAGGAATGTGGGTGTGTCCAACTGGGGTATTTGTTGGTTTCCTATCTTTATTGTAATTGTTTCTTTTTTGGAGGAGAGTGAAAAGAGAGTGGAGGAGGTTTTGGTGTGTCCCCACTCTTTTGTCCAGTTCCCACCTTCTCTACTTGTAGTATCATGTCTCCCAGTACAATCTGAACATACAAACACACATGTCCCACACACATGTCCCACACACATGTCCCACACACATGTCCCACACACATGTCCCACACACATGTCCCACACACATGTCCCACACACATGTCCCACACACATGTCCCACACACATGTCCCACGCCCATTACCTTAACATTGTCCTCAGTGAAGGCAAACTTCAGCACTGACTCGAGGTTTTCCCAAAACTGTTCGGTCCCAGAGAAGATGGACTGGTTGTTGTTAGCTTCCTGGACGAAACGATCTATAAAGGACGAGACCTGAGTGGCGTTCACACGTATCGCCCTGCTCTCCTCACCGAGGCTGAAGCCTCCATACCTTGAAATGAACAAAAACATATTTGATTACCTGGTCAATGTTATGGCCATATTTAATCTTAATTGTGGGCCACGCTTCTTAATTCTGTGAACTTTTGACAACAGAGAAGTTAGTGATTTAGCTGAACAAGAGACAACAGAGACGTTAGTGATTTAGCTGAACATGAGACAGCAGAGAAGTTAGTGATTTAGCTGAACATGAGACAACAGAGAAGTTAGTGATTTAGCTGAACATGAGACAACAGAGAAGTTAGTGATTTAGCTGAACAAGAGACAACAGAGACGTTAGTGATTTAGCTGAACATGAGACAGCAAAGAAGTTAGTGATTTAGTTGAACATGAGACAGCAAAGAAGTTAGTGATTTAGCTGAACATGAGACAACAGAGAAGTTAGTGATTTAGCTGAACATGAGACAACAGAGAAGTTAGTGATTTAGCTGAACATGAGACAACAGAGAAGTTAGTGATTTAGCTGAACATGAGACAACAGAGAAGTTAGTGATTTAGCTGAACATGAGACAACAGAGAAGTTAGTGATTTAGCTGAACATGAGACAACAGAGAAGTTAGTGATTTAGCTGAACATGAGACAACAGAGAAGTTAGTGATTTAGCTGAACATGAGACAACAGAGAAGTTAGTGATTTAGCTGAACATGAGACAACAGAGAAGTTAGTGATTTAGCTGAACATGAGACAACAGAGAAGTTAGTGATTTAGCTGAACATGAGACAACAGAGAAGTTAGTGATTTAGCTGAACATGAGACAACAGAGAAGTTAGTGATTTAGCTGAACATGAGACAGCAAAGAAGTTAGTGATTTAGCTGAACATGAGACAACAGAGAAGTTAGTGATTTAGCTGAACATGAGACAGCAAAGAAGTTAGTGATTTAGCTGAACATGAGACAGCAAAGAAGTTAGTGATTTAGCTGAACATGAGACAGCAAAGAAGTTAGTGATTTAGCTGAACATGAGACAACAGAGAAGTTAGTGATTTAGCTGAACATGAGACAGCAAAGAAGTTAGTGATTTAGCTGAACATGAGACAACAGAGAAGTTAGTGATTTAGCTGAACATGAGACAACAGAGAAGTTAGTGATTTAGCTGAACATGAGACAACAGAGAAGTTAGTGATTTAGCTGAACATGAGACAGCAAAGAAGTTAGTGATTTAGCTGAACATGAGACAACAGAGAAGTTAGTGATTTAGCTGAACATGAGACAACAGAGAAGTTAGTGATTTAGCTGAACAAGAGACAACAGAGACGTTAGTGATTTAGCTGAACATGAGACAGCAAAGAAGTTAGTGATTTAGCTGAACATGAGACAGCAAAGAAGTTAGTGATTTAGCTGAACATGAGACAACAGAGAAGTTAGTGATTTAGCTGAACATGAGACAACAGAGAAGTTAGTGATTTAGCTGAACATGAGACAACAGAGAAGTTAGTGATTTAGCTGAACATGAGACAACAGAGAAGTTAGTGATTTAGCTGAACATGAGACAACAGAGAAGTTAGTGATTTAGCTGAACATGAGACAACAGAGAAGTTAGTGATTTAGCTGAACATGAGACAACAGAGAAGTTAGTGATTTAGCTGAACATGAGACAACAGAGAAGTTAGTGATTTAGCTGAACATGAGACAACAGAGAAGTTAGTGATTTAGCTGAACATGAGACAACAGAGAAGTTAGTGATTTAGCTGAACATGAGACAACAGAGAAGTTAGTGATTTAGCTGAACATGAGACAACAGAGAAGTTAGTGATTTAGCTGAACATGAGACAGCAAAGAAGTTAGTGATTTAGCTGAACATGAGACAACAGAGAAGTTAGTGATTTAGCTGAACATGAGACAGCAAAGAAGTTAGTGATTTAGCTGAACATGAGACAGCAAAGAAGTTAGTGATTTAGCTGAACATGAGACAGCAAAGAAGTTAGTGATTTAGCTGAACATGAGACAACAGAGAAGTTAGTGATTTAGCTCGCATTATTGCTTTGCTTAGGCTTTCCACCATGGGCTTCATTTTGTTATTCCGTGTGTTGATGGTTTCACACAGCCCATCTGTCAGGCTTGCAAATCTGTCCCAGTCGGCTAGTTTGTAATTCCAACGTGGGAGCGGTTTTGTTTCCTGTGGGCCTACTTCCATATCAACTTCTAGCCTAATTGGCCTGTGGTCGCTACCTGCCAATTGGTTGAGCACCTGGCGGTCTATTTTGTGGTGAATATCCACCGTGGAAAAGGCCAAGTCTGTAGTAGAGGTGGTATGCCATGTTCTAGAATAGAAGCTAGGGCTGTCCTCCGGCCTATTGATAAGATAGAGATTTGTGTCTATCTCCCAGTCTTCCACTTCATCCCCTCTGCTGTCTGTGTCCGAATATCCCCATCTCTCCGAGTGGCTGTTGAAGTCCCCAACTACTATGCAGCTGGAGTTCTTGACTTCCATACTTGAGAGCGACAGGTCTTTGTTTGGTGGGCCGAACAGGTTGAAGATGCGGATCTTCGTTTCTTGGGTCATTATGTCGACTCCTAAAATTTCTGCTTGTCCGGTGTGATTGACAGCTACTGCGCTATTCGGTATGCAGTTACGAGTCAGTATCAGAACCCCTCCTTTGTGACCTCTATCAAGACGGAAGGCCTGGTATCCTCTGATTGAGAATTTGTGGTTGTTGAGGTGCGTTTCTTGGATACATGCCACGTCTATCTTACCTTCATGCAGGTGATGTGTTAGGGAAAGCTTTTTGTTAATGACTACCCTCCGCATTCCACTGTAGTATTCTGAGGGGCTTGTGTTTTTGGTCAATAGTTTTTGCCCCAACACCTTGTGCCTTGACTCCACAGTACATGGGTGGGTGACCACCAGTAGTATTGGGTGGCCCCTTCGAGGCGTGAGGCCCGGCACTCTCGCTGCCTGGCGGGACTCCACAGGATGAGCGCCACACTTTTTTCTGATAGGATGTACCGTCATCATACAGCAATATACATTCCACTGTTTCGTTAAGCCTGTGGCCCAGTGCATCCGATTTCAACAGGCGTTTCTGTAGGGATGCCGCCTTAGCCTTTGGCTATCTCCAGCCTATCTGCAAGGCAGCAGTTGTTTTTGGTCAGAGTTATCTCACTTAGGGAGGTTGTCTTGCAGGACTAACGAGTCTTCCCCACTCGTGTCTATAGGGTGTGGCAATGATATGATATGATGGACTATGTACTAGTTTGTACTATCCCAGAAGAGAGGCAGTCCAGTGTGTTTGTGTCCCAGGATCGTCACGTCCTGCCAGAAACGTAGCATATGCATGTGAGTGAGGTATCTCTTTGCTCTCTTTATTTTCTCGGCTCATCTGCAGTGATGGCACGCCTAGCATTCCCCGCCACCTGGGAGATTGTCACAATAGGGCAGAGGTCCAATGTCCGCTGGACTGCATATCTTCTGCGTCCATTGGGATGACTGATAGCAGACAGAGGTAAAGAGCGAGGCAGGAGTGCATTTAACCAGGGGACAAGCCTGGCCATGGCAATGAGATGTTGTTTGCCTGGTGTACGGACATATCTCATGATCAAGGGTTGAGTCTCAACAGTTCGCAGTGAGGTGGCTGCTCTACTGCTTATGACACCCCGATCGAGAACTAAGTCTTTTACTAGTGGTTTCACACCTCATCGCCGTATGGGGTGAATATCAAGCAGCTTCCCGCCCACTTTTATCAGCGGACGGCATATACCTCTTTCTGCGGCTCGACCGGGTCGGGCTGAGACGCGAGCCCCAGTTCCCAACCATATTGTAGCCTCCCATCGCAGTGGTGCTGAGATTTTGGACGGGATTCCGACTTAGAGGCGTTCGGCCGTAATCCCTCAGATGGTAGCCTTGCACCATTGGCTTATCAGCCAAGCACGTGAACTAAGTGTCTGCAACTAGCGATTCCTCTCGAAATGAGCAGGATTACCGTAGCAACGCCCTGTCATTAGTAGGGTAAAAGTGACATGTCTTCCGAGGGTCTAATATCAGCACTCGTTCACTATTAGACCCAACGAATCAATAGAGGGCTTTTTAGTCAGTCAATGACCAAGTGACTGAAACCTGCGGTTCCTCTAGGGTTATGCAGGATTACCGTAGCAACTCTCTTTCATTAAGAGGGTAAACTGACCTGTCTTCCGTGGGTCTAATTCCAGCACACGTTCCTTATTAGACTCAACGAAAATGCTCTCGGCCTGTCAATCATTTCAGTGTTGGCATGTTGAGTCAAATTAAGCCGCAGGCTCCACTCCTGGTGGTGCCCTTCCGTCAATTCCTTTAAGTTTCAGCTTTGCAACCATACTTCCCCTGGAACCCAAACACTTTGGTTTCCCAGAAGCTGCCCGCAGAGTCATCGAAGCAACTCCTGCAGATCGCTAGTCGGCATCGTTTATGGTCAGAACTACGACGGTATCTGATCGTCTTCGCGCCTCTGACTTTCGTTCTTGATTTATGAAAACATTCTTGACAAATGCTTTCGCAGTAGCTCGTCTTGCGGCGATCCAAGAATTTCACCTCTAACGCCGCAATACGAATGCCCCCGTTTGTCCCTGTTAATCATTACCTCCAGTTCCGAAAACCAACAAAATAGAACCGAGGTCCTATTCCATTATTCCATGCACCATTATTCAGGCAGCCGAGGCCTGCTTTGAACACTCTAATTTATTCAAAGTAAACGCGCCGGCCACCCAGGACGCTCAGCGAAAAGCACCCGCGGGAGAGAGCCGGCAGACGGTAGGGCAGGAGACAACGGGCAGTGAACTGCCGGACCACCGCCCTGCGCCTGAGATCCAACTACGAGCTTTTTAATTGCAACAACTTTAATATTCGCTATTGGAGCTGGAATTACCGCGGCTGCTGGCACCAGACTTGCCCTCCAATAGATCCTCGTTAAAGGGTTTAAAGTGTACTCATTCCAATTACGGGGCCTCGAAAGAGTCCCATATTGTTATTTTTCGTCACTATCTCCCCGTGCCGGGAGTGGGTAAGTTGCGCGCCTGCTGCCTTCCTTGGATGTGGTAGCCGTTTCTCATGATCCCTCTCCGGAATCGAAACCCTGATTCCCCGTTACCCGTTACAAACATGGTAGGCATGTCACGTACCATCGATATTTGATAGTGCAGACATTTGAAAGATGTGTCGCCGGCACATGAGGCCATGCGATCAGCACAAAGTTATCCAGTGTCACCAGTGGGGACGCCGCAACCCCGCGAGGGGAAACGACGATTGGTTTTGAACTTATAAAAGCGCTCTTTCCGCAAGGGTCGGAGCTTGGTAAGCATGTATTAGCTCTAGAATTGCCACAGTTATACAAGTAGTATCGTGTCATCTAAGGAACCTCGACTGATTTAATGAGCCATTCGCGGTTTCACCGTGAGACAGTGTGAACTTAGACATGCATGGCTTAATCTTTGAGACAAGCATATGACTACTGGCAGGATCAACCAGATATCTGTCGGAGACGGACGAACCACACACACCGGTCGGCGATGGAAGGATGGATGGATGTGTAAAAAGCCTCACCAGGACGGCCGCAGGGACAGACTGACGGACGGACGGTTGTTCCATCCCTCACTCCGTCGACCTAGGACCGCCTGACAGGGGCCAGTACACACACCAACCCACCGACCGACCGGGCTCGCTCGGGGAGAGATGGCAGCGCTCTGTGCAGAACGGATCCCAACGGCCCCGGCGATGATTTTGACTCGACTGGAGACGATTTTTGCCTGCCGGCCTGCCCTTCTCCGACTGGTTGGTCGGGCGAGGTCAGGGCCTTTAGGCGCGATTCCTGCTTGCCATTTGCCGGTCACAAGCTCTTTGAATGACCACAAGCGAGACGAACTGTCGAGAGAGATTGGCTATACGCCTTCGACTCACCACACGGACTGACAAAGTTTCTCGATACGGACCACAGTAACGCACCGACTCCACCAAAATCGTCCCGCTACAGTGCCGGGGAAAGGCGGGCGAGCGTGTTAGGCAAGACCGTGCTTTCACTCCGCCTGGCAGAACTGAGATCGCTGTACGTACACTGGATGCGAGTCAATCGTGCCACCGAGAGACCGGCCCCAGATGGTTTAGTGAGTTCATAAACTGTCTGTCAACCACATAAACTGACCCAACCACGTAGCCTGGCCAGCTGTGAGCCACATAAACTGACACATCCACATAGCCTGGCCAGCTGTGAGCCACATAAACTGACACAAACACGTAGCCTGGCCAGCTGTGAGCCACATAAACTGACACAAACACGTAGCCTGGCCAGCTGTGAGCCACACAGACTGACACAAACACGTAGCCTGGCCAGCTGTGAGCCACATAAACTGACACAAACATGTAGCCTGGCCAGCTGTGAGCCACATAAACTGACACAACCACGTAGCCTGGCCAGCTGTGAGCCTCATGCCCTACCTTCTCTTCTGGTACTTGTCCACAGTTTTCACCAACCAGTCGGAGATGTTGCGTCCCGTTGTGTTGTACAGTCTGTCATGGGTTCGAATCCTCAGCATGGATGGCTCAGGTCCTCCAGCCTCTACAAAAATTTCAATCAAGGTCACACAAAGTGTAAGCATTAACCGTACACAGACGTCAGTCAAGGTCGTACAGGTTAGCAACACACGTCACATCAAGGTTAAATCATCTACAAACAAGGTATGTCAAGGTCACACCAGGTGCACATAAGGTATGTCAAGGTCACACCAGGTGCACACGAGGTATGTCAAGCTCACACCAGGTGCACACATGCAATGCCTATGTGACACGAGTTACATCACGCGCATGTCAAAGTTATATCACCTACACGGGATCAAGACGCTGAGCAGCGCATGAGCTGCAGTGGTCAGCTACCCATAGCTGACTGCTAGCGTCAGGGCCAGAGAACCAGAGCTGCCAAGACCCTTCTACACCCCCACGCGGTGATCCTGGATAACAAGGTGCAGCAGGGCAGACAGGCTAAGGAGAACGGATCGAAGAGGGAATGCTAACCCGGTACTAAAAAAATGCTTGCTGAGGTCGGATGTGTTGGACCGAAAGGTGCAAATATCGCAGCCGGGCTGTAAACTACGACACAACGCATTCCTTTCTCTGGACTACATTCTGCTACTTACCCTTTCAGGGTTTGGTAGTGGGAGATTGAGAACGAATGAGGAGGAAGAAGAAGGAGGAGGATATCACCTACACCAATAACACTTCGAGGTCACATCACCTACACCAATAACACTTCGAGGTCACATCACCTACACCAATAACACTTTGAGGTCATATCACTTACACCAATAACACTTCGAGGTCACATCACCAACACCAATAACACTTTGAGGTCACATCACCTACACCAATAACACTTTGAGGTCACATCACCTACACCAATAACACTTTGAGGTCACATCACCTACACCAATAACACTTTGAGGTCACATCACCTATACCAATAACACTTTGAGGTCACATCACCTACACCAATAACACTTTGAGGTCACATCACCTACACCAATAACACTTTGAGGTCATATCACCTACACCAATAACACTTTGAGGTCACATCACCTACACCAATAACACTTTGAGGTCACATCACCTATACCAATAACACTTTGAGGTCACATCACCTACACCAATAACACTTTGAGGTCACATCACCTACACCAATAACACTTTGAGGTCACATCACCTACACCAATAACACTTCGAGGTCACATCACCTACACCAATAACACTTCGAGGTCACATCACCTACAACAATAACACTTCAAGATCACATCACCTACATCAATTACACCTCAAGGTGACATCACCTACATCCATAACACCTCAAGGTCATATCGCTTACATCCATAACATCTCAAGGTCACATCGCTTACATCCATAACACCTCAAGGTTGCATGAACTACACCCAAGACATGTCAATGTCACATAAACTAAACGCAAGACATGCTAAGGTCACACTAGCTACATTACTAGCTCACATACATTCAAAACATGTTAAGGTGACACTAGTTACAAACAGGACAAGTCAAGGTCACACTAATTACAAACAAGACAAGTCAAGGTCACACTAGCTACAAACAAAACAAGTCAAAGTCACACTAGCTACAAACAAAACAAGTCAAGGTCACACTAGCTACAAACAAAACAAGTCAAGGTCACACTAGCTACAAACAAAACAAGTCAAAGTCACACTAGCTACAAACAAAGCAAGTCAAGGTCACACTAGCTACAAACAAAACAAGTCAAAGTCACACTAGCTACAAACAAAACAAGTCAAGGTCACACTAGCTACAAACAAGACAAGTCAAGGACACACTAGCTACAAACAAGACAAGACCCACCATCAAGTATCAGACACTTACCATCGGGACACCTCTGGAAGCCAGAGTCACAGGAACAGGCGGGCGAGTTGATGTCTGCCAGCGTAAGTTGAGGTGTCCAATGGCTGGTGTTGCTGGAGCGTTCACAAGCCTTCCCTCTGTAGAAAGAATATACAGCTATCTCATCTACAACAACATCGCCTGATGCTCCTCCTCCAACCCTTTACATCCCCTGATGCTCCTCCTCCAACCCCTTACATCCCCTGATGCTCCTCCTCCAGCCCCTTACATCTACTGATGCTCCTCCTCCAACCCATTACATCTCTATACAACTAAACTGTGTCCATCCATAAACAAGGATGTACGGCTCTATCTAAAGTACGGTCACCATGTCCGGCTCGGGATGGGGTGTGGGGAGGGGGGTGTCCCCAAACTTCTACCAATGCCCCCTCTCCCCTTAGCTACCTACATCCACTCACACACCTATCCATCCATATCCATCCACCAACCCACCCACCCATCCATCCACCCACCAATCTCTCCAAACACACACCCACCCATCCATCCAAATACTGTCCACCCACCCAGTTCCACCCACCCACTCATCCATCCACCCACCAACATATCCATCCATCCATCCCTCCAAACAACCCCTCCACCAACTAATCCATCACTCTACCCATCCATCCACACACCCTTCCACCCACCCATCCATCCCTCCACACACCCTTCCACCCACCCATCCATCCCTCCACCCACTCTTCCACCCACCCTTCCACCCACCCATCCATTCATCCCTCCAAACAACCCCTCCACCCACTCATCCATCCCTCCACCCACCCACCCTTCCCTCCACCCACCCTTCCCTCCACCCACCCACCCTTCCACCCACCCATCCACCCACCCTTCCCTCCACCCACCCATCCTTCCCTCCACCCACCCATCCACCCTTCCACCCACCCATCCATCCCTCCACACACCCTTCCACCCATCCATCCATCCCTCCACACACCCTTCCACCCATCCATCCATCCCTCCACCCATTCCACCCACCCTTCCACCCACCTATCCGTCCATCCATTACTCACTTGATGACATAAAGACTTGAGTTCATACACCGGGTGCCATAGTAAGCTGCTTGCAAGTTGGTTTCCAGGGTTTGTGACGTGGGGCTCGATGGGTTGTCGTTGCTGCCAAGTGGATGTACAGGCATGTCAGACAAGATGTTGCTGAGAATTTTTCTGATTTCTCTCAAATTGTGGCTTACTAAGTCATTACCGAGCTTCTAATTCCTGAAATCTTTCCATACGTTGAGATGTTGGAAATTAGAGTGTAAGGTTTGGTAGGACTGTAGAGATGTTGGAAATTAGAGTGTACGGTTTGGTAGGACTGTAGAGATGTTGCAGTGTAAGGTTTGGTTGGACTGTAGAGATGTTGCAGTGTAAGGTTTGGTTGGACTGTAGAGATGTTGGAAATTAGAGTGTAAGGTTTGGTAGGACTGTAGAGATGTTGCAGTGTAAGGTTTGGTTGGACTGTAGAGATGTTGCAGTGTAAGGTTTGGTTGGACTGTAGAGATGTTGCAGTGTAAGGTTTGGTTGGACTGTAGAGATGTTGCAGTGTAAGGTTTGGTTGGACTGTAGAGATGTTGCAGTGTAAGGTTTGGTTGGACTGTAGAGATGTTGCAGTGTAAGGTTTGGTTGGACTGTAGAGATGTTGGAAATTAGAGTGTAAGGTTTGGTAGGACTGTAGAGATGTTGGAAATTAGAGTGTAAGGTTTGGTAGGACTGTAGAGATGTTGCAGTGTAAGGTTTGGTTGGACTGTAGAGATGTTGCAGTGTAAGGTTTGGTTGGACTGTAGAGATGTTGCAGTGTAAGGTTTGGTTGGACTGTAGAGATGTTGAAGATTAGTGTAAGGTTTGGTAGGACTTTAGAGATGTTGGAAATTAGAGTGTAAGGTTTGGTAGGACTGTAGAGATGTTGCAGTGTAAGGTTTGGTTGGACTGTAGAGATGTTGCAGTGTAAGGTTTGGTTGGACTGTAGAGATGTTGGAAATTAGAGTGTAAGGTTTGGTAGGACTGTAGAGATGTTGGAAATTAGAGTGTAAGGTTTGGTAGGACTTTAGAGATGTTGGAAATTAGAGTGTAAGGTTTGGTAGGACTGTAGAGATGTTGCAGTGTAAGGTTTGGTAGGACTGTAGAGATGTTGAAGATTAGTGTAAGGTTTGGTAGGACTGTAGAGATGTTGGAAATTAGAGTGTAAGGTTTGGTAGGACTGTAGAGATGTTGGAAATTAGAGTGTAAGGTTTGGTAGGACTGTAGAGATGTTGGAGTGTAAGGTTTAGTAGGACTGTAGAGATGTTGGAGTGTAAGGTTTGGTAGGACTGTAGAGATGTTGGAGATTAGTGTAAGGTTTGGTATGACTGTAGAGATGTTGGAGATTAGTGTAAGGTTTGGTAGGACTGTAGAGATGTTGGAGATTAGTGTAAGGTTTGGTAGGACTGTAGAGATGTTGGAGATTAGTGTAAGGTTTGGTAGGACTGTAGAGATGTTGGAGATTAGTGTAAGGTTTGGTAGGACTGTAGAGATGTTGGAGTGTAAGGTTTGGTAGGACTGTAGAGATGTTGGAGATTAGTGTAAGGTTTGGTAGGACTGTAGAGATGTTGGAGATTAGTGTAAGGTTTGGTTGGACTGTAGAGATGTTGGAGTGTAAGGTTTGGTAGGACTGCAGAGATGTTGGAGATTAGTGTAAGGTTTGGTAGGACTGTAGAGATGTTGGAGTGTAAGGTTTAGTAGGACTGTAGAGATATTGGAGTGTAAGGTTTAGTAGGACTGTAGAGATGTTGGAGTGTAAGGTTTGTTAGGACTGTAGAGATGTTGGAGTGTAAGGTTTGTTAGGACTGTAGAGATGTTGGAGTGTAAGGTTTGTTAGGACTGTAGAGATGTTGGAGTGTAAGGTTTGGTAGGACTGTAGAGATGTTGGAGTGTAAGGTTTGGTAGGACTGTAGAGATGTTGGAGTGTAAGGTTTGGTAGGACTTCCGAAAATACGAATTCAGGTCATCCCATCATGAAAACAAAAGTGCAAGCCAACCTGGCATCAATAAGCCGCTATGGCAGTTCAGGAAGTGACATACTAGAACATTATTTTAAAATAATTGAAGAGCTCGTGTTGTCTCCCAGAATCCACCATACAATATGTGTAATCTCACACAGCGACCATATTCAGCCCCCACCATGCCCTCACACAACCCTTCCACAGTAAACATACACAACCCTCACACACACAACCCTCACTCACATAACCCTAACACACAAAACCCTCACACACACAAACCTTCACTCACACAACCTGCACACACACAACCCTCCCACACACAACCCTCACACACACAACCCTCACTCACACAACCCTCCCACACACAACCCTCACACACACAACCCTCAACACACAACCTGCACAAACACAAACCTCACACACACAACCCTCACATACACAACCCTCACTCACACAACATGCACACACATAACCCTCACACACACATCCCTCACCCCTCACTCACACAACAATCACACAGAAACATACACAACCCTCACACACAGAACCCTCACTCACACAACCCTCACTCACACAAACCTCACACAGTAAACATACACAACCCTCACTCACACAACCTGCACACACATAGCCCTCACACACACAACCCTCACACACATCCCTCACACACACAACCCTCACTCAAACAACCCTCACACACACAACCCTCACACAGTAAACATACACAACCCTCACTCACACAACACTCACCCACACAACCCTCACTCACTCAACCCTCACACACACAACCCTCACACACACACAACCCTCACTCACACAACCCTCAAACACACAACTCTCACTCCCACAGCCCTCACACTCACAACACTCACTCACACAACCCTCACACACACAACCCTTACACAACCCTTACACACAACCCTCACTCACACAACCCTCACATAACCCTAACTCACACAACCCTCACATAACCCTAACTCACACAACCCTCACATAACCCCAACTCACACAACCCTCACATAACCCTAACTCACACAACCCTCACATAACCTTAACACACACAACCCTCACTCACACAACCCTCACATAACCTTAACACACACAACCCTCACTCACACAACCCTCACTCACACAACCCTCACACAACCCTCCCTCACACAACCCTCACATAACCCTAACTCACAAAATCCTCACATAACCTTAACACACACAACCCTCACTCACACAACCCTCACTCACACAACCCTCACACAACCCTCCCTCACACAACCCTCACATAACCCTAACTCACACAACCCTCACATAACCTTAACACACACAACCCTCACTCACACAACCCTCACATAACCCTAACTCACACAACCCTCACATAACCTTAACACACACAACCCTCACTCACACAACCCTCACATAACCCTAACTCACACAACCCTCACATAACCTTAACACACACAACCCTCACTCACACAACCCTCACATAACCCTAACTCACACAACCCTCACATAACCCTAACTCACACAACCCTCACATAACCTTAACACACACAACCCTCACTCACACAACCCTCACATAACCGTAACACACACAACCCTTACTCACACAACCCTCACACAACCCTCACATAACCTTAACACACACAACCCTCACTCACACAACCCTCACATAACCGTAACACACACAACCCTCACTCACACAACCCTCACACAGTAAACACACACAACCCTCACTCACACAACCCTCACACAACCCTCACATAACCTTAACACACACAACCCTCACTCACACAACCCTCACATAACCGTAACACACACAACCCTCACTCACACAACCCTCACACAGTAAACACACACAACCCTCACACAACCCTCACACATGTTAGTCAAGTTACACCTCAAAAACAAAATATTAAAACTCCAATAATAATTTGGTCAAATGATGACCTGATAAAAATGTTTGAGGATAACAAAATGCACCTGTAGAAGGTGTAGAGAGAAGAGTCTCCCTTCTTTGGTTCGTACATCCAGGGCTGCAACTCCAGGGCTGGCTCCTCTGAGAATGACGGAGTGATGAGAGCAAACACCATGGCTAGGCATACAAACCCAGCAGGAAGCAAGATCTGAAATGGTATTTTAGATTATGAAAAGTAGTTCTTTTTTAAAATCAATTAATTTCAAAGAAAATCTAGATGTTATTTATAGCAATATGATATAACACGGAGCGGTTGTAGGGACACTGTCAATAACTTGTGAATATCGAGAGAAAGGGGAGAGCAGCTGATAACCGTCAGCACATGCGTTAGTCTGTACAGTGTGTGGTGACTGAAGGGGCAAGCAGCCTTTATTCATCAGCCTTATTAATCTCCCTGGTGGACCGCAGCCGTGGGAATAAATACTGAGATGTAGTTGTTGTTGCTGCTGCTGCTGCAAGGCCCACCTTGTTGCTGCTGCTGCTGCAAGGCCCACCTTGTTGTTGTTGTTGCTGCAGGGCTCAGCTTCTTGTTGTTGTTGTAGTTGCAATGACGGAAGTAAGTAAGTGCCAGTTTGACAAGATCATACATACACAAATAACAACCATTGTTACGACCAAAAAGTCTTTGTCAGCAACTAACGACAATGCAAGCGACTATCACTTCCTCTATTCTCCGCTCCATCCACTAGTTCCAGTTGACCATCTGTTCTGTTGGTTTACTTTTGACATTCGAGTTAACACGTTCAGATAAGTACGTCTCTCTGTCCTCCATCTTCATCATTTACGTTAGTTAGTTATTTTCATGTCTCTTGTCCTTAACGAAAAGATGTAAGGCGGACGACCAAAGAGGTTGTCCCAAAAAGAGGTGAGAGGACAACATAAAAGAACGGATCAATCTCCGACATCAGAATTCAGAGTTCTATGTCCATTTAATATCATCCGCTTTAATACTTATGCTACTCACCTGTATCACCCACCTGTACAACCCACATGTACCACCCACCTGTACTGCCCACCGTTGTCACCCACCTGTACTACCCACCTGTACTGCCCACCTGTACTACCCACCTGTACTGCCCACCGATGTCATCCACCTGTACTACCCACCTGTACTGCCCACCTGTACCGCCAACCGGTGTCATCTACCTGTTCCACCCACCTGTACTGCCCACCGGTGTCACCTACCTGTACCACCCACCTGTACTGCCCACCGGTGTCACCCACTTGTACTACCCACCTGTACTGCCAACCTGTACCACCCACCTGTACTGCCAACCTGTACCACCCACCTGTACTGCCAACCTGTACCACCCACCTGTACCGCCAACCGGTGTCACCTACCTGTTCCACCCACCTGTACTGCCCACCGGTGTCAACTAACCTGTACCATCCACCTGTACTGCCCACCGGTGTCACCCACCTGTACTACCCACCTGTACTGCCCACCTGTACCACCCACCTGTACTGCCAACCTGTACCACCCACCTGTACTGCCCACCTGTACCACCCACCTGTACCACCGACCTGTACTGCCCACCTGTACCACCCACCTGTACTGCCCACCTGTACCACCCACCTGTACCGCCAACCAGTGTCACCTACCTGTTCCACCCACCTGTACCGCCAACCGGTGTCACCTACCTGTTCCACCCACCTGTACTGCCCACCGGTGTCACCTACCTCACTGATGAAACCTTTTTTACTGCGCCGAACATGGTGAAAACGTTTTAAAAACAAGGCAAACAGCTGATGAGCAAGCAATCTCTTGCCCTTGATGTGAACCTCTCCGGCCGAACTAAAGTTGATCTCTTGTGGGGCCTCCAGAACTTCCGAGCTCACAGATTCTGGCAAAAGTGAGCAAATGGAAAATAGATAGTTCCTTATACAAACTGTAACGGAGATGTGATGAGAAATGTGGTTGTCCACAGAGACCACTGGGACGTCACAGGGGGACACGTCACAGGGGGACATCACAGAGACCACTGACTGATCCATGTCACAAAGAGATATCACAGGGAGACGTCACAGAAACCATTCACTGATTCATGTCACAGAATGATGTTGCCAAGGGATGTCACTGAGGGACATCACAAAGACCACTCACATCCATGTCACAGGGGACAACACAAGGAGATGTTACCGGGGGAAGGGGGGGGGGAGAGAATGTCACAGGGGTACGTCACGGACATCATTCACATCTCTCTCCAACAACCCAACAACCCCACCAATGTGATATCCCCTCAACAACCCAACAACCCCACCAATGGGATATCCTCTCAACAACCTAACAACCCCACCAATGTGATATCCCCTCAACAACCCCACCAATGTGATATCCCCTCAACAACCCCACCAATGTGATATCCCCTCAACAACCCCACTAATGTGATATCCTCTCAACAACCCAACAACCCCACCAATGTGATATCCCCTCAACAACCCCACCAATGTGATATCCCCTCAACAACCCCACCAATGTGATATCCCCTCAACAACCCCACCAATGTGATATCCCCTCAACAAGCCCACCAATGTGATATCCCCTCAACAACCCAACAACCCCACCAATGGGATATCCTCTCAACAACCTAACAACCCCACCAATGTGATATCCCCTCAACAACCCCACCAATGTGATATCCCCTCAACAACCCCACTAATGTGATATCCTCTCAACAACCCAACAACCCCACCAATGTGATATCCCCTCAACAACCCCACCAATGTGATATCCCCTCAACAACCCCACCAATGTGATATCCCCTCAACAACCCCACTAATGTGATATCCTCTCAACAACCCAACAACCCCACCAATGTGATATCCCCTCAACAACCCCACCAATGTGATATCCCCTCAACAACCCCACCAATGTGATATCCCCTCAACAACCCCACCAATGTGATATCCCCTCAACAACCCCACCAATGTGATATCCCCTCAACAACCCCACCAATGTGATATCCCCTCAACAACCCCACCAATGTGATATCCCCTCAACAACCCCACCAATGTGATATCCCCTCAACAACCCCACTAATGTGATATCCTCTCAACAACCCAACAACCCCACCAATGTGATATCCCCTCAACAACCCCACCAATGTGATATCCCCTCAACAACCCCACCAATGTGATATCCCCTCAACAACCCCACCAATGTGATATCCCCTCAACAACCCCACCAATGTGATATCCCCTCAACAAGCCCACCAATGTGATATCCCCTCAACAACCCAACAACCCCACCAATGTGATATCCCCTCAACAACCTGACCCCATCTGTTATTGCCTTCCTCTGCTCCCAGACAAATAATCCCCAGGATGTCCGGAGGACTGGGGAGAATGAATGAGGAGACATGCAGGCTAAGGGGCAGGCTAAGGGCTTCACGAGTGTCAAGGTCAACAAAGGGTAACAACAGTTGGAATAAACAGCTAAAGCAAAAAAGGTCAAGGTGAAAACAACCAACACCTTCACAACATCCAACAACCAACATCTTCACAACAACCAACACCTTCACAACAACCAACACCTTCACAACAACCAACACCTCCACAACAACCAACACCTTCACAACAACCAACACCTCCACAACAACCAACACCTTCACAACAACCCACATCTTCACAACAACCAACACCTTCACAACAACCAACACCTTCACAACAACCAACACCTTCACAACAACCAACACCTCCACAACAACCAACACCTTCACAACAACCAACATCTTCACAACAACCAACACCTTCACAACAACCAACACCTTCACAACAACCAACACCTCCACAACAACCAACACCTTCACAACAACCAACACCTTCACAACAACCAACACCTTCACAACAACCAACACCTCCACAACAACCAACACCTTCACAACAACCAACATCTTCACAACAACCAACACCTTCACAACAACCAACATCTTCACAACAACAAACACCTTCACAACAACCAACATCTTCTATCAATGTTAAAACAAACACAAATCACATAAGGAAATATATTCAACTAGTAAATTAATAAATAACATGTGAATTAATTCACTGCCACTGTGATAACATGTCAATTAATTCACTGCCACTGTGATAACATGTGAATGAATTCACTGCCACTGTGATAACATGTCAATTAATTCACTGCCACTGTGATAACATGTGAATGAATTCACTGCCACTGTGATAATATGTGAATGAATTCACTGCCACTGTGATAACATGTGAATGAATTCACTGCCACTGTGATAACATGTGAATTATTTCACTGCCACTGTGATAACATGTGAATTAATTCACTACCACTGTGATAATATGTGAATGAATTCACTGCCACTGTGATAACATGTGAATGAATTCACTGCCACTGTGATAACATGTGAATTAATTCACTACCGCTGTGATAATATGTGAATGAATTCACTGCCACTGTGATAATATGTGAATGAATTCACTGCCACTGTGATAATATGTGAATGAATTCACTGCCACTGTGATCATATGTGAATGAATTCACTACCACTGTGATAATATGTGAATGAATTCACTGCCACTGTGATAATATGTGAATGAATTCACTACCACTGTGATAATATGTGAATGAATTCACTGCCACTGTGATAACATGACTGGATGTAGCAGTATTGACATCCACAACAAAGACATTTTCTTAGTAAAACAAATAGTTTTTTGGTGCAGCACAAACGACTTTCATCCATTGTATGCATGCCTGTTTGGACACACAGATTAGGGACACCAGCAACTGCATATATAGCACACTCAATGAAGCGCCCACTCTGAAAATCATGCCAGTTAGTATTGTCCAGCATGGGTTGATTGGTTGAACACAACATCAAGTCAAAACAACGAGTCTAGAAAATCAGTTCAACAATAATAACAACAATAATAACAAAAATGCTCAATAAAATAAACAATGGCTGACTTGGCTTCGTTTGTCCTCAATTTTCCACCACCAAGCCCTGAAAGTCCTCAATCTTCCACCACCAAGCCCTGAAAGTCCTCAATCTTCCACCACCAAGCCCTGAAAGTCCTCAATCTTCCACCACCAGGCCTGAAAGTCCTCAATTTTCCACCTCCAAGCCCTGAAAGAGCTTTATGTAGCAGAATGTAGTCCAGAGAACGGAATGCATTGTGTCATAGTTTACATCTTGACTGCAATATTTGCAACTTTTGGTCCGACACATCGGACTTCAGCAGGCATTTTTTTTATTACCGGGCTAGCCTTCCCTTTTCGATCCCTTCTCCTTAGTCAGTCTGTCCTGTTGCAGCCTGTTATCTAGGATCACCATGTGGAGGTGTAGAAGGGTCTTGGCAGCTCTGGGTCGCTGGCGCTAGTAGTCAGCTATGGGTTGCTCGCTGAAGCTAGCAGTCAACTATGGGTCGCTGGTCCTGAAGCTAGCAGTTAGCTCTGGGTCATTGGCCCTGAAGCTAGCAGTCAGCTCTGGGTCGCTGGTCCTGAAGCTAGCAGTCAGCTCCCTGTCACTGGCCCTGAAGCTAGCAGTCAGCTCTGGGTCACTGGCCCTGAAGCTAGCAGTCAGCTCTGGGTCGCTGGTCCTGACGATAGCAGTCAGCTCTGGGTCGCTGGTCCTGAAGCTAGCAGTCAGCTCTGGGTCACTGGCCCTGAAGCTAGCAGTCAGCTCTGGGTCGCTGGTCCTGATGATAGCAGTCAGCTCTGGGTCACTGGCCCTGAAGCTAGCAGTCAGCTCTGGGTCGCTGGTCCTGACGATAGCAGTCAGCTCTGGGTCGCTGGTCCTGAAGCTAGCAGTCAGCTCTGGGTCGCTGATCGCTGCAGCTAGCAGTCAGCTCTGAGTCGCTGGTCCTGACGATAGCAGTCAGCTCTGGGTCGCTGGTCCTGACGATAGCAGTCAGCTCTGGGTCGCTGGTCCTGAAGCTAGCAGTCAGCTCTGGGTCGCTGATCGCTGCAGCTAGCAGTCAGCTCTGGGTCGCTGATCGCTGCAGCTCATGTACTGCTCAGTGTCTTGATCCACAAAAACAATAACAACAACAAAACTCAATACAACAGACAAAATCAAATACAACAGAAAACATCCAATTCAACAGACAACGTCCAAAGAAAGACAAAACTGATTTACCATATGTGCCTAAAGTTCCGAGTTTTGGATCTAGCAGTGGATAATAGAAGACAGCAATAGAGGAGATGAACAAATTACAGGACAAAGATGTAATGTGTTCCTAACATAACAAACCATCCCACTATGTCACGTATGCCTTTATGTCCTGTGTCCCATTAGGTCATGTATCCCATTAGGTCATGTATCCCATTAGGTCATGTATGCTTCTAAACTGACATTGGTCATTTCACCATTTATATTCACCACATTACATTCCTATTTATAGTCATCAAGTTACATCACATTTATAAGCATTATATTCACATTACCATGTACATTCACCCCTTCACAAAAATGTGTACATTCATCACTTCACTTCACATCCATGTACATCCACCACTTCATATACTGTGTACATTCACCACTTCACTTCACATCATGTGTACATTTACCACTTCACTTCATATTATCATGTACATTCACCCCTTCACCCTGTACATTCACCACTTCACTTCACATTACTGTATACATTCACCCCTTCACTTCACATCATCATGTACATTCACCACTTCACTTCACATTACCATATACATTCACCCCTTCACTTCACATCACTCTGTACATTCACCACTTCACATCATCCCTTCGCATTCACCTCTTCACATTACTGTATACATTTACCCCTTCACATTACTGTGTACATTCACATTACCATGTACATTCACCACTTCACATTACTGTGTACATTTACCCCTTCACATTACCATGTACATTCACCACTTCCCATTAGTGTGTACATTTACCCCTTCACATTACCGTGTACATTTACCCCTTCACATTACCATGTACATTCACCCCTTCACATTACCACCTACATTCACCTCTTCACATTACTGTATACATTTACTCCTTCACATTACTGTGTACATTCACATTACCATGTACATTCACCACTTCACATTAGTGTGTACATTGACCCCTTCACATTACCGTGTACATTTACCCCTTCACATTACCATGTACATTCACCACTTCACATTACCGTGTACATTCACCCCTTTACATTACCGTGTACATTCACCACTTCACATTACCGTGTACATTCACCACTTCACATTACCGTGTACATTCACCACTTCACATTACCGTGTACATTCACCACTTCACATTACTGTGTACATTCACCACTTCACATTAGTGTGTACATTGACCCCTTCACATTACCGTGTACATTTACCCCTTCACATTACCGTGTACATTCACCACTTCACATTACCGTGTACATTCACCCCTTTACATTACCGTGTACATTCACCACTTCACATTACCGTGTACATTCACCACTTCACATTACCGTGTACATTCACCACTTCACATTACTGTGTACATTCACCCCTTCACATTACTGTGTACATTAACCACTAGTGTGTGTGTGTGTGGCAGAGTAGCAGTAACCAGATTTTCTTTACTAGCCAACAGATAATAAAAGGTCACGGTCATATAGTTCTGGACAGACAAACGTCTCTAACAGACAAACTTATCTAACAGACAAACTTCTCTAACCTTTTATGATAATGAGCATGGTATTTGAATTTTAACATAATGAAATAAAATGTAATAACAACCATATTCTCTCCTCCTGCCAGGCACATCAGCCCAGTGGTGGATAGCTGAAAGGTCACTATATTTTTGGGTCAGCTGTCAATATTCAATATAAACAACTGTGAATCAGAGAAAACAGACTGCATGGAGGTAGCCCCTCCACCATGCAAAGAAACTACAGACCCCCTGTTTGTTTACACACTTAATTATAGGTATAAGAGAAAGAGAACAGGATGGGCCAATCGACTGGGGCTACGATTTGTTGGATTATCAGAGGTTCAACTCACAGAAGAAATCAAGAAAATCAAATTGGAAATCCTAGCTCTCAAGAAACTGAAACAAGAATGGGGGTTGGGATTTTCGGAGTTTACGGGATCTAAAGGGTTAATGGGATCTTGAGGGTTAACATGTTTCTCTACAGCAGTTCTCACTAATGACAAAGCCGAATCAAAGGGGGAGTAGTCTGTATTGTGGGGAGGAATCAAAGGGGGAGTAGTCTGTATTGTGGGCAGGAATCAAAGGGGGAGTAGTCTGTATTGTGGGCAGGAATCAAAGGGGGAGTAGTCTGTATTGTGGGCAGGAATCAAAGGGGGAGTAGTCTGTATTGTGGGCAGGAATCAAAGAGGGATCAGAAGGAGAAGATGGGTCCTTGCTCCGGACTTTCTTTAACACCATCAATCTATCAGCTGCATGCTCATACAATATCATATATAGGAGATGAAAGCAATGTCTGGCACAATCATATCTAGGAGATGAAAGCAATGTCTGGCACAATCATATCTAGGAGATGAAAGCAATGTCTGATACAATAGAACCACCCATATACTTAAAGTATAAACTCACTACACGTTCTTACTGCAAAAACACATCAGAACTAGGTAATGGAATACCCGCAAGTCAGAGAGACAGACAGGTAAACACACCTGTATCATCTGTATCAGCTGTAAGTCTCTCAGACGAGTTGACTCTGTTTCTGTAATTCAGTTTGAAAAGACTGGTATGTGTCCTGCTCCTGCGGCTCAGGGCTGATGCCTCGTGTTGATACCTTCCATCTGATAAACATGAGAGATACATGGGGAGGGGAAGGAAGCACAAAATAAAGGAGAGAAATAGGCCCAAGCAAAGCAGATAATCCAGCAAGCCAAAAGCATTAACACATTCTCAAAATAACAAAAGTTATAAGAAGATGGTCACCAAAGTTTCTCCAAATCTTCCTTTCCTTCAACAGTCAAGTTTTGCCTTCAAATCTTCCTTTCCTGCAACAAAGTCTCAAGTTTTGCCACCAAATCTTCCTTTCCTGCAACAAAGTCTCAAGTTTTGCCACAAAATCTTCTTTTCCTTCAACAAAGTCTCAAGTTTTGCCTTCAAATCTTCCTTTCCTTCAACAAAGTCTGAAGTTTTGCCACCAAATCTTCCTTTCCTGCAACAAAGTCTCAAGTTTTGCCACCAAATCTTCCTTTCCTTCAACAAAGTCTCAAGTTTTGCCACCAAATCTTCCTTTCCTTCAACAAAGTCTCAAGTTTTGCCACCAAATCTTCCTTTCCTTCAACAAAGTCTCAAGTTTTGCCACCAAATCTTCCTTTCCTTCAACAAAGTCTTGTTTTGCCACCAAATCTTCCTTTCCTTCAACAGTCTGATCTCTTTATGTGTTCAACATTTCTGATTGCTTTCACTTCTATCTCTTTCAGTATCTCTAGATAAATTATTTTATGGACACTTATTTATGAATTTCTTTATTTGTATTCCACAAAGTGTATAGGATTCTTCTGGATATCCATTATTCAAACCATTACTCAACCATCTTCCTGTTCAACCCCAACAGCCCCTTCCATGATGTAGGGCAAGCCTGCTAACGGGCTGACCATTGGTTTCAGCTTGACTACAACTATATATCTTAACTTTAGGAGAGAATTATATTCAAGATAAAGGAGAATAATAAATGGTAGACATTACCTCTAACACATTGATAGAGTATCTGCAGCAGTGAATATATTTGAATAAGATTACTAGTAACAAAACATCTGATAATAACTATACAAATCCCATGTTTTGGTATACTGACAAGAATGACCATTGTTTTTGGTGAAAACACAGCCAAGATCATGGTACTAAATGTGGTCAGTTGAGTTACATGTGAGAGAGAGTGGCTGGGGCAGGGAGTTGAGAGAACCAGTTACATGTGAGAGAGAGTGGCTGGGGCAGGGAGTTGAGAGAACTAGTTACATGTGAGAGAGAGAGGCTGGAGCAGGGAGATGAGAGAACCAGTTACATGTGAGAGAGAGAGTGGCTGGAGCAGGGAGATGAGAGAACCAGTTACATGTGAGAGAGAGAGTGGCTGGAGCAGGGAGATGAGAGAACCAGTTACATGTGAGAGAGAGTGGCTGGAGCAGGGAGATGAGAGAACCAGTTACATGTGAGAGAGAGTGGCTGGAGCAGGGAGATGAGAGAACCAGTTACATGTGAGAGAGAGTGGCTGGAGAAGGGAGTTGAGAGAGTGGCTGGAGCAGGGAGTTGAGAGAACCAGTTACATGTGAGAGAGAGAGTGGCTGGAGCAGGGAGATGAGAGAACCAGTTACATGTGAGAGAGAGAGTGGCTGGAGCAGGGAGTTGAGAGAACCAGTTACATGTGAGAGAGAGAGTGGCTGGAGCAGGGAGTTGAGAGAACCAGTTACATGTGAGAGAGAGAGAGTGGCTGGAGCAGGGAGTTGAGAGAACCAGTTACATGTGAGAGAGAGTGGCTGGAGCAGGGAGTTGAGAGAACCAGTTACATGTGAGAGAGAGAGTGGCTGGAGCAGGGAGTTGAGAGAACCAGTTACATGTGAGAGAGAGAGTGGCTGGAGCAGGGAGTTGAGAGAACCAGTTACATGTGAGAGAGAGTGGCTGGAGCAGGGAGTTGAGAGAACCAGTTACATGTGAGAGAGAGAGTGGCTGGGGCAGGGAGTTGAGAGAACCAGTTACATGTGAGAGAGAGAGTGGCTGGAGCAGGGAGTTGAGAGAACCAGTTACATGTGAGAGAGAGTGGCTGGAGCAGGGAGTTGAGAGAACCAGTTACATGTGAGAGAGAGTGGCTGGGGCAGGGAGTTGAGAGAACCAGTTACATGTGAGAGAGAGAGTGGCTGGAGCAGGGAGTTGAGAGAACCAGTTACATGTGAGAGAGAGTGGCTGGAGCAGGGAGATGAGAGAACCAGTTACATGTGAGAGAGAGTGGCTGGAGCAGGGAGTTGAGAGAACCAGTTACATGTGAGAGAGAGAGGCTGGAGCAGGGAGATGAGAGAACCAGTTACATGTGAGAGAGAGTGGCTGGAGCAGGGAGTTGAGAGAACCAGTTACATGTGAGAGAGAGTGGCTGGGGCAGGGAGATGAGAGAACCAGTTACATGTGAGAGAGAGTGGCTGGAGCAGGGAGATGAGAGAACCAGTTACATGTGAGAGAGAGTGGCTGGAGAAGAGAGTTGAGAGAGTGGCTGGAGCAGGGAGATGAGAGAACCAGTTACATGTGAGAGAGAGTGGCTGGAGAAGGGAGTTGAGAGAGTGGCTGGAGCAGGGAGATGAGAGAACCAGTTACATGTGAGAGAGAGTGGCTGGAGAAGGGAGTTGAGAGAGTGGCTGGAGCAGGGAGATGAGAGAACCAGTTACATGTGAGAGAGAGTGGCTGGAGCAGGGAGATGAGAGAACCAGTTACATGTGAGAGAGAGTGGCTGGAGAAGGGAGTTGAGAGAGTGGCTGGAGCAGGGAGATGAGAGAACCAGTTACATGTGAGAGAGAGTGGCTGGAGAAGGGAGTTGAGAGAGTGGCTGGAGCAGGGAGATGAGAGAACCAGTTACATGTGAGAGAGAGTGGCTGGAGCAGGGAGATGAGAGAACCAGTTACATGTGAGAGAGAGTGGCTGGAGCAGGGAGTTGAGAGAACCAGTTACATGTGAGAGAGAGTGGCTGGAGCAGGGAGTTGAGAGAACCAGTTACATGTGAGAGAGAGTGGCTGGGGCAGGGAGATGAGAGAACCAGTTACATGTGAGAGAGAGTGGCTGGGGCAGGGAGATGAGAGAACCAGTTACATGTGAGAGAGAGTGGCTGGAGAAGGGAGTTGAGAGAGTGGCTGGAGCAGGGAGATGAGAGAACCAGTTACATGTGAGAGAGAGTGGCTGGGGCAGGGAGATGAGAGAACCAGTTACATGTGAGAGAGAGTGGCTGGAGCAGGGAGATGAGAGAACCAGTTACATGTGAGAGAGAGTGGCTGGAGAAGGGAGTTGAGAGAGTGGCTCGAGCAGGGAGTTGAGAGAACCAGTTACATGTGAGAGAGAGTGGCTGGGGCAGGGAGATGAGAGAACCAGTTACATGTGAGAGAGAGTGGCTGGAGCAGGGAGATGAGAGAACCAGTTACATGTGAGAGAGAGAGTGGCTGGAGCAGGGAGATGAGAGAACCAGTTACATGTGAGAGAGAGAGTGGCTGGGGCAGGGAGATGAGAGAACCAGTTACATGTGAGAGAGAGAGTGGCTGGAGCAGGGAGATGAGAGAACCAGTTACATGTGAGAGAGAGAGTGGCTGGGGCAGCGAGATGAGAGAACCAGTTACATGTGAGAGAGAGTGGCTGGAGCAGGGAGATGAGAGAACCAGTTACATGTGAGAGAGAGTGGCTGGAGAAGGGAGTTGAGAGAGTGGCTGGAGCAGGGAGATGAGAGAACCAGTTACATGTGAGAGAGAGTGGCTGGAGCAGGGAGATGAGAGAACCAGTTACATGTGAGAGAGAGAGTGGCTGGAGCAGGGAGATGAGAGAACCAGTTACATGTGAGAGAGAGTGGCTGGAGCAGGGAGATGAGAGAACCAGTTACATGTGAGAGAGAGTGGCTGGAGCAGGGAGATGAGAGAACCAGTTACATGTGAGAGAGAGTGGCTGGAGCAGGGAGATGAGAGAACCAGTTACATGTGAGAGAGAGTGGCTGGAGCAGGGAGATGAGAGAACCAGTTACATGTGAGAGAGAGTGGCTGGAGCAGGGAGATGAGAGAACTAGTTACATGTGAGAGAGAGAGTGGCTGGAGCAGGGAGATGAGAGAACCAGTTACATGTGAGAGAGAGTGGCTGGAGAAGGGAGTTGAGAGAGTGGCTGGAGCAGGGAGTTGAAAGAGTGGCTGGAGCAGGGAGTTGAGAGAACCAGTTACATGTGAGAGAGAGTGGCTGGAGAAGGGAGTTGAGAGAGTGGCTGGAGCAGGGAGTTGAGAGAACCAGTTACATGTGAGAGAGAGTGGCTAGAGAAGGGAGTTGAGAGAACCAGTTACATGTGAGAGAGAGTGGCTGGAGAAGGGAGTTGAGAGAGTGGCTGGAGCAGGGAGTTGAGAGAACCAGTTACATGTGAGAGAGAGTGGCTAGAGAAGGGAGTTGAGAGAACCAGTTACATGTGAGAGAGAGTGGCTGGAGAAGGGAGTTGAGAGAGTGGCTGGAGCAGGGAGTTGAGAGAACCAGTTACATGTGAGAGAGAGTGTTAGTCCAACAAAAAAGCAGAATTGCAGATTAAAATATTCAAACATTGCCGTAAAAATATAAAGTGTAGAAGGAATGGCATGGGGCAGGAATAAGCTGAAATATAGATGATACATCTAAGCATTGCTTAGTTAGATAATCTGGTGTGTGTGCCATAAGGTCCCCATAATCTGTAGTGTGTAACATAAGGTCCCCATAATCTGTAGTGTGTAACATAAGGTCCCCATAATCTATAGTGTGTAACATAAGGTCCCCATAATCTATAGTGTGTAACATAAGGTCCCCATAATCTATAGTAACAAATGGTCCCCATAATCTATAGTGTGTGACATAAGGTCCCCATAATCTATAGTAACATATGGTCCCCATAATCTATAGTGTGTGACATAAGGTCCCCATAATCTATAGTAACATATGGTCCCCATAATCTATAGTGTGTGACATAAGGTCCCCATAATCTATAGTGTGTGACATAAGGTCCCCATAATCTATAGTAACATATGGTCCCCATAATCTATGGTGTGTGACATAAGGTCCCCATAATCTATAGTGTGTAACATAAGGTCCCCATAATCTATAGTGTGTGACATAAGGTCCCCATAATATATAGTGTGTGTGACATAAGGTCCCCATAATCTATAGTGTGTGACAAAAGGTCCCCATAATCTATAGTAACACATGGTCCCCATAATCTATAGTGTGTGACATAAGGTCCTCATAATCTATAGTTTGATATGGTCCCCACAATCTATAGTGTGTGACATAAAGTCCCCATAATCTATAGTGTGTGACATAAGGTCCCAATAATCTATAGTAACATATGGTCCCCATAGTCTATAGTGTGTGACATAAGGTCCCCATAATCTATAGTAACATAAGGTCCCCATAATCTGTAGTGTGTAACATAAGGTCCCCATAATCTATTGTAATGTAAGGTCCCCATAATCTATAGTGTGTGACATAAGGTCCCCATAATCTATAGTGTGTAACATAAGGTCCCCATAATCTATAGTAACAAATGGTCCCCATAATCTATAGTGTGTAATGTAAGGTCCCCATAATCTATAGTGTGTGACATAAGGTCCCCATAATCTATAGTAACATATGGTCCCCATAATCTATAGTGTGTGACATAAGGTCCCCATAATCTATAGTAACATATGGTCCCCATAATCTATAGTGTGTGACATAAGGTCCCCATAATCTATAGTATGTGACATAAGGTCCCCATAATCTATAGTAACATATGGTCCCCATAATCTATGGTGTGTGACATAAGGTCCCCATAATCTATAGTGTGTAACATAAGGTCCCCATAATCTATAGTAACAAATGGTCCCCATAATCTATAGTGTGTAATGTAAGGTCCCCATAATCTATAGTGTGTGACATAAGGTCCCCATAATCTATAGTAACATATGGTCCCCATAATCTATAGTGTGTGACATAAGGTCCCCATAATCTATAGTAACATATGGTCCCCATAATCTATAGTGTGTGACATAAGGTCCCCATAATCTATAGTATGTGACATAAGGTCCCCATAATCTATAGTAACATATGGTCCCCATAATCTATGGTGTGTGACATAAGGTCCCCATAATCTATAGTAACATATGGGCCCCATAATCTATTGTGTGTGACAAATGGTCCCCATAATCTATAGTGTGTGACATAAGGTCCCCATAATCTATAGTAACATATGGTCCCCATAATCTATAGTGTGTGACATAAGGTCCTCATAATCTATAGTTTGATATGGTCCCCATAATCTATAGTGTGTGACATAAAGTCCCCATAATCTATAGTGTGTGACATAAGGTCCCAATAATCTATAGTAACATATGGTCCCCATAGTCTATAGTGTGTAACATAAGGTCCCCATAATCTATAGTAACATAAGGTCCCCGTAATCTATAGTAACATATGGTCCCCATAATCTATAGTGTGTGACATAAGGTCCCCATAATCTATAGTGTGTAACATAAGGTCCCCATAATCTATAGTGTGTGACATAAGGTCCCCATAATCTATAGTGTGTGACATAAGGTCCCCATAATCTATAGTGTGTGACATAAGGTCCCCATAATCTATAGTGTGACATAAAGTCCCCATAATCTATAGTGTGTGACATAAGGTCCCCATAATCTATAGTGTGTGACATAAGGTCCCCCTAATCTATAGTGTGTGACATAAGGTCCCCATAATCTATAGTGTGTGACATAAGGTCCCCATAATCTGTAGTGTGTAACATAAGGTCCCCATAATCTGTAGTGTGTAACATAAGGTCCCCATAATCTATAGTGTGTAACATAAGGTCCCCATAATCTATAGTAACATAAGGTCCCCATAATCTATAGTAACATAAGGTCCCCATAATCTATAGTGTGTAACATAAGGTCCCCATAATCTGTAGTGTGTAACATAAGGTCCCCATAATCTATAGTGTGTAACATAAGGTCCCCATAATCTATAGTAACATAAGGTCCCCATAATCTGTAGTGTGTAACATAAGGTCCCCATAATCTATAGTGTGTAACATAAGGTCCCCATCATCTATAGTAACAATTGGTCCCCATAATCTATAGTGTGTAACGTAAGGTCCCCATAATCTATAGTGTGTGACATAAGGTCCCCATAATCTATAGTAACATATGGTCCCCATAATCTATAGTGTGTGACATAAGGTCCCCATAATCTATAGTAACATATGGTCCCCATAATCTATAGTGTGTGACATAAGGTCCCCATAATCTATAGTGTGTGACATAAGGTCCCCATAATCCATAGTAACATATGGTCCCCATAATCTATGGTGTGTGACATAAGGTCCCCATAATCTATAGTAACATATGGGCCCCATAATCTATGGTGTGTGACAAATGGTCCCCATAATCTATAGTGTGTGACATAAGGTCCCCATAATCTATAGTAACATATGGTCCCCATAATCTATAGTGTGTGACATAAGGTCCTCATAATCTATAGTTTGATATGGTCCCCATAATCTATAGTGTGTGACATAAAGTCCCCATAATCTATAGTGTGTGACATAAGGTCCCAATAATCTATAGTAACATATGGTCCCCATAGTCTATAGTGTGTGACATAAGGTCCCCATAATCTATAGTAACATAAGGTCCCCATAATCTGTAGTGTGTAACATAAGGTCCCCATAATCTATAGTGTGTAACATAAGGTCCCCATAATCTATAGTAATGTAAAGTCCCCATAATCTATAGTGTGTGACATAAGGTCCCCATAATCTATAGTGTGTGACATAAGGTCCCCATAATCTATAGTGTGTGACATAAGGTCCCCATAATCTATAGTGTGACATAAGGTCCCCATAATCTATAGTGTGTGACATAAGGTCCCCATAATCTATAGTGTGTGACATAAGGTCCCCCTAATCTATAGTGTGTGACATAAGGTCCCCATAATCTATAGTGTGTGACATAAGGTGCCCATAATCTGTAGTGTGTAACATAAGGTCCCCATAATCTATAGTGTGTGACATAAGGTCCCCATAATCTATAGTGTGTGTGACATAAGGTCCCCATAATCTATAGTTTGATATGGTCCCCACAATCTATAGTGTGTGACATAAAGTCCCCATAATCTATAGTGTGTGACATAAGGTCCCAATAATCTATAGTAACATATGGTCCCCATAGTCTATAGTGTGTGACATAAGGTCCCCATAATCTATAGTAACATAAGGTCCCCATAATCTGTAGTGTGTAACATAAGGTCCCCATAATCTATTGTAATGTAAGGTCCCCATAATCTATAGTGTGTGACATAAGGTCCCCATAATCTATAGTGTGTAACATAAGGTCCCCATAATCTATAGTAACAAATGGTCCCCATAATCTATAGTGTGTAATGTAAGGTCCCCATAATCTATAGTGTGTGACATAAGGTCCCCATAATCTATAGTAACATATGGTCCCCATAATCTATAGTGTGTGACATAAGGTCCCCATAATCTATAGTAACATATGGTCCCCATAATCTATAGTGTGTGACATAAGGTCCCCATAATCTATAGTATGTGACATAAGGTCCCCATAATCTATAGTAACATATGGTCCCCATAATCTATGGTGTGTGACATAAAGTCCCCATAATCTATAGTGTGTAACATAAGGTCCCCATAATCTATAGTAACAAATGGTCCCCATAATCTATAGTGTGTAATGTAAGGTCCCCATAATCTATAGTGTGTGACATAAGGTCCCCATAATCTATAGTAACATATGGTCCCCATAATCTATAGTGTGTGACATAAGGTCCCCATAATCTATAGTAACATATGGTCCCCATAATCTATAGTGTGTGACATAAGGTCCCCATAATCTATAGTATGTGACATAAGGTCCCCATAATCTATAGTAACATATGGTCCCCATAATCTATGGTGTGTGACATAAGGTCCCCATAATCTATAGTAACATATGGGCCCCATAATCTATTGTGTGTGACAAATGGTCCCCATAATCTATAGTGTGTGACATAAGGTCCCCATAATCTATAGTAACATATGGTCCCCATAATCTATAGTGTGTGACATAAGGTCCTCATAATCTATAGTTTGATATGGTCCCCATAATCTATAGTGTGTGACATAAAGTCCCCATAATCTATAGTGTGTGACATAAGGTCCCAATAATCTATAGTAACATATGGTCCCCATAGTCTATAGTGTGTAACATAAGGTCCCCATAATCTATAGTAACATAAGGTCCCCGTAATCTATAGTAACATATGGTCCCCATAATCTATAGTGTGTGACATAAGGTCCCCATAATCTATAGTGTGTAACATAAGGTCCCCATAATCTATAGTGTGTGACATAAGGTCCCCATAATCTATAGTGTGTGACATAAGGTCCCCATAATCTATAGTGTGTGACATAAGGTCCCCATAATCTATAGTGTGACATAAAGTCCCCATAATCTATAGTGTGTGACATAAGGTCCCCATAATCTATAGTGTGTGACATAAGGTCCCCCTAATCTATAGTGTGTGACATAAGGTCCCCATAATCTATAGTGTGTGACATAAGGTCCCCATAATCTGTAGTGTGTAACATAAGGTCCCCATAATCTGTAGTGTGTAACATAAGGTCCCCATAATCTATAGTGTGTAACATAAGGTCCCCATAATCTATAGTAACATAAGGTCCCCATAATCTATAGTAACATAAGGTCCCCATAATCTATAGTGTGTAACATAAGGTCCCCATAATCTGTAGTGTGTAACATAAGGTCCCCATAATCTATAGTGTGTAACAT